>SJYW01046289.1:177195-235864 GCA_006410735.1 Raphicerus campestris | reverse complement strand
TTTTTAGGTTTTCAGCTGTGTTTGTTCCTGGTGCATGTGTTCTAAGTCAGTTCAATCCTGTCTGACTCTTTGCGAACCTATGGATTGTAGTCGGCCGGCCAGACTCCTGTCCGTGGGATTCTCCAGGCAAGAATACTGGAGTGGATTGCCATGCTCTTCTCCAAAACAAACTTGAGCACAGTGCATCGGCCAGGAATCAATCCCAGATCTTCCTTGTGGGAGGTAAGAATTCTACCACTGAACCATCAATGCCCCTCCTGGAAATTCTTACAAAGTTGTTGCTTCACAGGCAGGCCAATTGAGAAAAAAGAAAATCTGTGTCCTTGTAGGAATCTCATATTACCAGCAGGGGGCAGCATGGTAGAGGAGACCACAACTGGAAAGTCTGGCCTTGCTCTTACCACAGCAGAGAAGGGACAGGTCTGGTCTCTAGGGAAGAGTTTGAGAGCATGGTGCTTCTGTATACACCATGCAGTCTCCTGGTAGGCGAGCTAGGAGGAGTGGATTTGGAGAGGAAAACCCAGTACACCGTGATGATCTCTTTCTCCTCGAGTCTGAAGAGAGGCCGTGCCTTCTCAGTTGTGTTCCCTGCTTTGGCTGGAAGTCAGGGGATGGTGCTGGGCAGAGGGATGCAGTGTCTTTATGATCAGATGGTGGAGGGTGGCTTCAGAGGTGTCACTTCTACTTTGGCAGGATTCCTGCTGGCTGGGGGAGGGGCACTGCATAGGGGGACAGTTCTCTGGCTAGGGGTGGGGGGACACAGCTTGGGAGGGCAAAGCTTAAGGTCTTGGGGAGGGGGCCAGCATGGGATTTTGCATTGCTGCTGCTGCTAAAACATCTTTCTGTTCTTCTGAACATTTTTATTGCAGTATAGTTGCTTTAGAATTTTGTTTTAATTGCTGCTGTACAGCAAAGCGAATCAGCTTTGTGAATCCAAAAACAATCCAATAAGAAGGAATAAATGTCTGCATATATTTTGTTGTTGTTCAGTCGCTGAGTCGTGTCTGATTCTTGTGACCCAATGGACTGTAACCTGCCAGGCTCCTCTGCCCATGGGATTTCTCAGGCAAGAATATTGGAATGGGTTGCCATTCCCTTCTCCCTGGGGATCTTCCCGGCCAGGGATTGAACTGGTGGTCTCTTGCATCTCCTGCACTGGCGCCAGTGCCACCTGGGATACCCATATGTGTGTGTGTGTGTGTGTGTGTGTGTGTGTGTGTACTTTTTGGATTTCCTTCCCATTAAGTCACCACAGAGCAATGAGTAGAGTTTCCTGTGCTATGTGGTAGCTTCTCATTAGTGGCCTGTTTTATATGTAATAATGAATATATGCTAATCCCAATCCCCAATTCATCCCACCACACTCCTACCCCCACCTTGCTGTCCATATGTTTGTTTTCTACATCTGTGTCTCCGTTTCTGCTTTGCAAATAGCTTCGTCAGTACCATTTTTTCTAGATTCCACATATATGCATTAATATGAGATATTTATTTTTCTCTTTCTGACTTTTTCACTCTGAATAAGACATCTTTCTTGTTTGAAAAGAATCTATAAGCAAGAGAAGATCTTCTGTTGTCAATGTTGACACCTTCTTAATTAAAACACCACCACTCTACCATTACCCTCAGGGGCAACCTTCCCATCAGGGGTTCTGGCAAATCTGCTGCATCCCAGGATCCTGCACTTGCAGCAGCTGCTGAGGAAGGATTGTAGGAGTGTTTTTTTCCTATAAGTGGTCTCTCTCTCTCTCTGCCTTGAGAAAGTCACTCTTGGGCATCCCCTGTTTGTAACTCTAGAGGGCGCCTGGGCTCTTCACATCCATTGGAGCTATTGCACTTACCTTAAGTTCCAAGCACACCTGACCTGTGAGGACAGAGCCAAGTGGGTGAAGAGACTCCAGCCCTAGCCCTTTCATGATGAATTCANCCAAGTACTGCATTTTGGACTCTTTTGTTGACTATGATGGCTACTCCATTTCTTCTAAGAGATTCTTGCCCACAGTCATAGATATAATGGTCATCTGAGTTAAAGTCACCCATTTCAGTCCATTTTAGTTCACTGATTCCTAAAATGTTGATGTTCACTCTTGTCATCTCCTGTTTGACTGCTTCCAATTTACCTTGATTCATGGATCTAACATTTCAGGTTCCTATGCAATATTGTTCTTTACAACATCAGACTTTACTTCAGACAGATCATCAGTCACATTCACAACTGGGTGCTGTTTTTGCTTTGGCTCCATCTCTTCATTTTTCTGGAGTTATTTCTCCACTGATCTCTAGTAGCATATTGGGCACCTACTGACCTGGGGAGTTCATCTTTCAGTGTCCTATCTTTTTGCCTTTTCATACTGTTCATGGGGTTCTCAAGGCAAGAATGCTGAAGTAGTTTGCCATTCCTTTCTCTAGTATACACTGATAAATATAGTTAAATCTGTCCTATATGGGCCTCCTTGATAGCTCAGTTGGTAAAGAATCTGCCTTCAATGCAGGAGATCCCAGTTGGATTCCTGAGTCAGGAAGATCCTCTGGAGAAGGGATAGGCTACCCACTAGTATTCTTGAGCTTCACTTGTGGCTCTGCTGGTAAAGAATCCACCTGCAATGCGGGAGACGTGAGTTCAGTCCCTGGATTGGGAAGATGCCCCAGAGAGGGGAAAGGCTACCCATTCCAGTGTTCTGGCCTATACAGTCCATGGGGTCACAAAGAGTTGGACATGACTCTATGGCTTTCACTCACTCACTATCCTACATGGCTGCAGCCTGCCTGAGATATTCAGTGTTCTATTTTTGTTTTCAAATGCTCCTAAAGGTAATTTCCACCTAGCAAAACTGAACTCCCTGACAGATGTTTCAAATATCTGACTTTGCCATGTGTCATCGCAACTGGTCTGAATATAAACCCAGTACCAATTTGAGCTTCTGGCAAATATATGTAATCCCTCTTCTCATTTTCCAATACCCTTTGAATGTCTTACTATGTATAGTCTATTTTATAGACTTATGCATCTCTTCTTCCCAAGTAGAACCCAGAAAATCATTCTCACAGTGTCTTTTACAGTCTGGGCTCTACAAATTAGAATTTGCTCTAGAAAGGAGCAGTGGGAAGGGGGTCTCCTTGTAGAACATATTTTGCTGACAAGGGTGGTGGTTCCCTTTTGATGTTGGCTGAGGATGCCAAGGTGTGTTCCTGGCACAAATGTTGCATTGGTGGAGTGGAGCTGGTGTCGGCAGCAGCTTCCTCACCAGGTATGGTTTTGGGCAGGCATAATTTTTTGATACTCAGCTTCAAACTTCATCGTTAAGCCCTCCCAGTAGTTTAGTAATCCATCCAATAGCCTTTTAATAAGCTGTTTTTTTTTCCTGCTTAGTCAGCCAGAGTGAGCTCCTGTTGCTTATAATTAATATCCCCAACTGATATAAAACTGCTGCTGCTGCTAAGCTGCTAAGTCACCTCAGTCGTGTCCGACTCTGTGCGACCCCAGAGATGGCTGCCGACCAGGCTCCCCTGTGCCTGGGATTCTCCAGGCAAGAACACTGGAGTGGGCTGCCATTTCCTTCTCCAATTCATGAAAGTGAAAAGTGAAAGTGAAGTCGCTCAGTCGTGTCCGACTCCTAGCGACCCCATGGACTGGAGCCTACCAGGCTCCTTCGTCCATGGGATTTCCCAGGCAAGAGTACTGGAGTGGGGTGCCATTGCCTTCTCTGGATATAAAACTAGATGTTATTAATTACACAGTATGAAGTCGTTCCCTGAAACGAAATCATAATATTGAGGTCCTTAGAAGTATGACTGACCAAGAAAAAAAGGTCTGATCACAGCTTCTATTCATATTTGGCTCACATTAAGGTTATGGCAAACATTTATAACAAATAAGAGAAATGGACGTCTCTGTATGAGTCCAAAGAAACTATTTCAAAGGGCCATCACATAAATAAATTCCTGAACTGACTGCTAAAAGTTAAAGCAAAATAAAAAATGTACATATCTCTGAATTACAAAGTGAATCTTTCCTGCCAAGTGTGTGTGGGTGTGTGTGTGTATGGTGAGGAAGGTACTATGAAATTTCCTGAGGAAGTCATGAGCAAGTGAGAGAGTGGCCCCAGTGGGAAAGGTCCATGAAGAATTCTAGAAGCCAAGGAGAGACTTCAGTCCAGGCACCGTCACCCCCAGGAGCCCTCTGGAGCATCTCAGACTCAGGACAAATCTTTGCTAAAACACCTCTAGTGACAAGGGGTAACTGCTTTTTAAGGAAGCCGCTCCACTGCGAGAAGGTCTGCTTTGAGAAATGTCTGTCTTGTACAGAACTGAAGCCTGTATCCTCTAACTTCTATTCCCTCTTCCTACATCCACTACTTCCACCTCATTAAGAACTTGTGCATCCTCCTACAGTAACTTTAGGCATCAGACTCTCTTCTCTTTCCTATCAGAATCTTCTTTTCTTCAGGTTGAGCATTTCTGTTGCCTTTGCATTTCCACATATGACCCAATCTGATGACCTTTCTCTCCTCCCAGAGAGTATTGACAGAGTTGGAGTCAGACACTGTATAATATTTATTAGATACATAACCTAGGGCAAATTATGTAATCTCCAAGATAATTGCATTTATTAGAAAGGCAGTATGCTCCCAGCCTGTGATTTGATTCAAATCTTAAGCCTACCTTTTCTACATATGTAATTTATCTTAAATTATTTAATGCAAAGCCATAAATTATTTAAAAGATCAATCATTAGTGATTGTGAAGATTAAATTATTTAACGTGAGTAAAGACCTAGTTCAGAGTCAGAGCCCCCCAAATAATAGTCAGAATATCATTATTGCTCCCAGAATGTGGTAGCTCCTAGGTGGCTAATGGTTGTGACAGAGAGGTTTTAAGTCTCTGAGACTGAAAAAGGAGGTGAAAGAACAGAGTGCTCTTTATATTTAAGCTTAATACAGTTTAAATGAGAACATGTTAATTGAAATAAAAAGGTTTTAATAATTTCTTTGTTTACCATGGGGGAAGTTTCTTTATCGGTAGTAGTAGCAGGAGCAATACAATGCCACGATTCTCACCACATTCTCGAATCTGTCCATCAAGACTTGGCACCTGCCCTACCTGGGTTCGATCCCTGGGTCAGGAAGATCCCCTGGAGAAGGAAATGGCAACCCATTCCAGTATTCTTGCCTGGAGAATCCCATGGATGGAGGAGCCTGGTGGCTACAGTCCATGGGGTCGCAAAAAGTCGGACACAACTGAGCGACTTAACTGACTAACTAACTAAGTAACTACCTTGCAGTCAGCAGAAGTACTTTCATCAAGCTCTCAATTCTGTCTCCACAAGTGCTCTTCATCCTCCTTTTTCTTTCTTTCTTTTTAAACTGTCTGGATCTCTAGAGTCCCTTATGGTCCCTCCTTTGTCATCTGTCCATCTATCTTCCTTGACTAGGCACTCATTCCTCATTAGTATCTCTCCTTCCTAGCCTTAAATTTCACTTTTCTGTAAGACACCATGCTGTGGATGGATACCAAATGAATTGGAGACTGGGCATCTTAGGGAATCATGTTTTGTTGGAGAAAACGGAGAAGGAGCCAGCTGGGACTGGCTGGTTGAAGTAGAGGAGAGTATGCAAAGGATGGATTTAGCCCTCTGTGAAGGCAGGGGAAGGGACCTAACATGCACAGTGTTTTATTGAGCTGTCCACACCTCAGGATATTTTTGTTCAAATGGGAAGAGATCTAGAGAAAGGAATTAAACCTCTGTCTTAAAAATCTTCCCTGTCCAGAAGCTGGAAAAACTGACTTTGTGTTGACTATCACAGATAAGATAAAGGCAGCTCTGTTTCAGAGAAGATCCTGAAAGTATGTTCCTTCTATTTCTTATGGGAGATATGCCCAAGAAAAATGACCAACTGCACTTTTGGTTTGCTTTGCAATTACTGCTGAGGACATCGTTTCTGCTAAGGTTTCACATCAGCATTCTTCCTGATGTGGGGCACGCTTCAGCTGCCTGAAGGTGGGTACAGAGTTCATGGTCCTTGGGTGTGGAAAAAGCTCAGGTTACCTGGGGACTTTACTTTGTTGCTACTGCTGAAAGGATGTCTTTCTTGGATCTAGGTAAACCTGTAAGATACAAGAGACAAAAATGTTCAGACATCATATCCTCCTGATTTTGAAGCAAAGTTCCTTTTTCTATAAATGAGAATTGTTAATCTTTTCAACCTTGAAGTCCTCCAGGAGGAGTCAGCTGGAAGAGCTGATAATCCTAACCTGCAAAGTCAAAACCTGACTGCCAAATAATATGTCCAGTGTCTTAAAACTGCAATTGGTGGATCATATAGGTCAATGAGCCAAAGAAATTTCCACACTGGTCCCAGAAATACTGACATTTCATGTGTATTAATTCTGTTCTCTTTTCACTCAACAACCTCTTTTTATTTTGCATTCTTTTTGTTTGTATTAGAAAACCTTGCTTCTGAGCAGTGAAGGAACTCCTCTAAAAGCAAACTACAGGCAAGTGAGAGGGGATGTCTAATTACTTTTCCTCTATACATCACCTTTCATCAAAACAGTGACTGTTTTGAAAATGATCTCATAAAAGGAATAGCTGAAGAAGAAAAATGCATTTAATGAGTCACTCTTCCTTTACTATAGTCTATTTTGCTGTATTGTTTTTCTTACAATATTAGATACTGAAAGCCCCAGGAAAACACACTCGCGTTATTTTCAGTTCCAATCCTAAGATCAGGTTGAATGGTTGGTTGATAGTCAGTACAAGTTTGTAGAAAGTTGAATAACATAGATTCAAAATATATAGTTTTTTTTTTTTACAAATATGCAGAGAGTTAATTGGCAGAATATTTTCAAGATTTTATCTTATTCTCTGAAAATATTTCCTTAAATATATTTTCTCCTTCATCCTATGTATAAGCAAGCAACAGTCACAATAAATTGAATAAAATAACTCCCCACTATCTACACACAAAAATCTAGATGTTCTGATATGCAACTTCAAACTTATGTCTTCCTTTGTTTTTTCACCTTGTTGCATTGACAAGAGCTCCAGTATAAGGCTGAGAAGAAATGGTAATAATGGGTTCTTGATTTCATTCCTGATCTCAGAGAGGAAATTTCAATATTTCATTATTAAGCATAATGTTTCCTGCAGATATTTTTGCAGCTACATCTATTAGACTAGGAAAAATCTTTTATTCATATTTTGTGAATAATATCAGAAATGAGAACTTTTATAAAAAAATCTTTAATAGTAATCAAACAATTGTGTATTTTTAAAAAATCTGTTTTTCCACCTCCTGAATTGAAAAGTGTTACACTGTTTTTCAATTTGTGGAAGAATTTGTATAGCATTTGTGTCATTTCTTCCTTAAAAATTTGGAACTCTAAGATACTGGTCAAGATCGAGTTCTTAACCTGGATATATGAATGTTCATTTTGTTTTTAAAAAGAGTGTGTATACTTTTTAAAAAAGAATGTGTATACTTTCCCCCATATATACACTTATATACTTTTCTAAGAAGGTGATGGCACCCCACTCCAGTACTCTTGCCTGGAAAATCCCATGGACGGAGGAGCCTGGTGGGCTGCAGTCCATGGGGTCGTTAAGAGTGGGACACGACTGAACGACTTCACTTTCACTTTTCACTTCCATGCATTGGAGAAGGAAATGGCAACCCAGTCCAGGGTTCTTGCCTGGAGAATCCCAGGGATGGGGGAGCCTGGTGGGCTGCCATCTGTGGGGTCGCACAGAGTCGGACACGACTGAAGTGACCTAGTAGTAGCAGCATGGTACATTTTTATAATACAAATTTTAAAAATAAAATTTGGAGGCATTCATGGTGAAGACTACTGGGTCAGTATTCTTTGTGGAAAAAGTTTTAATAATTGATTCACCTAAATATGGACTCTTCAGTTTTTAAATATATTTTTGTGTTAGTTTTTATATTTTATGATCTGTTTTCATTCAATTTAAAAAATTTATTTGAATAAAGTTGCTCATAATGTTCTATTGCTATTTTTTGAATGTTTGTAGTGATACCAATTTTTCCATTCCTAATATTAGTTACTTATGTTTTTCTTTTTGTCAGTTGTCTCAGAAATTATTATTGTTACTAACACCTTTTAAAACCATCTTTTGGCTTTATTGATTTTTCTGTTTTCTGTTTGCTTTATAGTTTCCTTATTTCTATTCTTTATTTTTCCTTCTACTTTCTTTGAGTTAAATTTGTTCTATTTTTAGTTTCTTGAGATGGAAGTTTAAATAATTGACTTTCAAGTTTTATTCTATTATATGTACTTGGGACACTGTAAATTCTTATCTCAACAGTACTGCACTGAATGAGTTTTGCTGTGTCACATTTTGATTATAATTTACTTAAAATATTTTATAATTCTCATAGGAATTTGATACTACCAATGAGTTATTTTGAATATTGTTTAATTTCTAATTAGTTTGTGATTTTCTAATTACTCTTTTGTTGTAAATTTCCAACTTAATTTCAATGTAGTTGAAGCATATATTCTTTTTTTTTTTTTGAGCTTTTTAAAAAAAACTTTATTTTACTTTACAATACTATATTGGTTTTGCCATACATCAACATGAATCCGCCATGGGTGTACACAAAGCATATATTCTATGTAATTTTAATCCTTTAAAATTTGTTGAGACTTATGATAATCCTATGATCTGCTTTGGTAAATGTCCCATGGGTATATTTTATTTGGTATGATAATACAATAAGGTCAAATTTGTTAATTAGGGAGAAATTCTATTTCCTTATTGACTTTTTTCTCTTTTGTATTAACTTTTGAAACAGGAGTGTAATTTTGACTTCTATTTTTGTTCTGTGATTATTTTCTTTATGCATTTTGAAATCATGTTTTAAGATACATCTAGATTGAGTATTGCAAACTTTCTGTTGCATTGATCATTTTGTTCTTATAAAATGCCATTCCTAATCTTTAAAAAGTCTTTTTGCCTTAAAATTTACTGTTTAGTAATTGCTCGCAAAGTCTGTCCTTTCTATAATTTACTTTCAAATTTTTTGCTCCTTTTAATTTGGTGTGCTTCTTGTAACAGCATATAGTNCTAGATTGAGTATTGCAAACTTTCTGTTGCATTGATCATTTTGTTCTTATAAAATGCCATTCCTTATCTTTAAAAAGTCTTTTTGCCTTAAAATTTACTGTTTAGTATTAGTAGAGCTACACCAGACTTTGCTCACAAAGTCTGTCCTTTCTATAATTTACTTTCAAATTTTTTGCTCCTTTTAATTTGGTGTGCTTCTTGTAACAGCATATAGTTTAAGAAAACCCAGTTGACAATCTTGGTGTAATACTGGTGTATTTAGCCTATTACAATTTAATGAATTTCTAGTATCTACTATCTTATTTCATGGTTTATGTTCATTTTCTCTCTTGCCCTTTTTTGAATATTTCTTNGTTTAAGAAAACCCAGTTGACAATCTTGGTGTAATACTGGTGTATTTAGCCTATTACAATTTAATGAATTTCTAGTATCTACTATCTTATTTCATGGTTTATGTTCATTTTCTCTCTTGCCCTTTTTTGAATATTTCTTTTTATTTTATTTTCTTTGACTAAATTTTTAGCTTTATATTCTTTTAACATTACTGGAGAGAACAAATATCTAGTTTATTACAAAATAATGCAAATTATTCAAATTATTGCTTTTACCACACCCTCTTCCAACAACACAAGAGAAGACTCTACACATGGACATCATTAGATGGTCAACACCGAAATCAGATTGATTATATTCTATGCAGCCAAAGATGGAGAAGCTTTATACAGTCAACAAAAACANTGGCCACTTCATGCGAAGAGTTGACTCATTGGAAAAGACTCTGATGCTGGGAGGGATTGGGGGCAGGAGGAGAAGGGGACGACTGAGGATGAGATGGCTTGATGGCATCACTGACTCGATGGACGTGAGTCTGAGTGAACTCCGGGAGATGGTGATGAACAGGGAGGCCTGGCTTGCTGTGATTCATGAGGTCGCAAGGAGTCGGATGCAACTGAGCAACTGCACTGAACTGAACTTCTGTAATACTTAGCTTTTTAGTGTTTCACCTCATGAAACTTTAGATTTTGCCAAATATTTTCAGAAGAATCAATCATGTGTCACATTACATCAGTGAGATGATCAAAATCTCCCTTGTCTCTCAAAAACTGGATGTCTGGGAAAGTCCAGAATAAAATATCAACCTCTTGTTTTCTGCCAGAGCTAGTAAATGCTCCCAGAGGGAAAGCAGCAGCTGCAAAAGTCAGCTCTTCTAAGATTGCTCCTCTTTATGATATTAGTCTCTTTGTTCTCCATTTCTTCAGGAAGTCTCTGAATTCTTTAAACAATTGACTTTAAAATTATAACAAAGTTTTCTATTTGTTCCTGATGAGAGTGTTGGTTTGCCAATAAGCCATTCCACTCTACTAAGAATGCTATGAAATTAAATTTAAATTATTTAAATCAAGTTGAGGTGGGTTTCTGTTACTTGCAGTCTATAATATCCTTAAAAATATATCTGAGCCAAGACCTGAGTGATGAGGAGCATCCTTCAAGGGAAGAATATTCCAGGCAGAGGGAAATGCAAAGGAAATGAACTTGTCCTGTTGGAGAAGTGGAAATGAGGCAGCTTGGTGTAATGTAATGAGTTGAATGGATGGACTAGGGGAAGACAAGATGGAAGAAGAGGCAGGAACAGATTATGTAGGGCCTTTTAGATAATTTAAATGACATCATATAATTATACTTAAAGAGATTATCATAGATAGTCCCTTTGAATTCTGAATAAAGAATAAATTATTTGGAGACAGACAAGAAAGCTGCAGGATTAGTTAAGAGGCCACTTCATTAGTTCAAATAAGAGATGATGTTGGCTTGCCTTAGGGTTTTGTCAGTGAAATTGGAGGAAAGTAGACAAAGCAGGGTCATATTTTAGAGTATTTGCCTCCAATCTAAGTTCTAAGGAAACGAGATTTTAAGAGATATTTCCCAGGCTAACAGAGCAGGTCTCCATCACCCTTCTATGAATTTCAGCTTGAGTAGCCCAAGTTTACTCTTTTGTATCGAGAGTGTTAACAACCTCGGTAGGGAGGCCAGAGGTCCCTAAATGGCAGGAGGGAATAAACTGCAAGTGGCAGACTTTAGTTTTTCTTTCCTCTTCTGATTCCATGTTGTCATAGCAACACCTGGTTCCAGCTGAACTTAACTTTATTTCAAACCTTGAGCTAACCAATGCATTTTTCTCATGGAAATGTATTTCTTAAGCTATGTTAATGAACTATGTATTTGCTTGGGAATCTGCCTTTCTTCAAAATTCATGTCAATTGTTATATGGCTGGGGATGACTCACCTTGGGCCAATGCTATCTCAAAATGCATGTTGTGGATGAGGGGCTGGTTTGCTTTATTTGATTAGCAGCTTGCTAACAGGTATATAACTCCTTGCTAAAAACTAGCAATGGGGTGCTCTTTCTGCTCCTTTCTGATGTCTATGTCAGAAGTTTTCCCTATCTCTTTTCATACTTTAATAAAACTTTGCTACACAAAAAACTCTGAGTGATCAAGCCTCATCTCTTGCCCCGGATAGAATTCCTCTCCTCTGGAGGCCACAAATCTCAGCATCACTCAGTTGTATCTGACTTTGTGATCTCATGGACTGTACAATGCATGGAATTCTCCAGGCCAGAATACTGGAGTGGGTAGCCTGTCCCTTCTCCATGGGATCTTCCTGACCCAGGAATCAAACCAGGGTCTCCTGCATTGCAGGTGAATTCTTTATCAGCTGAGTTATCAGGGAAGTCCAAGTTTCTTTTACATAAAAAGCTCCAAGTGATCAAGCCTTGTCTCTAGCCCCAGATCAAATTTCTCTCTGGAGGCCACAAATCCTGGCATCATTCATGGCTTGCAGCAGCAACCTTTCAGTATGTTGCTGTTCTATGTAAGATTTTATTGAAATATTAAAATGAAATTAAAAGGGAAAAAGCACAGCAATGGGGTTAGAACCTATGGTTTTATTGCTGATTATATGGCAGGGTGTAAAAAGTCTGAAATTCATGACACATTTGGTTTTTTTGACCTTAACAGATGAGTAGACTGTAGTGTCGAATTGTTATTCCTCCTTTCCCACTTTGTAAATGAGACACATTAGAACCAGAAAGAGAGAAACTTTCTTGCACTGTCCCTCCAGTGCCTTCTACTGACAAAACTGAATACCTGACAACTGGGGAAAGAGGAATATTTGTGAAGTCCAGACCCCTTATCATGGCACAGGCAAAGAAGGATGATTTTGGAGAAGAGAGAAATAAAGTGACAACTGATACAGGTCTTTGGGAGGGTACTGCTCAGGAATACGTAGATGGCAAAGTTTGGGTTTCAGGGAGTGTAGTGTCTGGAATTGTTGGGAGAGCAGTGGGGAGAGGATTATGTTGAGGGCAGAGTTTTGTGGTATGGAGAAGACAAGAGTCAGGAATATGGGATCTGTAGGGGACTGGGCTGAAAGTTCTGTGGAAGCCAAAAATCAGATTAGGGGACAGGGCTCAGCATACTGGGGGCAAAGATAGCAGGGTTTGGAGTTGTAGGGTGAAAATCTGTGACATTAAAGATGGGCACAGTTTATTAAATATTTCTTTATTGAGATATGTGTGTGTTTTAAGGGGGGAAGTCTATGTGTCCAGTTCGTGAATATGGGCAGTTCTATGATTGCTTTGACTGAAATGACACTAGGCCAATTTCCATTTTCTTTCTTTTGATGTCTTGAGCCAAAGTGCAAGAATCTGACCACTCTCCTGGAGAGACCTTGAAATTACCTAGGGAAAAGGAGGAGGCTAGCTGAGTCTAGCCTTTCTTCTGTCAAGGCATCAGGCAGGGTGAATGTGGATGAATCTATACTGAACCTTGTAGAGCTGATCAGCTAACAGGTGAATATCACCAAGGAGTTCCAGTTCATTCCATATGAAGCATGAGTATTACTTGATCAACCATTATGTGGTTATATGTCTCATAAAACTATGAAATCTTTATCACAAAGATTAATCTTTATCTTAATCACAAAAATCTTTACTAGGAGAGATGAATGTGGTAAAACAAAGATGTGCTATCCAGATTTCCCTTAAAGAAATGATTTGTTGTTCCAACTATTGGGAGCCATCAGCTTCTTCAGGGTTGGCCTCAGCTTCAGAGAGCTGCCTCTTTCAAGAACATTCCAGTCCAGGCTGGGCCACACCCAGTGACTACTCAGGAGGTAGATATAGCAGCCCGGCCATCTAGGCCGGGACAATGATTAGGCTGTATAGGCTCTCAGGTTTCCTACGCATTTAGCTGAATCTTTATCAGGCTTCTGTGGCAGTTTGACTTCTCCCTCTGCCCAGTCCTGGTTTCTCTTCCTGCCTTCACAGGCGCTGATCTCCAATCAATATCGTACACACCAAATTCCATTACAGTGTCTTCTTCTCAGAAGCGCAACATGTGACAGTGCCGTAAATGAACAGCTATGCTAGTGCCAACGCTATCCCTGCTATTGTTAGAATTATGCAGAAATACTTTGAAGTTTCAGAAGGGAACGCTGAATCTGGCACATAGTAAGAACTCAGCAAGTATTTATCAAACTGAACTGATGCTCAGAAGAAGGACTGCTCACATAAGTGACTGAAAAGCTATCAGTAAGCCTCTCTCTGGGGGCCTCCCAGGTAGTGCTAGTGATAAAGAACGTGCCTGCCAATGCAGGAGGTGTGAGAGGTGTGGGTTCGATCCCTGGGCAGGGAAAATCCCCTGGAGGAAGTCATGGCAACCCACTCCAGTATTCTTGCCTGGAGAATCCTGTGGAAAGAGGAGCCTGGCGGGCTACAGTCCATACGGTCGCAGAGTCAGACATGACTGAAGCAACTTCGCACAACACACGGCACAGCGCAAGTAAGTAAAGTCACTCAGTCGAGTCCGACTCTTTGTGACCCCGTGGACTGCAACCCACCGGGCTCCTCAGTTCATGGGATTCTCCAGGCAAGAATACTGGAGTGGGTTGCCATTTCCTTCTCCAGGGAATCTTCCTGACCCAGGGATTGAACCCAGGTCTCCCACATTGGAGGCAGACGCTTTAACCTCTGAGCCACCAGGGAAGCTCTGCTGTGGCCTAAGTGGCCCCAGAAGGAAAGCGCAAGTCCCTCTTTGCAGCCCTCTTTGCAGCCCTGGTGCTACTGCTTTCCTGGTGATGCTCACTTCTTTCATCTGTAGTGTACCCCTCGAATGGCAAGGGTGATAATGATGGACTGGGTGGGATTTGGAAAGTAGGCAGTCGGGACAGATGCTCCTGGAGAGGAATTCAGCACCACTCAGCCTCTCATCCTCAAACACACTCCTACTCCTGTGGCTGCTGTTCTGCCCTTAGAGTTACCCCTCCAAGGATTTATCCATTCCCCATACTGGGTGCCTCCCTACTCCTTCTGGACTCATAGCATCCCTCACCTCCAGCAAGTGAGGACTGTCTAGGGCCTCTCAGCAATACATGTTTTCATCAGAGGAATAGAGAGGAAAAGACTCTGGTTCAGAGGGAGGGATCAGCTCTTCTTCACGTTGATAAGGGAGAAGGGTTGGGGAGAAGCATAGAGAGGACGGATGTGTCAGGTCCAACCTCGATGGTTTCACCAAGGACATATATGTTAGAAGAAGAGGTATCTGTAGAGTCTAGGTAGTTCTAAGTCATTTGAAAAGAACCTTATCAATCCTCCTTAGTTTGTTCCTTAAGAATTGGAGCTTCTGCAAAAAAAGGGGTAGTAAAACCTTTGTCTTCAAGCCTTGGTGACTTCCAGCCTTTGGAGGGAGAAGTCTGTAGAAGTGGTGAAGAGGAGATGGTGCGCAAGGTGGCAGTGCCTATTGGGTGGTTGGGAGACAATCCTTGCTCAAGTTGGGAAAAGAAGCTTGTTTCAGATGTGACTTCTGCTTTTCCAGGTATTCTTGCTGGCACAGGTGGCACTCAGCAGGGAGCACGTCTGTTGCCCAGGAGAAGGGCAGGTTTCAGGGCCATGGGGAGGAGGCTCGCATTGTTGCCACTACAGATGGGACATCATACCCAAGTTTAAGGGAACCTGAAAGAAACAAGAGAGAACTATTTTCATGTTTGGCATTCAGATAAAGTAGAGCAATTGCCCCCCAAATTCTAACTTTGAGAGTAGACAAAACCCCCTCGGCCTATAGTTTCCATTATCATATTCTATGATTCAGATTTTTCCAGCTTAATATAATGATACTAGCAATAATTTCTAACATTTACCGAGTGTTTATATAGTTAGTGCTATGCTAAGCATGCTGCATGATTTTCTAATTTAACCCTATTAAAATCCTATGAGATGAGAAGAGCCACTGCCTCCATTTTACACATAGTGAAAAAAAGTTACAGAAAGGTTAACTGACCTACCCGAAGAATAATAACTAGTAACTTGTGGAACCAGGAACCAAGTTTGAATTCCCTTACCTCAGAGCCAGCATTCTTAACATTCACACATCCACTAGGCTTTTCTAGCAAATGTTAACCCAAGCCTTTCAGGAGTGTCCTGAGGGGCTGTCAGGAGAAAGATTTTCTTTAGACTGCTCAAATGTGACTCTTTATGTAGCTGGGGGTTGGGGGTGTTCCTTTGTCTGATTACATCAGACCCATTCAGACTGCTGGTGTTCTGATCTGGCCCCTCACTCTCAGGAGAACGTTGACTCCTGGGTCAAGACTAGTCCTTGGGGTAGGATGGAAAAGGTCCAGAAACTGCCATTTTTGTTTAGCCAGCATTGACTAGAGCTTCCTGAGCACTGCAGCTGTTAGGACTGAGAGAATAAAATGAAGATGTTTAACTTGGGGAATCAAAAATTTGAGCTGATATGAGAGCTATGTGTAAATAACAGGAATAGAAAGTAAATCTGTTCTGTATTTCAGAGCAGAAGTCTCCTAAAGAAACAGAAGTGCCTGGGAAGCACATTTCAGTCCAATTGAGAACATAGCTCCTGAGTAATTTATCTGCAGTAAGACCAGCAGCTTACAACACACTGAACCCCCTGCTGCTGGCAAGGTTCGAGCAGAGGAGGAAAGACTATTTCTCAGGAGGTTCTTTGGAGCAGATATTTGTGCAAAATGTGCTTTTGGTTCTGTGATGCCTTTTCTCTCCTGATACTTTGTTTCTGTTTTTGACTTCCTTCTAGGGCCTCCATTTTCTTCTATTAATTCCTCTTTCAGTAGGACAACCTGTAATTACTCACCCTAAGGATATTTTATAATTTCTCTCTTCCATTTCATTGACCAAATCACAGGCCCTGAAAGAGGAGTCAGGTAGTGATAGAATATCACAAACGTAGGATTTCCAGAATATTTATCCTCTATCCCAAGGCCTTAGTTCAAATTGTCAGATCTGTGTCTTCACTTGAAGACTGTTTTTTATTTCCCTACAGCTGGACTTTGGTCTCAAATCTGAGTGAAAAAAAAGCTTCTTGATATTATAGAAAGAACATGAGATAGAAACAAGGAGATCTGGATGTTAGCTTTACTTTGACATTAACCAGCTGTGTGGTCTTACTCAAAACACTCAATATCTCCATAACTTGATCTCTTCATCTCTAAAATGAGAGATTTGGATATGAACATTTCCAAAGTTAATCCTAGAATTAACATTATGTCTGCCTGTCTGTCTATACACCTAGCTATCCTATTCCTTTAAAACTCCACCTCAAAGGAACTTCACTCTAAGTTCAACCACAGGATCATCCAGGTAAGGAAGGGGCTGTACCTTCTCCCTACGGAGAAGGCAATGGCACACCACTCCAGTACTCTTGCCTGGAGAATCCCAGGGTCGAGGAAGCCTGGTGGGCAGCTGTCTATGGGGTCGCACAGAGTTGGACACGACTGAAGTGACAGCAGCTACAGTAGCAGCAGCATACCAGTCCCTAAGCAGACTCTTCCCTCTTTGCAGAGAGAGAGACTTTATCACCTACCTCTCCAGTCTACTTCCTGCCTCAGAGGACTCGAGAGGCGTTGAGGAGAGCCTTAATCTTGTATCTCTGATACCAAGCTCAGTCAAACTTAAGGAAAACAAAGGGGTTTCCCCCAGTTTCTTGTTTCTTAGGTGTCTCCCTTTAGGTCCTAAATGACTTGTGAAACTACTTCTTTGTTTAGAAATCTCCGGTTTGGCAGGTACTGAGTGACTAACAAGGCTTCCATCTCCTCAGAGAAATTCGGGAGGAATGGGACACAGGGGCTGGGCTCTCAGTGGGTGATGAGTAACCAAGGGAAGGTGTGATGAATGGGCTAAGGGAGGCAGAACCTTTGAGGAGGGGAGGAGCACGTGAGGAGCCTCATAAGTAAGTGGTAGAAGATGTTAACTTACATTTTTTCCTCACCAAAATAATTTTTATTTCCAGTTTAATTTATGTTTTAATGTTTTAGCAAAAATAAGCCCCATGAATCCAGACCATGTACTTTTCTGGTATAGTCAGAAAGGAATTATATAGATTTTGAAGGATAAAAAGAGATACTAGAGGAACTTCCTTGGTGGTCCAGTGGTTGAGAATCTGCCTGCCAGTGCAGGGGACACAGGTTTGATCACTGGTCTGGGAGGATCCCACATGCTGCAGGGCAATTAAGCCCATATACCACAACCACTGAGCCCACACTTTAGAGTCCAGGCTTCCCAACAGGAGAAGCCACCACAGTGAGAAGCCTGTACACCACAGCTAAGGAGTAATCACTGTTTGCCACAACTAAAGAAAGCCCACATGCAGCAAAGAAGACCCAGTGCCATCAAAAATAAAGAAATTTTAAAAATGGCTACTAGAAAAGAGTAAAGTGAGGTCATTTGGAGACGTAGATCATAGCATCTACATTTATGATTTGAGCACAATTTTGTAGGTCAAGGAATCTTGATAGACTCTGGAAGGTGGAAAGTAGAGTGAGGAATAATTCCTAGTCTTTTCTCATGGAGCAATGGTTGGCTGTCAGTTGTTCAGTGGACTCAGGATTCAAGAAGATATTGGAGTCTAGCCTGTTATCTGAAGCTGTGGCACACAGTCATGGGATGGATGTAGATATTGGTAGTTGGAATACAGGGCTGGAGAGTTGAGACGCCTGGGAAGGGAGAGAAGATGGCACTGGGAGTGTAATAGGGAAACAAGTCTGACTCCATCTTGGATCCGTTTCTTTTAATCTTTGTACTCTATTGCTTTTGTTGTAAGTGAATTAGTAAAAGGATGCTGCTGATAGCTTCAAGTATACATAATGGCCCTCTCCAGGATCCCTGCCTCCTGTGCCTGACAATTAAGTAAAAATTCCTTTGTTTAGCTCACAGGAAACATTCTGAATAGGTTTGCATTCTGCAGCACATTCTGAATAGCTGCAAGAAAGAAAGAAATGAACACATCTCCTTCCAAGTCTGGCCAGAACCAGGAAATACTAGCAACAACTTATTACCTTTTTTTTTTTACTATGCCCTTACCTGCCCCTATTTGTTCCATAAAAGAAACTAGCATCCAACCCAGGCAAGATGGTTCTTTGGGACATTAGTCCACTATCTTACTGGTCTGCTGATTTTCTGAATAAAGTTATATTCCTTGTCCCGGTAACACATCTCTTCATTTATAGTCCTGTCATATGGTGAGCAGTACAAGCTTGGACTCAGTAACAGGCAGAGGTAGAGAGGGGAGTGATGGACTGTGGGTACTTCTCAGGCTACTACTATCCATTGTGTGATGTGTTTGCCTTGTTGTGTTGCTTGATAAGGGAAACTACACTTAAATACAATACATGGGTGGAGAGAAAGAAATATTTCACTGTATGTACCAGGAAGAAGGGATGCTCATCTCTGGGTAGCTGTGAAGTTGAAAAGTGGCTATTCATCAGAGATCAATACAAAAGAATTTCCAGTTAATGTCCGGTATTTTGGTGCTAATACTTGAGCCCTAGCTGGTATAAAAATGAGCAATCACCTGCTGAAGAAGTGTTCAGAGTGATGGTAAGCTCAGTAGGATGGGAGTGGCAGTCAGGATGGAAGTTAGCACACGCAGTGGAGTTTCAGGCACTGAACAGGAGAGTGGTGTGATCACCAAAGTCTGTGTACCTCAAGTTCTCCAATGTCAGCCTGAGTTATCATGGGAAGATGAATGAGTTCTAAAGTCACCTTCAGTCCCTAAATTGTCAATGCTTGCACACAATCTATCAACTCAATAGTTACTAAAGCTATTATTAGATGACCTATGCTGGCTGCAGGTGTTGCAGTTTTCAGTGCATCTCATTGATTTGCTGAGCACACTTCTCAGATGTAATGATTTTGCCGGGATTCAGAAAGCTGTCATGGATCAGATGGGCAGCAAACCGCCAAACATTGACCATAACTTTTTTTNGGAGAGAAAGAAATATTTCACTGTATGTACCAGGAAGAAGGGATGCTCATCTCTGGGTAGCTGTGAAGTTGAAAAGTGGCTATTCATCAGAGATCAATACAAAAGAATTTCCAGTTAATGTCCGGTATTTTGGTGCTAATACTTGAGCCCTAGCTGGTATAAAAATGAGCAATCACCTGCTGAAAAAGTGTTCAGAGTGATGGTAAGCTCAGTAGGATGGGAGTGGCAGTCAGGATGGAAGTTAGCACACACAGTGGAGTTTCAGGCACTGAACAGGAGAGTGGTGTGATCACTAAAGTCTGTGTACCCCAAGTTCTCCAATGTCAGCCTGAGTTATCATGGGAAGATGAATGAGTTCTATAGGCACCTTCAGTCCCTAAATTGTCAATGCTTGCACACAATCTATCAACTCAATAGTTACTAAAGCTATTATTAGATGACCTATGCTGGCTGCAGGTGTTGCAGTTTTCAGTGCATCTCATTGATTTGCTGAGCACACTTCTCAGATGTAATGATTTTGCCGGGATTCAGAAAGCTGTCATGGATCAGATGGGCAGCAAACCGCCAAACATTGACCATAACTTTTTTTTCTTTGATGCAAGTTTGGCTTTGGGAAGTGCTTTGGTGCTTCTTCTTGATCCAACCACTGAGTTGGTCATCACCGGTTGTCATATAAAATCCACTTTTTGTCACATATCATAATCATATCTAGAAATGGTTTGTTGTTGTTGTGTAGAATAAGGGAAGATGACACTTTAAAATGATGATTAAAAAAAATTTTTTTTTGGTCAGCTCATGAGGTACCCACTTATCAAGCTTTTTCACCTTTCTAATTTGCTTCAAATGTCCAATGACTATAGAATGGTTCACATTGAGTTCTTTGCCAGTTTCTCATATTGTAAGAGGATCAGCCTTGATGATTGCTCTCAGTTGGTCATTATCAGCTTCTGATGGCTGGCCACTGTGTTCCTCATCTTCAAGGCTCTCGTCTCCTTTGCAAAACTTCTTGAATCACCACTGCACTGTATGTTCATTAGCAATTCCTGGGCCAAATGTGTTGTTGATGTTGCAGTCTGTCTCTGCTGCCTGATGACCCATTTAGAACTCAAATGCGAAAATTACTCTACCTACTCAGGAACATGGACTATCTCTCCATATGCTTATGTCATATGCTTATTTCTTTCTTCAGTGTCCTATAATTTTCCATATACAGTTCATCTGTCTCCTCAGGTAGGCTTATTCTTAGATATTTTATTCTTTTTGTTGCAAATGACTATACTACCAAATGCAATCTGCAGATTCAATGTGATCACTATCAAATTACCAGTGGCATTTTTTCACATAACTAGAACAAAAAAACTCACAATTCATATGGAAACACAAAAGACCCTAAATAGCCAAAGCAATCTTGAGAAAGAAGAATGGAACTGGATGTATCAACCTTCCCTACTTTATACTACAAAGCCTCAGTCATCAAGACAGTATCGTACTGGCACAAAAACAGAAATATGGACCAATGGAACAAGATAGAGCACCCAGAGATAAACCCACACATCTATGAGTACCTTATTTTTGTAAAAGGAGGCAAAAAAATGTGATGAGGCAAAGATAAACTCTTCAATAAGTGGTGCTGGGAAAACTGGACAGTTACATGCACAAGAATGAAATTAGAACACTTCCTAATGCCATACACAACATAAACTCAAAAGGGATTAAAGACCTACATGTAAGACCAGAAGCTATAAAATCTTAGAGGAAAACATGGGCAGAACACTTGATGACATAAATCAAAGCAAGATCTTTTATGACCCACCTCCTAGAGTAATGGAAATAAAAACAAAAATAAACAAGTGGGACCTAATTAAACTTAAAAGCTTTTGCATGGTAAAGGAAACTACAAACAAGGTGAAAAGACAATGCTCAGAATGGGAGAGAATAATAGGAAAGGAAACAACTGGCAAAGAATTAATTTCCAGAATATACAAACAGCTCATACAACTCAATACCAGAAAAACAAACAACCTAGTCAAAATGTGGAGAAAAGACCTAAACAGACATTTCTCCAAAGAAGACATACAGATGGCTAACAAACACATGAACAGATGCTCAACATTGCTCATTATTAGAAAAATGCAAATCAAAACTGCAATGAAATACCACCCCACATCAGTAAGATTTGGAGAAGGCAGTGGCACCCCACTCCAGTACTCTTGCCTGGAAAATTCCAGGGATGGGAGAGCCTGGAAGGCTGCAGTCCATGGGGTGGGACACGACTGAGGGTCGGACACGACTGAGCGACTTCACTTTCACTTTTCACTTTCATGCCACTCCAGTGTTCTTACCTGGAGAATCCCAGGGGCAGGGGAGCCTGGTGGGCTGCCGTCTATGGGGTCACACAGAGTTGGACGCGACTGAAGTGACTTAGCAGCACCAGTAAGAATAGGCATCATCAAAAAGTCTACAAACAATGAATGCTGGAGAGGGAATACTCTCGCATTGGTGGTGGAAATGAAAATTGATACAACTACTATGGAAGATGGTATGGAGATTTCTTTAAAAACTAGTAATAAAACCACCATATGACCCAGAAATCCCATTCCTAGGGATATATCTTGAGGAAACCAAAATTGAAAAAGACATGTATCCCAATGTTCATTGCAGCAGTATCTACAATAGCTAGAACATGGAAGAAATCTAGATGTCTATCAACAGATGAATGGATAAAGAAGCTGTGGTACATATACAACAGAATACTACTCAGTCATAAAAAGAAACACATTTGAATCTGTTCTAATGAGGTGGATGAAACTAGAGCCCATTATACAGAGTGAAGTAAGTCAGAAAGACAAATATAAATATCATATACTGACACATATATATTGAATCTAGAAAGATTTATTATCAGGGCAGCAATGGTGAAACAGACATAGAAAACAGACCTAAGGACACAGTGGGAGAGGAGGAGGGAGAGGGAGAGTTGTACGGAGAGAGTAAAATGGAAATTTACAATACCTTATGTAAAATAGATAGCCAATGGGAATTTGCTATATGACTCAGGGAACTTAAACAGGGGCTCTGTGACAATCTAAAGGGGTGGAATGGGGAGGGAGATGGGAGGGAGGNGCCCCTATTTGTTCCATAAAAGAAACTAGCATCCAACCCAGGCAAGATGGTTCTTTGGGACATTAGTCCACTATCTTACTGGTCTGCTGATTTTCTGAATAAAGTTATATTCCTTGTCCCGGTAACACATCTCTTCATTTATAGTCCTGTCATATGGTGAGCAGTACAAGCTTGGACTCAGTAACAGGCAGAGGTAGAGAGGGGAGTGATGGACTGTGGGTACTTCTCAGGCTACTACTATCCATTGTGTGATGTGTTTGCCTTGTTGTGTTGCTTGATAAGGGAAACTACACTTAAATACAATACATGGGTGGAGAGAAAGAAATATTTCACTGTATGTACCAGGAAGAAGGGATGCTCATCTCTGGGTAGCTGTGAAGTTGAAAAGTGGCTATTCATCAGAGATCAATACAAAAGAATTTCCAGTTAATGTCCGGTATTTTGGTGCTAATACTTGAGCCCTAGCTGGTATAAAAATGAGCAATCACCTGCTGAAGAAGTGTTCAGAGTGATGGTAAGCTCAGTAGGATGGGAGTGGCAGTCAGGATGGAAGTTAGCACACGCAGTGGAGTTTCAGGCACTGAACAGGAGAGTGGTGTGATCACCAAAGTCTGTGTACCTCAAGTTCTCCAATGTCAGCCTGAGTTATCATGGGAAGATGAATGAGTTCTAAAGTCACCTTCAGTCCCTAAATTGTCAATGCTTGCACACAATCTATCAACTCAATAGTTACTAAAGCTATTATTAGATGACCTATGCTGGCTGCAGGTGTTGCAGTTTTCAGTGCATCTCATTGATTTGCTGAGCACACTTCTCAGATGTAATGATTTTGCCGGGATTCAGAAAGCTGTCATGGATCAGATGGGCAGCAAACCGCCAAACATTGACCATAACTTTTTTTCTTTTGATGCAAGTTTGGCTTTGGGAAGTGCTTTGGTGCTTCTTCTTGATCCAACCACTGAGCTGGTCATCACTGGTTGTCATATAAAATCCACTTTTTGTCACATATCATAATCATATCTAGAAATGGTTTGTTGTTGTTGTGTAGAATAAGGGAAGATGACACTTTAAAATGATGATTAAAAAAAATTTTTTTTTGGTCAGCTCATGAGGTCCCCACTTATCAAGCTTTTTCACCTTTCTAATTTGCTTCAAATGTCCAATGACTATAGAATGGTTCACATTGAGTTCTTCGCCAGTTTCTCATATTGTAAGAGGATCAGCCTTGATGATTGCTCTCAGTTGGTCATTATCAGCTTCTGATGGCTGGCCACTGTGTTCCTCATCTTCAAGGCTCTCGTCTCCTTTGCAAAACTTCTTGAATCACCACTGCACTGTATGTTCATTAGCAATTCCTGGGCCAAATGTGTTGTTGATGTTGCAGTCTGTCTCTGCTGCCTGATGACCCATTTAGA
Organism: Raphicerus campestris; assembly: GCA_006410735.1. Classification (NCBI taxonomy): domain Eukaryota; kingdom Metazoa; phylum Chordata; class Mammalia; order Artiodactyla; family Bovidae; genus Raphicerus; species Raphicerus campestris. The sequence continues at coordinate 211,943 of SJYW01046289.1, read as the reverse complement.
ACTCAAATGAGAAAATTACTCTACCTACTCAGGAACATGGACTGTCTCTCCATATGCTTATGTCATATGCTTATTTCTTTCTTCAGTGTCCTATAATTTTCCATATACAGTTCATCTGTCTCCTCAGGTAGGCTTATTCTTAGATATTTTATTCTTTTTGTTGCAAATGACTATACTACCAAATGCAATCTGCAGATTCAATGTGATCACTATCAAATTACCAATGGCATTTTTTCACATAACTAGAAGAAAAAAACTCACAATTCATATGGAAACACAAAAGACCCTAAATAGCCAAAGCAATCTTGAGAAAGAAGAATGGAACTGGATGTATCAACCTTCCCTACTTTATACTACAAAGCCTCAGTCATCAAGACAGTATCGTACTGGCACAAAAACAGAAATATGGACCAATGGAACAAGATAGAGCACCCAGAGATAAACCCACACATCTATGAGTACCTTATTTTTGTAAAAGGAGGCAAAAAATGTGATGAGGCAAAGATAAACTCTTCAATAAGTGGTGCTGGGAAAACTGGACAGTTACATGCACAAGAATGAAATTAGAACACTTCCTAATGCCATACACAACATAAACTCAAAAGGGATTAAAGACCTACATGTAAGACCAGAAGCTATAAAATCTTAGAGGAAAACATGGGCAGAACACTTGATGACATAAATCAAAGCAAGATCTTTTATGACCCACCTCCTAGAGTAATGGAAATAAAAACAAAAATAAACAAGTGGGACCTAATTAAACTTAAAAGCTTTTGCATGGTAAAGGAAACTACAAACAAGGTGAAAAGACAATGCTCAGAATGGGAGAGAATAATAGGAAAGGAAACAACTGGCAAAGAATTAATTTCCAGAATATACAAACAGCTCATACAACTCAATACCAGAAAAACAAACAACCTAGTCAAAATGTGGAGAAAAGACCTAAACAGACATTTCTCCAAAGAAGACATACAGATGGCTAACAAACACATGAACAGATGCTCAACATTGCTCATTATTAGAAAAATGCAAATCAAAACTGCAATGAAATACCACCCCACATCAGTAAGATTTGGAGAAGGCAGTGGCACCCCACTCCAGTACTCTTGCCTGGAAAATTCCAGGGATGGGAGAGCCTGGAAGGCTGCAGTCCATGGGGTGGGACACGACTGAGGGTCGGACACGACTGAGCGACTTCACTTTCACTTTTCACTTTCATGCCACTCCAGTGTTCTTACCTGGAGAATCCCAGGGGCAGGGGAGCCTGGTGGGCTGCCGTCTATGGGGTCACACAGAGTTGGACGCGACTGAAGTGACTTAGCAGCACCAGTAAGAATAGGCATCATCAAAAAGTCTACAAACAATGAATGCTGGAGACGGAATACTCTCGCATTGGTGGTGGAAATGAAAATTGATACAGCTACTATGGAAGATGGTATGGAGATTTCTTTAAAAACTAGTAATAAAACCACCATATGACCCAGAAATCCCATTCCTAGGGATATATCTTGAGGAAATCAAAATTGAAAAAGACATGTATCCCAATGTTCATTGCAGCAGTATCTACGATAGCTAGAACATGGAAGAAATCTAGATGTCTATCAACAGATGAATGGATAAAGAAGCTGTGGTACATATACAACAGAATACTACTCAGTCATAAAAAGAAACACATTTGAATCTGTTCTAATGAGGTGGATGAAACTAGAGCCCATTATACAGAGTGAAGTAAGTCAGAAAGACAAATATAAATATCATATACTGACACATATATATTGAATCTAGAAAGATTTATTATCAGGGCAGCAATGGTGAAACAGACATAGAAAACAGACCTAAGGACACAGGGGGAGAGGAGGAGGGAGAGGGAGAGTTGTACGGAGAGAGTAAAATGGAAATTTACAATACCTTATGTAAAATAGATAGCCAATGGGAATTTGCTATATGACTCAGGGAACTTAAACAGGGGCTCTGTGACAATCTAAAGGGGTGGAATGGGGAGGGAGATGGGAGGGAGGTTCAGGAGGGAGGGGACATGGGTGTGCTTATAGCTAATTCTGTTGATGTATAACAGAACACCACAAAATTCTGTTAAAGCAATTATCCTTCAATTAAAAAAATAAAGTGGCAAAAAATTGCTCTTATTTGCTTTTTGTCTAACATCATTTCCATAGTCTAAAATAAATACAAAATGAACAGCAAGCAACAAGTCGTTAGCAAAAAACATAAAGCAAGAAATGTTCATTAAAATGATAACACAACCACATTTAAGAATATATTCTAATATCAAACACCAAACTTCAACAATGCAAAAACTGCAACTACTTTTGCACCAATCTAATATTTACTCTTTTCTTGAGTGTAGAGTTTGTGTAAATACATATCTGTATTTCAGGTAGTCCCAGGAGTGCTGAGAAAAGGGTGGAGGAAAGGTGTTTACCTGCTAATTTTCTGGGAAATTAATTGTCTGGAGAAATTGAGGTTAAAATGTAGATAGGGGAAGTGTCAACACTTCATTTACACTGGCCTTTAAAGCAGGTGTGACCGGGAGCAACAATACTTTTGCCTGGGAGTGTTCTTGTCTTTGAAAAGATGAAGGATGTGATGTGACTGCCAAGAACCAAAGGGGTGGATTGAGCTTATTGTGGGTGCTGGATCTTCTAAGCCTTTTAATTTCTGTACCAGTTGTCCACAATACCCTCTTTCTCCCCACCTGACTAGCTCCTTTGAGTCATTGACCAGCCAGTGATATGGCTGGTTTGTATAGTCCTCAATGTGATGTGTGAATCACCACATCCTGGTTAACTTGGAAAATTAAAAGTAATTTCCTGCAGAAAATATGAGAGCACTCTTCTCTTTATCTCTTCATCAATGCCTTTAATCTCCATGTCTTTCTTCTTCTCTCCGCCCCTGCCTCACCCCCACCATTGCTCAGTAGTCTTCTAGAGTTGATTTCTAGACATTTTCCCATTTTTTCTACCCATTCTTGTGTCACATAGAATTATTTTTCTGCTCATTTTTCATCAACTTAGGTTATTTTTTGTCTTTGAAGTTGGTTTTTGTGTATAGCAAAGATGATTGAAGGGTTACATTGGTTTACAAAATTAATATTCAATCTATTTGTTACAAAGTACAATACTGCTTTTGTGAGCTTTAGGTTCTAATAACTTAGTATTACTGATCTGATTAAAATTCTAGAAATGTTAATAGTTTTTAAAAGGGATCTTTGGAGCCATACTTGCTCCACCGAACAACTTTATTTAATTAACCTTTGGTACTGAAGTTGCAAAGTTGATATACCCAGTTTCCAAGTACATTAACCTCCTGACAAATACAATCCTGATACATACTGGAAGAAAATTTGTACATATTTTGATTTTTATGTTTCTTAAATATGTCAATATTGTTTAGAAATCTAACCAAATACCATTATACCTTACATCTTAAAATTAGTTCTAAATAAGTAAATTATATATATATCTCCCTCAATTTCTTTCTTTCTGTATGTATTTTTGTGTATCTTTGAGATTCAGCATATTTGTGGAATTTGGGAATATTAGATTAGCCTCATTGTTTTTATTAAAATGTGTAACATTGATTTATTTAGATGTAATTTTAAGTTGCAAAGTATAGTGGAATTTCTATATCCTATATATTTATATCTATTTATTGTTAATACCTTCCTCTTCCTTCCCTGGCTCTATCTAAATTTTTTAATTTGGATTTTGCATGTTTTGGGGTCTTTTAGTGTGTGAGCGCCGAAGAATTGATGCTTTTGAACTGTGGTGTTGGAGAAGACTCTTGAGAGTCCCTTGGACTACAAGGAGATCCAAACAGTCCATTCTGAAGGAGATCAACCCTGGGATTTCTTTGGGAGGAATGATGCTAAAGCTGAAACTCTAGTACTTTGGCCACCTCATGTGAAGAGTTGACTCATTGGCAAAGACTCTGATGCTGGGAGGGATTGGGGGCAGGAGGAGAAGGGGATGACCGAGGATGAGATGGCTTGATGGCATCACGGACTTGATGGACGTGAGTCTGGGTGAACTCCAAGAGATGGTGATGAACAGGGAGGCCTGGCGTGCTATGATTCATGGGGTTGCAAAGAATCGGACATGACTGAGTGACTGAACTGAACTGAACTGAACTGAATGTTCTCTTCTCTGGCTATAAGGACATATCAATTCTGCATTATAAGATCCTTCATATTCTTATGTAATTCCTTCAAAATCTTTTTGAAATGTTAGAATTTTAGATAAGAGAATACAAAGTGAAAACATTTAGTATAGTGTCCACTAGATAGAAAAAGCATTTAATTATATACATTATTAATTATATCACCAAGTAACAATTATGATTCTGTTATTATAGAAATTAGTCTGTTTATATTATAAAACAGCCTGTTATCAGTGGCAAAGTATAGGTATAGATGATGTGGGAATGTGTGAAAAATTAATTTCCATTGTTGTATACAGTAAGACTTCATTTGTTAAGTATTCTTCAAGGTGTGTCTTAAAACATGGTAAGGCTGGCAGAGGGGCTGGACTTTCTAGGGAAGGGGCATGTGCACACAAAGGCATTGCCAGTAAGCTTGTGCTGCCAGAGGAGCAAATTACTGGGTGAACTGGAAAGACAGCTAATTCAAGACCTGAATGTCAGGTGCAAGCCTCAGAAATTACCTTTTAATTATTTATGTTCATGAGACGAGAAATGTGATTCAATGTGTGGCAGTGAGGAGGATGAACTGAAGAGAAAAAGGGCTAGAGTTTATGTATTAACCATTTTACAGCCTGCCATTCCTGAAAGGTGTAAGGCAACTGACAAGACATATACAATGATACAATAAAAAGCTGAGAATCAGCATCTTGAAAAAGAAGAAAATAAATATTTTGGTAAAAAGTCCCCCAAACTATTTTTTTCAGGCTATAAAATTGCCTCTTTAACTTTCTGGCAGTGAATCCCAAACAGAGCAGTGTAATTACTTAGATTTAAATTGAAAAGCTGATCATGAATTTTCGAGGACATAGCTAACAACTTTGTTATAGTGAATTTAAAGACAATTTTCATGTGCTTAATCTGTCTAGTGGCTTCTGTGTAAAACAAAGTAAAAGAATTAAACAAGACAACAACAGAGTGAAGATGGCTATATGTGTAGTTAGTGCCACCCAACCTAGCAGGTTTCTTGTGGTGTAACTTAAATCAGATATTTAGAGCATTTAGGAAAGTCGATTGATTGCATGTTCTGGCTTAGACAAACTTTCCTTGATATAACTCTTATACACCTTTGGCAGGGACTAGAAATCAGACAGCTATCAACCATTTTGAAATTGTACTCTCTGGAATTCTTTTTGTACATATATTTTTAATTTTTAAAAATGTATTTATTTTAAACTAAAGGATAATTGCTTTACAATATTGTGCTGGTTTCTGCCATAGAACAACATGAATCAGCCACGGGCGTACATATGTCTCCTCCCTCTTGAACATCCCTGTAACCTCCTACCCAATCCCATCTCTCTAGGTTGTCACTGAGGAGCTCACTCTGTAAAGCACAGCAGACATGATTTTAGATATGATTTAGTAGTTTTCAAGGTAGTCAGTAATCCCTCAATTGTCTAGGCATGATAATAGCCGAGCAATGCTTCCTTGGGTTATCTGATTGTAAGCAGAACTCCTTGGAATATTCTTCCTGAGAGAAATTGGTAGCAAGATATTATTTTGGAGTTTTTGAAGTGTAGACTACTTTGGCAAGCAAAATAGATTCCAGATCATTGATAAACATCTTGATATATGGAATAATACAATTTAAGCCAACTGAATTGAAAAGACTGCATGTCAGGGACTTTAAAAAGATTTTGTTGAGTTAGTAATGAGCCAGATACCATCACCATCTACTGGGGTATCTATTTGTGTCTGTTTATACAAACATACCTTTACTGTGTGGATGAATATTTATATGGAGACATACATCCAGTTTGGGCTTCCCAGGTGGCGCTAGTTATAAAGAACTCAGCTGCCAATGCAGGAGATGCAGGAGACCCAGGTTCCATCCCTGGGTTGGGAATGTGCCCTGGAGGAGGGCATGGCAACCCACTCCAGTATTCTCGCCTGGAGAATCTCATGGATAAAGGAACCTGGCAGGTCCCAAAGAGTCAGACATGACTTAGCATGCTTGCATTTCTGGTTCATTTTAGAGGAATTTCCAATATTTTAGATATAACTGAAAAAGGGTTGAGAAGGTTTTTTTCTAAACACAATCTTTCACTCACATGAATCTTTCACTCATGAACATTATTCTGAACATACTGACCCTTAAAGAAGTGTCAGTGCAGATTTTCTTAGTCAAAACAACCAGAAGTTTTTATTTGAAGCCAAAACTCATATCACTCCTTGTTCCTAACACTGATGGTAAAGAATCTGCCTGCAATGAGGAAGACCCAAGTTTGATCCCTGGGTCAGGAAGATCTCCTAGAGAAGGGCACGGCAATCCACTACAGTATTCTTGCCTGGAGAACCCCATGGATGAGGAGTCTGGAGGGCTACACTCCATGGGGTCACAAAGAGTCTGACACCACTGAGTGACTAATACTTTCCCTTTCAGCAGTGACTGAAAGGCTCAATAAGAGCTGCTGGCAGTGCTGGAGTGTTTGTAGCAGACTTTTCCAAGATGTGATAGGAAGAGAAACAGTCACCAAGGACAGCCAGACTGAACATTGCTTGCTAACTATATGCAAAATATTGGACTGATAGAATCACACTCAAAGTTTATTAAACAGAAAGTGAACAAGGCACTATCATATACTACTGGTGGTCATTAGATTAAAAAATTCTGGAAATTAATGCCATATATTTTAAATATACTTCTGTTTCTGACTCAATAATCCTGTTTCTTAATTTGTATATTATTTAAACATTCTGAAATGATAAGGACTTAGACAAAAAAGGAATGGTACAATTTTGTATTCATTTCCTACTGCTGCTGTAACAAATTCTATAAACTCATCAGCTTAAAATAAAACAAATTTTATTGTCCTCCATTCTGGAGCTCAGAGTTTGAAGTAGGTCTCACTGGGCTAAAATCAGGATGTCAGTAGGCCTGCATTTCCTCCCATGGCTCCAGGGAAGAACCAGTTTTCTTATCTCTTAGGGCTTCTAGAGGCTGCCCTGCCCACATTCATTGGCTCAGGGCCCCATTCCTTCATCATCATCAAAGCCAGCAAGCTTGGGCCCATCCTTCTCACTATATTATCTCTTTTGCCTCCCGGTACCACTTAGAAGGACCCTGTGATTACACCTGTCCCACCTGGATTCAGTTCAGTTCAGTTCAGTCACTCAGTTGTGTCTGACTCTTTGTGACCCCATGAACCACAGCACGCCAGGCCTCCCTGTCCATCACCAACTCCCAGAGTCTACCCCAACCCATGTCCATTGAGTCGATGATGCCATCCAACCACCTTATCCTCTGTTATCCCTTTCTCCTCCTGCCCTCAATCTTCCTCAGTATCATGGTCTTTACAAATGAGTCAGCATTTTGCGTCAGGTGGCCAAAGTATTGGAGTTTCAGCTTTAGCATCAGTCCTTCCAATGAACACCCAGGAATGATCTCCTTTAGGATGGACCGGTCAGATCTCCTTGCAGTCAAAGGGACTCTCAAGAGTCTTCTCCAACACCACAGTTCAGAAGCATCAATTCTTCAATGCTCAGCTTTCCTTATGTCCAACTCTCACATTCATAAATGACCACTGGAAAAACCATAGCCTTGACTAGACAGACCTTCATTGACAGAATAATGTCTCTACTTTTTAATATGCTGTTTAGGTTTCATAACTTTCCTTCCAAGGAGTAAGCGCCTTTTAATTTAATGGCTGCAGTCACCATTTGCAGTGATTTTGGAGCCCAGAAAAATAAAGTCAGCCACTGTTTTTACTGTTTCCCCATCTATTTGCCATGCCCACCTGGATAATTCAGGCTAATTTCCCCATCTCAGACTCAGCTGATTGGCAACTTAATTTCATCTGTCATCTTAATTCCCCTTTGCCAAGTAACCTAATATATTCATAGGGTCCAGGGGTTAGGATGTGGACATCTTTTGTGCAGGGGCAATATTTTGCCTACCACAAGTGATATTTTCTTAAAAACTTGCCGGGGGCCAGTGTGAGGAACTCCGCCCTTGGCAAAGGTCATGAGGAAGGAGGCTTCGGCATATGCAAAGGCGTGACCAAGCCTCAGGAAACCCCCTGCTCCCAAGCATCTACCCCAAAACCAGAGTCTGTTTTTTGCTCTCACCTACACCTTTGACCTTCCGGGGGGCTCTCCCCCATAACCGTTTCTCTCGGAGAAGGAGTAAATGTGCAGCTCCAAGGCAACAAAAATTCCTGGGCATGACAAGAGGGTTTCGACTGAAGTTTATCTAGCCCACCTGTATAGGTTTGTCCGGCTGCATGTGGCTTACAGCCTCCCGACCGTGAGAGGCACGAGATGTTTTAGACTTACTAAAGGCAAATTCTTGTGGGAAGTTAGAAATTATTAGTATAGTGGGTTGGTTGGGAATTATATTGGTGAAGGGCTTTATTATTTGTTGTGTCAATAATTGCTGCTAATTCCTTGCCCTGGGTGGGACAAGGGTGTCTCAGGTCAAACCTCTCTGCTGACACATGATTGTTTACTACCTCTCAATCATAAACAGCACAGAGAGTTTTGGAGTGTTTTGAGAGAGTGTTTTGAGAGAGTGTTTTGAGAGANAGGAAATATAGTAGTTTTTGATGTTAGCAATACTAGACTTTTTGAGTTAATGAATTTTCTCTTTTGTTATAGATCACTGTACTTTGTTATAAATCACTGTGTCCTTGCTATGTAAAAATGTAACTTTATCACTATCTTAAGACTAAATAGATCTTAAGGGGAACATTGGTGAAAGGATTTTTATTTGTTGGGCTGGTGTTTGCTGCTAAATCTCCATATTCCCTGCCTTTATAATAAATATAACTAGCATATAGGAGAAATAAGTATTAACCTTTAAGATTAATCATGTTAACCTTGGGTTAAATAAATTCCTTTCTTGATTGTAACTCACTACACCCTCACCCTATAGGAATGAAACTTTATTTGGAGGGTGGTGCCTGGTTTAAGAAAAAACACTCTTAGAAAAAATTAGTTTTTTGGTTATCAAAAAGAAAGGGTCATAAATGTCAGCAAGCCTCATGGCCAGAAGTTGATGTAAAAATCCCTAAGACCTTTTTTTTATACATTTATGTGAAGCACCTGATTTTGATAAAGGTCAGAACTGCTGACCCCCACGTGAGTCTGTATTCATCCCTATGTGTAACAAAAGGTATATAAGCAAACCCCAAAATAAAGAAATCGGATCAGTTTCCTGAAAGACTGATTTCCTCATGTCGTTCTTTTCTCTCCTATTATTTTCTGGCTGAATTCCCATCTGGTGCATGGGTACCTACCAAGCCTATTAATTTTGCCTGGACTTCTAAGATCGGACCAGGGGGGCCTCAGTGCCTCCTCTCCTTCAGGAGAACGGGAAGATGCCTGCAGCCTACGTAGGTGGTGATTGGTATTCCATGTGAACCAAGTTATTCAGCCTCTTTTTCTCTGCTAATTTTCTAATCCCTCTCTATCTGTAATTAATTAAGTTTTTTCCAAGGACGCTGACTCTGTTCCCACCTTCGAATTCCCTGGATCCACCGGGGCTGGACCCCGACAAGAACTTATTTGTTTGGCTGCGCTGGGTCTTAGTTGCAGCACTCAGGACCTTCGATCTTCATTATGGCATGTGGGATCCAGTTACCTGACTAGGGATGGAACCCAGCCCCGCTGCATCTGCTGGACCACCAGGGAAGTCCCCACAAATGCTATTTAAATAATAAAGTAAGTCTGGGGCTTTCCATGTGGCTCAGTGATAAAGAATCTGTTTGCCAATGTAGGAGTCACAGGAGAAGGGGGTTCAACTCCTGGGTCAGGAGGATCCCCTGGAGGAGAAAATGGCAACCTTTTCAAGTATTCTTTCTGTTAGAATCCCATTGACAGAGGAGTCTGGCAAGCTACAGCCCACAGGGGTTGAAAAGAGTTGGATATGACTGAGCAACTGAGCATGCATGCACACATAAATCTATAATAGTTGAATAGTTGGGTAAATTTTGGTTCATTCTTTCTACTTAATATTATGCAACCAGTAGTGATATCAATTACAATTATATGATGGCATGGGGAAATGGCTATGATGTAATTTTTTATATATAAAAACTGTTTATATTTTCACTTGCTTGTTTCTTAGGTATCTGAATTCAACTAGTCTACAATTTCAACCTTGATCCCCCCCCAAATGCTTTTCCTTCTATCTCATCACCATCTAATCCAATTATTTTTACCAAGTATATGAGAGTTGTCCTTGACTCCTTCCCTTCCCATGTATTTCCAGAACTCTACCAATCTCTACTCTATATTGTGTTAGATTTTTTGTTTGTTTCTGACACTTGCCCATCCTGACTCATGCTGTATTCTTAAGACATTTTATATATTCTTTTGGAACCAAAGGAACCCTGGCAGAGAAGATAACACTTGGGATGTGTCCCAGCCACTTCCACTTGCAGTTTTGTGTTGGGATATGGAGTCTGAGTCTCTCTTTGATGCTTCTGAGAAGCTAGGCACTTACATTGTGAATTAGGCAAATAGAAGTCAACAAATACAGAAAAAGGAACCAAGCTCTGGAGTCTGGAGAATTCTGTCTTTTTCTACATCTAGGTATGGGATAGATGAGAAATCAATTATGTGCTCTGGGGTTCAGTTTCATGCCTGTAATAGGATCCTTCTGTATTTGGACCAGTCATCTTTGAAATTCCTTCCATTTAGAACTTACTATTTAGATCATTATTCAATAACTATCAATATTTAGGATCTACCTATATCTCTATCCAACCATTTATGCATCTACCTATCTAGCCATCTTTTTCCTCTAAATTTTACCTGGAAGCCCACGTTGGGTCCAGCTAAAATGGATTTGCTTTTTGGTCTCAATGGGTATCCATCAAAAACGCATGGGATGAAAACCTGTCTTGCTAGGCAGAACAATTTTCTTCATCTTCCTCCTTGAGTTCCTCTATTCTCAGAGGGCACAAGTGCCTTTTATCCTGGGCTAACTTAATTGATGGAAATGAAAAGAATTTTCCAAGCTATTTGCATCAGGGAGCAATGAAGAGTTTATATAGAAAGAGTAATCTTATCCTCTAGTTTGAGGGGAGATTACAGATCCATTATATGTACTTTGTCCTTAACTTATTTGTATTTTTGTTATTATTTCTTAAATATATTATTTATTAATGGAAGTATAGTTGACTTACAATGCTTTATTAACTTCAGGCATCAGTTCAGTTCAGTCAATTGTCTCAGACTTTTGCAACCCCATGGACTGCAGCACACCAGGCTTCCTTGTCCAATATCAGCTTCTTGAGCTTACTCAAACTCATGTCCATCAAGTCAGTGATGCCATCCAACCATCTCATCCTCTATTGGCCCCTTCTCTCACCTTCAAACTTTCCCAGCATCAGGGTCTTTTCCTATGAGTCAGCTCTTTGCATCAGGTGGCCAAAGTACTGGAGTTTCAGCTTCAGCATCAGTCCTTCCAATGAATATTCATGACTGATTTCCTTTAGGATGGACTGGTTGGATCTCCTTGCAGTCCAAGGGACTCTCAAGAGTCTTCTCCAACACCACAGTTCAAAAGCATCAATTCTTTGGTGCTCAGCTTTCTTTATAATCTAACTCTCACATCCATACATGACTACTGGAAAACCATAGACTTGACTAGATGGACCTTTGTCAGCAAAGTAATGTCTCTACTTTTTAATATGCTGTCTAGGTTGATCATCAGAAAAGACAATGGCACCCCACTCCAGTACTCTTGCCTGGAAAATCCCATGGACAGAGGAGCCTGGTAGGCTGAAATTCATGTGATCGCTAAGAGTCGGACATGGCTGAGTGACTTCACTTTCACTTTTCACTTTCATGCATTGGAGAAGGAAATGGCAACCCACTCCAGTGTTCTTGCCTGGAGAATACCAGGAATGGGGCAGCCTGGTGGGCTGCCATCTATGGGGTTGCACAGAGCCGGACTGAATGAAGCGACTTAGCAGCAGCAGCTAGGTTGATCATAGGTATCCTTCCAAGAAACAGGTGATTTTTAATTTCATGGCTGAAGTCACCATTTGCAGTGATTTTGGAGCCCCCCAAAATAAAGTCTCTCACTGTTTCCATTGTTTCATTATGTATATGCCATGCAGTGATTGGACTGGATGCCATGATCTTAGTCTTCTAAATGTTGATTTTTAAGCCAACTTTTTCACTCTCTTCTTTCACTTTCATCAAGAGACTCTTTAGTTATTCTTTGCTTTCTGCCATAAGCGTGGTGTCATCTGCATATCTGAGGTTATTGATATTTCTCCCAGCAATCTTGATTCCAGTTTGTGCTTCATCCAGCCTGGCATTCGCATGATGTACTCTGCCTAGAATTTAAATAAGCAAGATGACAATATACAGCCTTGACATACTCTTTTTCCTATTTGGAACCAGTCTGTTGTTACATGGCCAGTTCTAACTGTTGCTTCTTGACTTGCATACAGATATCTAGGGAGGCAGGTAAGGTGGTCTGTTATTCCCATATCTTGAAGAATTTTCCACATTTTGTTGTGATCCACAGAGTCAAAGGCTTTGGCTTAGTCAATTAAGCAGAAGTAGATGTTTTTCTGGACTCTTGCTCTTTCTATGATCCAACAGATGTTGGCAATTTGATCTCTGGTTTTCTGCTTTTTCTAAATCCAGCTTGAACATCTGGAAGTTCATGGTTATGTACTGTTGAAGCCTGGCTTGGAGAATTCTGAGCATTACTTTGCTAGCATGTGATATGAGTGCAACTTTGCAGCAGTTTGAACATTCTTTGGCATTGCCCTTCTTTGGGATTGGAATGAAAACTGACNTTTCACTTTCATGCATTGGAGAAGGAAATGGCAACCCACTCCAGTGTTCTTGCCTGGAGAATACCAGGAATGGGGCAGCCTGGTGGGCTGCCATCTATGGGGTTGCACAGAGCCGGACTGACTGAAGCGACTTAGCAGCAGCAGCTAGGTTGATCATAGGTATCCTTCCAAGAAACAGGTGATTTTTAATTTCATGGCTGAAGTCACCATTTGCAGTGATTTTGGAGCCCCCCAAAATAAAGTCTCTCACTGTTTCCATTGTTTCATTATGTATATGCCATGCAGTGATTGGACTGGATGCCATGATCTTAGTCTTCTAAATGTTGATTTTTAAGCCAACTTTTTCACTCTCTTCTTTCACTTTCATCAAGAGACTCTTTAGTTATTCTTTGCTTTCTGCCATAAGCGTGGTGTCATCTGCATATCTGAGGTTATTGATATTTCTCCCAGCAATCTTGATTCCAGTTTGTGCTTCATCCAGCCTGGCATTCGCATGATGTACTCTGCCTAGAATTTAAATAAGCAAGATGACAATATACAGCCTTGACATACTCTTTTTCCTATTTGGAACCAGTCTGTTGTTACATGGCCAGTTCTAACTGTTGCTTCTTGACTTGCATACAGATATCTAGGGAGGCAGGTAAGGTGGTCTGTTATTCCCATATCTTGAAGAATTTTCCACATTTTGTTGTGATCCACAGAGTCAAAGGCTTTGGCTTAGTCAATTAAGCAGAAGTAGATGTTTTTCTGGACTCTTGCTCTTTCTATGATCCAACAGATGTTGGCAATTTGATCTCTGGTTTTCTGCTTTTTCTAAATCCAGCTTGAACATCTGGAAGTTCATGGTTATGTACTGTTGAAGCCTGGCTTGGAGAATTCTGAGCATTACTTTGCTAGCATGTGATATGAGTGCAACTTTGCAGCAGTTTGAACATTCTTTGGCATTGCCCTTCTTTGGGATTGGAATGAAAACTGACTGTTTCCAGTCCTGTGGCCACTGCTGAGTTTTCCAAAATTGCTGGCGTACTGAGTATAGTACTTTCACAGAATCATCTTTTAGGATTTGAATTAGCTCAACTGGAATTCCATCACCTCCACTAGCTTTGTTTGTAGTGATGTTTCCCAGGGTTCATTTGATTTCGCATTCCAGGCTTTCTGGCTCTAGGTGAGTGATCACACCATCGTGGTTATCTGGGTCATGAAGATCTTTTTTTAAAAATATAGTTCTTCTGTGTATTCTTGTCACCTCTTTTTAATATCTTCTGTTTCTGTTAGGTCCATATCATTTCTGTCATTTATTGGGCCTATCTTTGCATGTAACGTTCTCTTGGTATATCTAATTTTCCTGAAGAGATCTCTAGTCTTTCCCATTCTATTGTTTTCCTCTCTTTCTTTGCACTGATCACTGAGGCAGTGTTTCTTATCTCTCCTTGCTATTCTTTGCAACTCTGCATTCAAATGGGTGTATATTTCATTCTCTCCTTTGCCTTTCTCTTCTTTTCTAACTACTTCTAAGGCCTTTTCAGATAACCATTTCACCTTTTTGCATTTCTTTCTCTTGAGGATGGTCTTGATCACTGCCTCCTGTACAATGTCATGAACCTCTGTCCATAGATCTTCAGGCACTGTGTTTATCAAATCTAATCCCTTGAATCTATTTGTCACTTCAACTGTAGAATTGTAAGGAATTTGATTCAGGTCATACATGCATGGACCTGTGGTTTTCCCTACTTTCTTCAATTTAAGTCTGAATTTGGCAACAAGGAGTTCATCATCTGAGCCACAGTCAGCTCCTGGTCTTGTTTTTTTTTTTTTTTTTTTTCCTGTCTGTATAGTGCTTCTCCATTTTTGGTTGCAAAGAATATAATCAATCTGCTTTTGTTATTGACCATCTGGTGATGTTAATGTGTAGAGCCTTCTCTTGTGTTGTTGAAAGGTGTTTGTAATGACCAGTGTGTTCTCTTGGCAAAACTCTTGTTAGCCTTGCCCTGCTTTATTTTGGACTCCAAGGCTAAATTTGTCTATTACTCCAGGTATCTCTTGACTTCCTACTTTTGCATTTCAGTCGTCTATAATGAAAAAGACTTCTCTTTTTGGTGTTAGTTTTTGAAGATCTTGTAGGTCTTCATAGAACCACTCAACTTTAGCTTCCTGAACATTAGTGGTTGGGGCATAGACTTGGATTACTGTGATATTGAATGGTTTGCCTTGGAAACAAACAGAGATCATTCTGTCGTTTTTGAGATTGTACCCAAATACTGCATTTTGGACTCTTTTGTTGACTACCATGGCTACATTTTTCTAAGGGATTCTTGCCCACAGTAGTAGATATAAGTCATCTGAGTTAAATTCACCCATTCCAGTCCATTTTAGTTCACTGATTCCTAAAATGTTGATGTTCACTCGTGCCATCTCCTGTTTGAGCACTTCCAATATACCTTGATTCATGGACCTAACATTCCAGGTTCCTATGCAGTATTGTTATTTATAGCATCTGACTTTACTTCCATCAGCAGTCATATCCACAACTGGGTGTTGTTTTTGATTTGACTTTACCCTCTAGTAGCATATTGGGCATCTACTGACCTGAAGAGTTCATCTTTCAGTGTCCTATCTTTTTGCCTTTTCATACTGTTTATGGAGTTCAAAGGAAAGAATACTGAAGTTGCTTGCCATTTGCTTCTCCAGTGGAGCAGGTTTTGTCAGAACTCTCCACCTGTCTGTCTTGGGTGGCCCTACACGGCATGGCTCATAGTTTCATTGAGCCAGACAAGTTTCAAGATGGTGGATTAGAGTATGTGTGCTCCTCTTCTCTTGCAAGAACTCCAAAATTACAACTCGCTGCTGAAACCATTGACAGGAAAATGTTGGATCCACCAAAAAAAGATACCCCATGTCAAAGGGCAAATGAGAAGCTCCAGCAAGATGGTAGGAGGGGTGAAATCGCATTCAGAATCAAACCCGACACCCTCCAGAGACACTCGGAGGGCTCAAACAAACTTTGTTGCACAGCAGGACCCAACGACCCCACAGAGACAGAGCCAGAACTGTGTTTGAGTGTCTCCTGTGGAGGTACGGGTCAGCAGTGGCCTGCTGCAGGGGAAGGGCTCTGGGTGCAGCAGACCTTGGTATGGCATAAGCCCCTCTTTGAGGAGATCACCTTAACTCTACCACAGAGCCTCCAGACTTACACTGGAGTGGCAAAACAAACTCTTGGAAGGTACAAACAAAACCTTGTGCACACCAGGACCCAGGAGAAAGGAGCAGTGACCCCACAAGAGACTGGCCAAGACTTTCCTGTGTGTGTCCAGAAGTCTACAGCAGAGGCATGGGTCAGCAGTGGCCTGCTTCAGGGCTGGAGGCACTGAGTGTGGCAATGTGTGCATGGGACCTTTTGAAGGAGGTCGCCATTATCTTCATTATCTCCACCATAGTTTGGCCTCAGGCCCAACAACAAGAAGGCAACACAGACCTGCCCATCAAGAGAAAACTAGATTAAAGATTTATTGAGCATGGTCCCATCCATCAGAACAAAACCCAGTTTCCCCCTCAGTCAGTCTCTCCTACCAGGAAGATTCCATAAACCTCTTTCCCTTATCTATCAGAAGGCAGACAGAATGAAAACCACAATCACAGGAAACTATCCAAACTGATCACATGGACCACAGTCTTGGCAAACTTCAGCCATACAACTCCTGACTTGGAAAGTTTACAGATTACACTAGTAGTAGAAACTTTATAAGCTACACGG
This sequence comes from Raphicerus campestris, assembly GCA_006410735.1. Lineage (NCBI taxonomy): Eukaryota > Metazoa > Chordata > Mammalia > Artiodactyla > Bovidae > Raphicerus > Raphicerus campestris. The sequence continues at coordinate 195,212 of SJYW01046289.1, read as the reverse complement.
AATACTAAGTTATTTTAAAATATTGATTATATTCCCTGTGGCTAGTACTTATTGGAGATATAGTGAAAGTCACTCAGTCATGTCTGATTCTTTGTAATCCCTTGGACTATACAGTCCATTAAATTATCCAGGCCAGAATACTGGAATGGGTAGCCTTTCCCTTCTCCAGGGGATCTTCCCAACACAGGGATCAAATCCAGGTCTCCTGCATTGCAGGTGGATTCTTTACCAGCTGAGCCACCAGGGAAGCCAAAGAATAATTGTGTGGGTAGTCTATCCCTTCTCTAGATCTTCCTAACCCAGGAACTGAATCAGGATCTCCTGCGTTGTAGGCACATTGTTTACCAGCTGAGAGCTGCCAGGGAAGCCCTATATTTCCTGTGTTGTCCATGTACAAATGTAAAGAACAAATATTTAATGTCTTCATTTGTGAGTGAATCTAACAAATAAAACATTATTAAGAGGTATAAAGTACTAGTTATAAAAATTGTAACTTATTCAGTTGTTTGTACCTCTTAATCCCCTTCACATATTCTGCCCCTCCATCCATAGCCCACTCCTTTCTGAAAACCACAACTTTGATCTTTATGTGTCTGAGTCTGTTTCTATTCTGTTTGTTTGTGTTATTTGTTAGATTCCAAGTACAAATAAAAACATACAGTATTTGTTCTTCTCTAAGTCACTTTAAAATAACAGACTCAGTCTTTCATTTCTTACCCTCTTCAGATTGCTCTCATGAATTTCTGTCCATCCAGCAGCAACAGATCAGGACTTCCAGACTCACTGATTGTTCTCAGGGATATAGTTACTGGTTGGGGAAAACTTCCAGGTGTACTCACCTTTGGCCTAGCGCATACCTCTTTTCCTCTCCTCATGATATAGTGATTCATTGCTGAGGTCAACAGGGGCTTCTGCTTCTTCATCCCCAAGGGTACGTAAAAAATCTTTATCCCTGTCCTTTGGGCTGTGAATGATTTTGTTTATCAAATAGTATTTTATGTGATTTTTAAATGTTACTTGAAATGTTACAAGAAATAGCTACTTGGAAACTGCTGTTGATAATTAAAATATTTCATAACCAAGAGTGTTTGAAAACAACGAGGGGTTGAATTAACTCTCATAGTGAGGTTAGAAAATTTCCTCAAAAAACTAAAAATGAGATACCATATGATCCAACAGTCTGACTCCTGGACATATCTCCTATCTCCAGATAGGAAAAAACCATAATTAGAAAAGATACATACACTCCTTCCTAATAGCTTTGATATTACTGGTCCTATTTGACATCAGTAGGAAATGCTATATAGAGATACTGTTTGGTGAGGACTGGGAACTATGGAGATATTTCAGATGACTCCACATTTTGTACCCCGGGAGACAGAATAGATGATGTTGACAGAATTTTGGTCTCTCAGAAGAGCACAAGTTTATGAAGGAAGGAAATGGGTTTCATTTTGGGTACATTGTGTTAAAGCACATGAGAATTCCATGTAGAGATGTTAACTGAGTATTCAGAAATGTTACATGGTTCTCTGGCCCCTTCTCAGGGCTGAGACACAAATACAGTGAGATGGGGTGGAAACTTAAGAAAGGAGAACAGCAAAGGGGGAAGGTGAGTAGAAAATTCTGAGGACAGAATGCCAAGGTTCAAGGGATTTGAGGGCTTCATTTTAGGTTCTAAAAGAAGGTGGGTCACTCCTCTCAATTTTTTGTTTTGGAATTGATATACACTGTTACCCAATTATGATTTTGAACATCTGTTGCTCTTTTCCTCTGTGGTCCTTCTAGCATTAACATTTTAGAGTGTCTTCTTCCTTATGTCTTGCATACACAAGACATGAACCAAAGAAATCCTGCTGTATCAATGCCGTTACAACTTCTTCAGACAGTATTTATCCATTGGCAAGATACACAGGATTTACAAAATTATTCAGCAATTACATATATGGGGAAGTTTTTCCATGGAGAATTAAATACATGAGCCTCAGACATAGTCAAGGCTTTGTCCCTTGTAATTCCGGTTGCTATAGGTTGGTATATTTTTGATGAAGGCTAAGGTAGTGGAAAAGAGCCTGATGTTGGGAGGGATTGGGGGGAGGAGGAGAAGGGGATGACAGAGGATGAGATGGCTGGATGGCATCACTGACTAAATGGACATGAGTTTGTGTAAACTCAGAGAGTTGGTGATGGACAGGGAGGCCTGGAATGCTGCGATTCATGGGGTCACAAAGAGTCGGACATGACTGAGTGACTGAACTGAACTGAAGGTAATGAAAAAGCTATTTGCCTTAGAAATCACATGTCTTTGGCACAGATAGTCTCCTTTTTGAAATGTACAGACAATTGCATTCTCATTTTCTGAATATAACTTCATCCATGAGAAAGACAGTTTGTCAACTAGTCCTTCGGTTACTTTTTCTTCAAATCGCATGTGAGCAAAGCTACACTCAACTCTGTGCAATGTTCTTTCCATGCTTCCATGCCCCTATGTTCTGATCTTCTGCAGGCAAGTCTTTTCCCCCAGTAGGTAACATTCTCAAGATCGGGGTATGAGTTTTTTTCATCTCTTCATCCTGAACATTATGTACAGTATTTATTACACTAATTGTTGATTATAATAATCGATAATCAGTGATTGAATGGATAATTAAAATCCAGTTCTGACTCCCACCAATGTTTATTTACTTATTTCAAATATTTCTTTGATCCTTATTATGTTCCAAGCTCTGTGGTAGATATTGGAAGTACAAGGTTGAAATAAGACAGAATGCTTGCACTAAGGAGCTCATAGTATTTGATGTCAAAGACACATAGAATATTAACATGTAAGATTGGTAAGTACAAGGGTAGAGTTATCAGCACAGTATGGTGCTAACACAAAGACAGAAATACAGATCAATGGAACAAAATAGAAAGGCCAGAGATAAATCCAGGAAACTATAGACGCCTTATCTTTGGCAGAAGAGGCAAAAATTTACAATGGAAAAAAAACAATCTCTTTAACAACTGGTGCTGGGATAACTGGTCAACCATGCGTAAAAGAATGAAAGTGGAACATTTTCTGACACCATACACACACAAGAACACCTCAAAATGGATTAAAGATCTAAATGTAAGATTAGGGACTATAAGACTCTTAGAAGAAAATATAGGTAGGATACTCTCTGATGTAAATCACAGCAAGTTCCTCTATGACTCTCCTCCAAGATATATAGAAACAAAAACAAAAATTAACAAATGGGACCTAATTAAACTTAGAAGTTTTTGCACAATGAAAGAAACTACAAGCAGGTGAAAAGGCAGCCTTCAAAATAGGAGAAAATAGGAGCAAATGAAACAACTGACAAAGAATTAACCTCCAAAATATACAAACAGCTCATGCAGCTCAATACCAGAAAAACAAAAAAGCCATTCAAAAAGTGGGCCAAAAGACTAAACAGACATTTCCCCAAAGAAGACATGCAGATGGCTAACAAACACATAGAAAGATACTCAACATCACTCATTACTAGAGAAATGCAAATCAAAACCAGAATGAGGTATCATCCATCTCATGCGAGTCAGAATGGCCATCATCAAAAAGTCTATCAACAATAAATGCTGGAGAAGGTGTGGAGAAATGGTAACCCACTTACACTGTTGACTGGAATGGAAACTGGTACAGCAACTCTGGAGAACAGTGTGGAGATGCCTTAAAAAACTAGAAATAGAACTGCCATGTGACCAAGCAATCTCACTGCTGTGAATACACACCAAGGAAACTAGAATTGAAAGGGACAAGTGTACCCCAGTGTTCATGGCAGCACTGTTTACAATAGGTAGGTATGAAGCAACCTAGATGTCCATCAGCAGACTAATGGATAAGGAAGTTATGTTACACATATACAATGGAATATTACTCAGCTTTTAAAAAGAACACATTTGAGTCAGTTCAAATGAATTGGATGCAGTTGGAGTCTATTAAGTAGAGTGAAGTAAGTCAGAAAAACACCAGTACAATATATTAAGAAATATATATGGAATTTAGAAAGACAATAACAATGATCCTATATGCAAGGCAGCAAAAGAACCACAGGTGTAAAGAAGAGACTTCTGGTCTATGTGGGAGAAGGCAAGGGTGGGAGGTTTTCAGAGAATAACATTGAAACATGTATATTGCCATATGTAAAATAGATGACCAGTGCAAATTCAATGCATGAAGCAGGCATTCAAGGCCATTGCTCTGGCACAACTGAGACGGATGGGGTGGGAAGGGAGGTAGAAGGGGAGTTCAGGATAAGTGGACACATATGCATCCTGGCTGATTCATGTTGATTCAGTGTATGGCAAAATCACCAAAATGTCGTAAAGTTATCGTCCAATTAAAATAAAGTAATTAATTTAAAAAAAGAAATGAAAAGGCAGAGGAACCAGAGATCAAATTACAATCTGTTCGATCATATAAAAGCCAAGAGAATTCCAAATATATCTACTTCTGCTTCACTGACTATGCTAAAGCTTTTGACTGTGTAAATGAGAACATACTGTGGAAAATTCTTAAAGAGATAGGAATATCAGACCACTTTACCTGCTTCCTGACAAACCTGTGTGCAGGACAAGAAGTAACAGAACCAGACAGGAACAACAGACTGGTTCAAAATTGGGAAAGCAGTGCATCAAGTCTGTGTATTGTCACACTGCTTATTTAATGTATGTGCAGATTACATCATGAGAAATGCTGGGCTGGATAAAGCACAAGCTGGACTCAGGATTGCCAGAAGAAATATCAATAACTTCAGATATGCAAATGACACCACCCTTATGGCAGAAAGTGAAGAAGAATTAAAGAGCTGCTTGATGAAAGTGAAAGAGGAGAGCGAAAAAGTTGGCTTAAAACTCAACATTCAGAAAACTAAGATCATGGCATCTGGTCCCATCACTTCATGGGAATTAGATGGGGAAACAATAGAAACAGTAAGAGACTTTATTTTCTTGGTCTCCAAATCACCGCAGATGGTGACTGCAGCCATGAAATTAAAAGACACTTGCTCCTCAGAAGAAAAGCTATGACCAACCTAGACAGCATATTAAAAAGTAGAGACTTTGCCGACAAAAGCCAATCTAGTCAAAGCTATGGTTTTTCCAGTGGTTATTCATGTATGGGTGTGAGAGTTGGACCGTAACGAAAGCTGAGTGCCAGATAATTGATGCTTTTGAACTATGGTGTTGGAGAAGACTCTTAATAGTCCTTTAGATTGCAAGGAGATCCAGTCAGTAAATAGTAAAGATATTCAATCCTAAATATTCATTGGAAGGACTGATGCTGAAGCTGAAGCGCCAATAATTTGGCCACCTGATGCGACGAACTGACTCATTGGAAAAGATCTTGATGCTGGGAAAGATTGAAGGTGGAGTAAAGGGAATATTAGAAGACGAGATGTTTGGATGGCATCACCAACTCGATGGACATGAGTCTGAGCAAGTTCTGGGAGGTGGTGATGGACAGGGAAGTCTGGGGTACTGGAGTTTCATGGGATCACAAAGAGTCAGACAGGACTGAGTGACTAGACTGAACTGAACTGAACTCATAGCCACGGTACTCAAGTTTTCCCCTGAAAGGCAAAGTAAACATTATTAGCGGAAGTGTTACTTCGGTCAACAAATTATACTAATAAATTATGAACAGGTTCTATGTCATCCCTATTTTATTTATTTAAGGAAAAATACCCATGGATTGAATGGCTGAATCTATGATTCATGGAGGTTCATTCCCTGAGTGTACTAAGAATGTCTGAAAACACACTAAGTGTCATGTAAAATAAAAGATCTGATAGAGTCAATTGAATTAACTCTTGTAGGGGAAAGAAGTGCAAGATATTCAGGGAGTATTAGTGGAAAAGCTTCTAAAAGGATATAGCCCAGGCACTGAGTTCATTCTGAGGATAATGAGAAGAGAGGAATTTGGGTTTCTAGTAGATCACAAATGACTCAGATCATGGGTCTGCAGAGTTCAGATCAGTGTATAAACCTGCAAAAGTAGAGTTTCAGGAAGGGGCCAGAGCTTGTGATTTATCGCCGAAAAAAGTGAGGGATCGTGTTGTCCTGTTCAAGTCCATGTATGGAGCCATGTGAAAGCACATCTGACACGAGACTGCTTGCACTAAAAAACCAAGGTAGACTTTGTGGTCAGGTTTAAGGCATTTAGTCGTCAAGAAGTAGTATATGGTCCATGGTGAGTTTAGAAAAACTGTAGGTAGGAGTTAAAAATGTGCAGTTAGGAAACCCTGGTGTATGTCTTCAGTGGAAAAAAAGCCAGGTGCTGACAGATGAAATGGAATGGGGTAGTAAGTTTTATGCACCAGATGCTTGCGGGAGCTGGCAAGATGGCGAAGCAACGTCTCCAACTATTGAAGAATAGCACCATTCTCAAGCATCCTCATATTTCCTAAATGGTGCATGACACTGGTAGAGGAAGTATGAGACAAAGTCTCAAATGAATCACTCTATAATTCCTCACTGAAGGGTGAGCACGTCATGGACAAGGGAACTGTGTAATATCATTATGACTGGGGCATTGATTTTTGAGATTGTAAGCATGTGTAATTTGGGGTGGGAAATAAGTGCATCTTGCCAGTCCTGGGGTGTTCCCCCTGGGTGGAGCTGCCTGGTCCTTATAAAAGGAGTCTCCATCACAGTGCTGTTATTGCCTTGACAGTCATAGGTCTTCTTTGGAGCCTCTGGTGAGCACAACACTTAGAGATCTTTTTGGAACTTGGGTGTTGGGTTTAATCTGGGGGAAGAAGTGGCTTTAATTGAAGCAAACAGTGCTCTGTATGGGAAAAAGGAGATAATGACGATTTAGGGGAAAATTTTTGGTATTTGACAATGAATGAGATCTGTAATGTGAGGAGAAATTGGAGTCAGAGGCACAGGCTTAACCTGAGAGAGAGTAAGAGGGACGAGATACTGTGCCACTACACAGCACACATTAGTTCCAAATGCCCCCTTCTCAGCATGCAGTCCCACTGAGTGCCTGTTTTGGAGCTTTGCATTTCTCCTTAGAAGCCCACAGTCAGGTCAGCTTGGCCAGCAACCAAGACCTCATGGGAGCAATAAGTTGAGATTTGTTTGGGGATTGGCTACAAGTTTGTTATCCAGATTCTTCTTCAGAGTATGTTTGTATTCGTACAACACCGGTGTAGGTAATTTTGTTTTAGAAAGTGGTGAAGGAGAGACGAACCAAAAAGACTGAAGATCCGAGGGCAAGAGATACTAAAAAACAAGGGTGAAGATGCTATAAAAAACAACATAAAGTCTGTATCAGGAATCAAGAAGAGTCCTAAATGATGGGACTGTTGTTGGTGCAGCTGAATGTTCTACCAATCGAACTCTCCATTATGAAGAATGTTGTCTGTTTGTATTTCAGATTCCTTGAGACCCAGGAAGGATGTCTCACCACCAGCATCCGCCTCCGCCTCCGCCTCCGCATCCACATCCGCAGCCGCATCCGCAGCCGCAGCCGCATCCCAAACCGCAGCCGCATCCGGAGCCGCAGCCGCATCCGGAGCCGCAGCCACATCCCAAGCCGCAGCCACATCCCAAGCCGCAGCTGCATCCACATTCACATTAGCATTAGCATCACCATCAGTGCAAGGAGCCCTGCCATCCACCTCCAATAGTGTGCCCACCAAAGTGCCATGAGCCTTGCCCACCTCATCCGTGCCCACCTCCAGTGAGCCAGCAGAAATGCCCTCCTGGACTACCTTGCCCACCATGCGAACAGAAGTGTCCACCCAAGTAGAAGTGACAGCACCAGATTTCATCTGGACCAAGAAAAAAGATCCAGGCTCTTGCATTGTCCTCCCTTCTGCCATGGTGATGGACTGCATCTTCTTTAATCTCTCTCAACCAACAGCTGAGAGAAAAAGCCTTGCTTCCTGAAGCAAAGCTCTTCTTCCATGTTGTTGGAAGAAGAGCAGCAGGATCCTTGCTTGATCTCTCTGTGCCATGTGCCCGTCTGTAATCCGCGTTGTGATCTCTACCCTGTGAGCAATTAATGTGTCTTTTACTTTGCTTCTCCAATAAAGCATATTAATAGCCCATTATGTATTTCCTTGTTTTTTTTTTCCTTTTTCTTTTGCATATAGTGTTTTTTTAATATCTTCTGTAGCTACAATTATTCTTTTTAAATACAAATTTATTTTAATTGGAGGTTAATTACTTTACAATATTGTAATGATTTTGCCATACATCAACATGAATCCACCACAGGTATACACGTGTTCCTCATCCTGAACCCCCTCCCTCCTCCTTCCCTGTACCATCGCTCTGGGTCATCCAAGTGCACCACTCCCAAACATCCAGTATCATCCATCGAACTTGGACTGGCAAATCGTTTCATATATGATATTGTACATGTTTCAATGCAATTCTCCCAAATCATCACACCCTCTCCCTCTCCCACAAAGTCCAAAATACTGTTCTATACATCTGTGTCTCTTTTGCTATCTTGCATACAAGGTTATCATTGCCAACTTTCTAAGCTCAACATTCAGAAAATGAGGATCATGGCATCCGGTCCCATACTTCATGGGAAATAGATGGGAAACAGTGTCAGACTTTATTTTTTGGGGCTCCCAGATCACTGCACATGGTGACTGCAGCCATGAAATTAGAAGACGCTTACTCCTTGGAAGAAAAGTTATGACCTAGATAGTATATTCAAAAGCAGAGACATTACTTTGCCGACTAAGGTCCATCCAGTCAAGGCTATGGTTTATCCTGTGGTCATATATGGATGTGAGAGTTGGACTGTGAAGAAGGCTGAGCACCGAAGAATTGATACTTTTGAACTGTGGTGTTGGAGAAGACTCTTGAGAGTCCCTTGGACCTCAAGGAGATCCAACCAGTCCATTCTTTTTTTTTTTTTTTTAGAAGTGAAAAATACAGTATTATATTATATTTTATTTTATTTTTTTTGATAGTAAAATGTGAATTTTATTTTATTTATTTATTTTATTATTATTATTTTTTTCCCTTTTAATACTTTATTCTATTTTACAGTACTGTGTTGGTTTTGCCATACATTGACATGAATCATCCACAGGTGTACACGATCTCCCCATGCCAAAGCCCCCTCCCAGGTCCCTCCCCACCCCACCTCCCCGGATCATCCCGTACACCAGCCCCAAGCATCCTGTATCCTGCATTGAACATAGACTGTCCATTCTGAAGGAGATCAAACCTGGGGTTTTTTTTGGAAGGAATGATGCTAAAGCTGAAACTCCAGTACTTTGGCCACCTCATTCGAAGAGTTGACTCATTGGCAAAGACTCTAACGCTGGGAGGGATTGGGGGCAGGAGGAGAAGGGGACGACAGAGGATGAGATGGCTGGATGGCATCACCGACTCGATGGACATGAGTTTGTGTAAACTCAGGGAGTAGGTAATGGACAGGCAGGCCTGGAATGCTGCGATTCATGGCGGCACAAAGAGTCAGACAAGATTGAGCGACTGAACTTAACTGAAGGTAGTGGAAAATCTAGTTGTTTTAGAAATTACATATCTTTGGCACAGATAGTTTCCTTTTTGAAATGTACAGACAATTACATTCTCATTTTCTGAATATAACCTCATCCATGAGAAAGACAGTTGTCCACTAGTCCTTCAGTTACTTTTTCTTCAAGTCACATGTAAGCAAAGCTGCACTCAACTCTGTGCATTGTTTTTTCCATGCTTCCATGCCCCTATGTTCTGATCTTCTGCAGGAAAATCTGTTCCTCCACTAGGTAACATTTTCAAGATCAGGGGTATGAGTTTTTTTCATCTCTTCATCCTGAATGTTAAGTACAGTATTTATTACAGTAATTGTTGATTATAACAATCAATAATTATTGATTGAATGGATAATTAAAATCCAGTTCTGACTCCCACCAATGTTTACTTATTTATTTCAAATATTTCTTTGATCCTTATTATGTTCCAAGCTCTTTGGTAGATATTGGAAGTACAAGGTTGAAATAAGACAGAATCCTTGCACTAAGGAGCTAATAGTATTTGATGTCAAAGATACATAGAATATTAACATGTAAGATTGGTAAGTACAAGGGTACAGTTATCAGGACAGTATGGTACTGGCACAAAGACAGAAATACAGATCAATGGAACAAAATAGAAAGGCCAGAGATAAATCCAGGAAACTATAGATGCCTTATCTTTGGCAGAGGAGGCAAAAATTTACAATGGAAAAAAGATAATCTCTTTAACAACTGGTGCTGGGATAACTGGTCAACCACGTGTAAAAAAATGAAAGCGGAACATTTTCTGACACCATACACACAAAAAAAACCCTCAAAATGGATTAAAGATCTAAATGTAAGATCAGGAACTATAAGACTCTTAGAAGAAAATATAGGTAGGATACTCTCTGATGTAAATCACAGCAAGATCCTCTATGACCCCCCTCCAAGATATATAGAAACAAAAACAAAAATTAACAAATGGGACCTAATTAAACTTAGAAGTTTTTGCACAATGAAAGAAACTACAAGCAGGTGAAAAGGCAGCCTTCAGAATAGGAGAAAATGATAGCAAATGAGACAACTGACAAAGAATTAACCTCCAAAATATACAAACAGCTCATGCAGCTCAATACCAGAAAAACAAAAAAGCCATTCAAAAAGTGGGCCAAAAGACTAAACAGACATTTCCCCAAAGAAGACATGCAGATGGCTAACAAACACATAGAAAGATACTCAACATCACTCATTACTAGAGAAATGCAAATCAAAACCAGAATGAGGTATCATCTCATGCGAGTCAGAATGGCCATCATCAAAAAATCTATCAACAATAAATGCTGGAGAAGGTGTGGAGAAATGGTAACCCACTTACACTGTTGACTGGAATGGAAACTGGTACAGCAACTCTGGAGAACAGTGTGGAGATGCCTTTAAGAACTGGAAATAGAACCGCCATGTGAACGGGCAATCCCACTGCTGGGCATATACACTGAGGAAACCAGAATTGAAAGAGACAAGTGTACCCCAATGTTCATGGCAGAACTGTTTACAATAGGTAGGTATGAAGCAACCTAGATGTCCATCAGCAGACTAATTGATAAGGACGTTGTGTTACACATATGCGATGGAATATTACTTAACTTTAAAAACTTTTGGACTCTATGGGAGAGGGAGAGGGTGGGATGATTTGGGAGAATGGCATGGAAACATGTATGCTATCATGTAAGAAACAAAGCGCCAGTTTATGTTCGATGCAAGATACAGGATGCTTGGGGCTGGTGCTCGAGGATGATCCAGGGAGATGGTATGTGATGGGAGGTGGGAGGGGGTTTCAGGATTGGGAGCTCGTGTACACCTGTGGCTGATTCATGTCAATGTAAGGCAAAACCAATACAGTATTATAAAGTAGAATACAGTAAAAATAAAATTAAAAAATAAATAAACACACGCTAGAAAAAAAAAAGTGGCAGTTTTGTGATATGTGAATGAAATATCAATAAACATTAATAAAAAGAAAAAAAATAAAAAAGAACACATTTGAGCCTGTTCCAATGAGGTAGATGAAACTGGAGTATATTATGAAGAGTGAAGTAAGTCAGCAAAACACCAATACAGTATATTAACACATATATATGGAATTTAGAAAGACAATAACAATGATCCTATATGCAAGGCAGCAAAAGAAACACAGATGTAAAGAATAGACTTTTGGACTATGTGGGAGAAGGCAAGGGTGGGAGGTTTTCAGAGAATAAGATTGAAACATGTATATTGCCATATGTAAAATCGATGACCAGTACAAATTCAATGCATGATGCAGGGCATTCAATGCCATTGCTCTGGGACAACTGAGACGATGGAGTGGGTAGGGAGGTGGAAGGGGAGTTTGGGATAGGTGGACACATGTGCATCCCAGCTGATTCATGCTGATTCAGTGTATGGCAAAATCCACCACAATGTTGTAAAGTTATCGTCCAATTAAAACAAAGTAATTAATTAAAAAAATGAAATGAAAAACAGAGGAACCAGAGATCAAATTACAATCTGTTGGATCTTATAAAAGCCAAGGGAATTCCCAAAATATCTACTTCTGCTTCATTGACTATGCTAAAGCTTTTGTCTGTGTAAATCAGAACACACAGTGGAAAATTCTTAAAGAGATGGGAATACCAGACCACCTTACCTGCTTCCTGAGAAACCTGTGTGCAAGACAAGAAGCAACAGTTAGAACCAGACATGGAACAATGGACTGGTTCAAAATTGGGAAAGCAGTGCATCAAGCCTGTATATTGTCTCACTGCTTATTTAACGTATAAGCAGATTATATCATGAAAAATGCTGGGCTGAATGAAGCACAAGCTGGACTCAGGATTGCCAGAAGACATATCAATAACTTCAGGTATGCAAATGACACCACCCTTATGGCAGAAAGTGAAGAATTGAAGAGCCTCTTGATGAAAGTGAAGAGGAGAGCAAAAAAGTTGGTTTAAAACTCAACATTCAGAAAACTAATATCATGGCGTCTGGTCCCATCACTTCATGGGAATTAGATGGGGAAACAATAGAAACAGTAAGAGACTATTTTCTTGCTATCCAAATCATTGCAGATGGTGACTGCTGCCGTGAATTTAAAAGACACTTGCTCCTAGGGAGAAAAGCTATGACCAACCTAGACATCATATTAAAAGCAGAGATGTTACTTTGCCGACAAAGGCCCATCTAGTCAAACTATGGTTTTTCCAGTAGTTATTCATGTATGGGTGTTTGAGTTGGACCATAACAAAAGCTGAGTGCCAGATAATTGATGCTTTTGAACTATGGTGTTGGAGAAGACTCTTAAGAGTCCCTTGGATTGCAAGGAGATCCAGCCAGTCAATAGTAAAGATAATCGGTCCTGAATATTCATTGGAAGGACTGATGCTGAAGCTGAAGTGCCTATAATTAGGCCACTTGATGTGAAGAACTCGATTGGAAAAGATCTCGATGCTGGGAAAGACTGAAGCAGGAGGAAAGGGAATGACAGAAGATGAGATGTTTGGATGGTATCACCAACTTGATGGACATGAGTCTGAGCAAGTTCTGGGAGGTGGTGATGGACAGGGAAGTCTGGGGTACTGGAGTTTCATGGGATCACAAAGAGTCAGACAGGACTGAGTGACCAGACTGAACTGAACTGAACTTAACTCATAGCCAAGGTACTCAAGTTTTCCCCTGAAAGGCAAAGTAAATATTATTAACGGAAGTGTTACTGTCGGTCAACAAATTATACTAATAAATTATGAACGGGTTCTATGTCATCCCTATTTTATTTATTTAAGGAAAAATACCCATGGATTGAATGGCTGAATCTATGATTCATGGAGGTTCATTCCCTGAGTGTACTAAGAATGTCTGAAAACACACTAAGTGTCATGTAAAATAAAAGATCTGATAGAGTCAATGGAATTAACTCTTGTAGGGGAAAGAAGTGCAAGATATTTAGGGAGTAGTAGTGGAAAGGATTCTAAAAGGATATAGCTCAGGCACTGAGTTCATTTTGAAGATAATGAGAAGAGAGGAATTTGGATTTCTAGTAGACCACAAATGACTCAGATCATGGGTCTGCAGAGTTCAGATCAGTGTATAAACCTGCAAAAGTAGAGCTTCAGGAAGGGGCCAGAGCTTGTGATTTATCGCCGAAAAAAGTGAGGGATCATGTTGTCCTGTTCAAGTCCATGTATGGAGCCATGTGAAAGCACATCTGAGATGAGACGGCCTGCACTAAAAAATCAAGGTAGACTTTGTGGTCAGGTTTAAGTTACTTAATTGTCAAGAAGTAGTATATGGTACAAGGAGAGTTTAGAAAAACTGTAGGTAGGAGTTAAAATATGTGCAGTTAGGAAAACTCTGGTCGATGTCTTCAGTGGAAAAAAAGCCAGGTGCTGACAGATGAAACGGAATGGGGTAGTAAGTTTTTTGTACCAGATGCTTGGGGGGAGCTGGCAAGAGGGGGAAACAACATCTCTAACTATGGAAGAATAGCAACATTCTCAAGCATCCTCATATTTCCTAAATGGTGAAGTCTTACAGGAATCACTCTGTAATTCCTCACTGAAGGGTGAGCAAGTCCATGGACAAGGGAACTGTGTGATATCAGTATGACTGGGGCATTGATTTTTGAGATTGCAAGCACGTGGAATCTGGGGTGGGAAACACGTGCATCAGCCAGTCCTGGGATGTTCCCCCTGGGAGGAGCTGCCTGGTCCTTATAAAAGGAGTCTCAGTCACAGTGAGGTCATTGTCGTGACGGTCGTAAGTCTTCTTTAGAGCCTCTGGTGAGCACTCTTAGAGATCTTTTTGGAACTCGGGTGTTGGGTTTAATCTGGGGGAAGAAGTGGCTTTAACTGAAGCAGTCAGTGCTCTGTATGGGTAAAAGAAGATAATGAGGATTTAGAAGAAAATTTTTGGTATTTGGTCATGAATGAGATCTTAAATGTGAGGAGAAAATGGAGTCAGAGGCAGAGTCTTAACCTGAGAGAGAGTAAGGGGGATGAAATACTGTTCTACAGCATAGCAGACATTACTTTCAAATGCCCCCTTCTCAGCATGCAGTCCCACTTAGAGCCTGCTTTGGGCCTTTGCATTTCCCCTCAGAAGCCCAAAGTCAGGACAGCTTGGCCAGCAACCAAGACCTCATGGGAGAAATAAGCCGAGATATGATTCGGGATTGGTCACAAGTTTATTATCCAGATTCTTCTTCAGAGTATGTTTGTATTTGTACAACACCTGTGTAGGTAATTTTGTTTTAGAAAGTGGTGAAGGAGAGATGAACCAAAAAGACTGAAGATCTGAGGGCAAGAGATACTAAAAAACAAGGATGAAGAAGCTCTAAAAAACAACATAAAGTCTGTATTAGGAATCAAGAAGAGTCCTTAATGATGGGACTGTTGCTGGCGCAGCTAAACGTTCTACCAATTGGACTCTCCATTATGAAGAATGTTGTCTGTATTTCAGATTCCTTGAGACCCAGGAAGGATGTCTCACCACCAGCATCTTCCTCCGCCTCTGCCTCTCTCCGCCTCCGCCTCTGCAGCCACAGCCGCAGCTGCATCCACATTCGTATCAGCATCACCATCAGTTCAAGGAGCCCTGCCATCCACCTCCAATAGTGTGCCCACTGAAGTGCCATGAGCCTTGGCCACCTCATTCGTGCCCACCTCCATTGAGCCAGCAGAAATGCCCTCCTGGACCACCATGCCCACCGTGGGAGCAGAAGCGTCTACCCAAGTCGTAGTAACAGCACTAGATTTCATCTGGACCAAGAAATAAGATCCATTGTCCGCCCTTTGGCCATGGTGACAGACTGCATCTTCCTCAATCCCCCGCCTCAACTGACAGCTGCGAGAGAAAAGCCTTGCTTCCTGAAGCTGACACCACGTTGTTGGAAGAAGAGCAGCAGGATCATCGCTTGATCTCTCTGTGCCATGTGCCTGTCTGTAATCCGTGTTGTGATCTCTACCCCGTGAGCAATTAATGTGTCTATTCCTTTGCTTCTCCAATAAAGCATATTCATAGCCCATTATGTAGTTCTTTCTTTTGATTTTGTGTGTGTGTGTGTGTGTTTGGCATGTAGTGTTTTTCATCTCTTCTGTCAGCTACAATTATTCTTTTTTAAAATATAAGTTTATTTATTTTAATTGGAGGTTAATTACTTTACAATATTGTATTTGTTTTGCCATACATCAATATGAATCTGCCACAGGTACACACGTGTTCCACATCCTGAACCCCCCCTCCCTACTCCCTTCCCATATAATCCCTCTGGGTCATCCCAGTGCTCCAGCCCCAAGCATACAGTATCATGCATCGAACCTGGACTGGCAAATCATTTCATATAGATATTACACGTTTCAATGCAATTTCCCAAATCATACCACCCTCCCCCTCTCCCACAGAGTCCAAAGACTGTTCTATACATCTGTGTCTCTTTTGCTGTCTCACATGCAGGGTTATCGTTACCATCTGCCCAAATTCCATACATATGCATTAGTATACTGTATTGGTGTTTTTCTTTCTGGCTTACTTCACTCTGCATAATAGGCTCCAGTTTCATCCACCTTATTAAAATGGATTCAAATGTATTCTTTTTAATGGCTGAGTAATATTCCATTGTGTATATGTACCACAGCTTTCTTATCCATTCATCTGCTGATGGACATCTAGGTTGCTTCCATGTCCTGGCTATTATGAACAGTGCTGCAATGAACATTGGGGTACACGTGTCACTTTCAGTTCTGGTTTCCTCGGTGTGTATATCCATCAGTGGGATTGCAGGGTCACAAGACAGTTCTATTTCCAGTTTTTTAAGGAATCTCCACACTGTTCTCCATAGTGGCTGTACCACTTTGCATTCCCACCAACAGTGTAAGAGGGTTCCCTTTTCTCCACACCTTCTCCATCTCCAGCATTCATTACTTGTAGACTTTTGGATAGCAGCCATTCTGACTGGCATGAATGGTACCTCATTGCGGTTTTGGTTTGCATTTCTCTGATAATGAGTGATGTTGAGCATCTTTTCATGTGTTTGTTAGCCATCTGTGTGTCGTTTTTGGAGAAATGTCTGTTTAGTTCTTTGGCCCATTTTCTGATTGGGTCGTTTATATTTCTGGAATTGAGCTGTAGGAGTTGCTTGAATATTTTTGAGATTAGTTCTTTGTCAGCTCCTTCATTTGCTATTATTTTCTTCCATTCTGAAGGTTGTCTTTTCACCTTGCTTATAGTTTCCTTTGTTGTGCAGAAGCTTTTAATTTTAATTAGGTCTCATTTGTTTATTTTTGCTCTTATTTCCAACATTTTGGGAGGTGGGTCATAAAGGATCTTGCTGTGATTCATGTCTGAGAATGTTTTGCCTATGTGCTCCTCTAGGAGTTGAGAACATAGGCAGAACACTCTCTGACATAAATCACAGCTACAAGTATTCTTCTGACTGTTCCTTTTCATTCGCATTGGATTATCAGAATTAGACTTTTCCACCATTGAGTTCAGCTTTGCCGGAAATATGTCTTTTGGACTGGATCCACCAAAGAATTTCTTCACTGGTTTCAGCCTTGTTTCTATCTGTCTACATTGAAGACCCTGAAAAGAACTGAATTCTCTCAGTCTCAGGTTCCTTATTTGTGAAATCAGTAGGCAAGAATCTATTCAACTCAGTTCACTCATAGAAATACATTTATTCACAATGTTTCCCAATTATTAACACATGCCAGGCAATCTCTTATGTGCTAGGGACATGAGGATGGTGACTAAATTCCTTTTTCCATCTAACGTCTTTAGGGATTTTGCACAAACACACACACACACACACAGATATGCACATACAAGGCAAATAATAGTGATGCAGGGGGTAGGTTAGAGACAACTGTGTAGAAAAGCTCTTCCAAAGTGACTTTTAGGGTAAAGGTTGAATGAAGAGAAGAGTGAGCCTTGAGTATCTGGGCTACACTGTACCAGTGAGAGGAGATGGCGAGTGCTGAGGCAGGGCAGAGTAACTGCAGGGAAAATAGTCATCAAAGAGACAATGTCTCCAAATGTGGTTGAGTACATTGGATCTGAAAGATGTATCGAAGATTTTGATAATTTATTCACAGTTTTCCAGTCATACAATGCTGTTCAGAGTCTCACTTTTCTATGTAATTCTCTACTATCATATCTATTTTCTTTTAACTGAAAGTACATATGATCTTTTAAAGACTTTTTTTTGGAAATGGTTAAAAGGGCCCAGAAATAAATCAATTCTTTTGCAAAACAAAAATTTATTCATGAGAGTAACTTTATGAAAACTAGGTCTATTATGAACAATGTTCCCATATTATAGGGAAGTTGACTCCATTAATTTCCATCACCATATAGGCAACAAAATGTGCAGAGAATTTTACTCTTGGTGGGCTTCCAATACTAAGAAGAAGTGATTTTATTTTTAGGAGGGTTGACTTTGTACTCTTGGACAGGGTTCTGGTCTAATATTATTGACACGATTCC
>SJYW01046289.1:157649-175442 GCA_006410735.1 Raphicerus campestris | reverse complement strand
TTCTAAAAGGATATAGCCCAGGCACTGAGTTCATTTTGAAGATAATGAGAAGAGAGGAATTTGGATTTCTAGTAGACCACAAATGACTCAGATCATGGGTCTGCAGAGTTCAGATCAGTGTATAAACCTGCAAAAGTAGAGCTTCAGGAAGGGGCCAGAGCTTGTGATTTATCGCCGAAAAAAGTGAGGGATCATGTTGTCCTGTTCAAGTCCATGTATGGAGCCATGTGAAAGCACATCTGAGATGAGACGGCCTGCACTAAAAAATCAAGGTAGACTTTGTGGTCAGGTTTAAGTTACTTAATTGTCAAGAAGTAGTATATGGTACAAGGAGAGTTTAGAAAAACTGTAGGTAGGAGTTAAAATATGTGCAGTTAGGAAAACTCTGGTCGATGTCTTCAGTGGAAAAAAAGCCAGGTGCTGACAGATGAAACGGAATGGGGTAGTAAGTTTTTTGTACCAGATGCTTGGGGGGAGCTGGCAAGAGGGGGAAACAACATCTCTAACTATGGAAGAATAGCAACATTCTCAAGCATCCTCATATTTCCTAAATGGTGAAGTCTTACAGGAATCACTCTGTAATTCCTCACTGAAGGGTGAGCAAGTCCATGGACAAGGGAACTGTGTGATATCAGTATGACTGGGGCATTGATTTTTGAGATTGCAAGCACGTGGAATCTGGGGTGGGAAACACGTGCATCAGCCAGTCCTGGGATGTTCCCCCTGGGAGGAGCTGCCTGGTCCTTATAAAAGGAGTCTCAGTCACAGTGAGGTCATTGTCGTGACGGTCGTAAGTCTTCTTTAGAGCCTCTGGTGAGCACTCTTAGAGATCTTTTTGGAACTCGGGTGTTGGGTTTAATCTGGGGGAAGAAGTGGCTTTAACTGAAGCAGTCAGTGCTCTGTATGGGTAAAAGAAGATAATGAGGATTTAGAAGAAAATTTTTGGTATTTGGTCATGAATGAGATCTTAAATGTGAGGAGAAAATGGAGTCAGAGGCAGAGTCTTAACCTGAGAGAGAGTAAGGGGGATGAAATACTGTTCTACAGCATAGCAGACATTACTTTCAAATGCCCCCTTCTCAGCATGCAGTCCCACTTAGAGCCTGCTTTGGGCCTTTGCATTTCCCCTCAGAAGCCCAAAGTCAGGACAGCTTGGCCAGCAACCAAGACCTCATGGGAGAAATAAGCCGAGATATGATTCGGGATTGGTCACAAGTTTATTATCCAGATTCTTCTTCAGAGTATGTTTGTATTTGTACAACACCTGTGTAGGTAATTTTGTTTTAGAAAGTGGTGAAGGAGAGATGAACCAAAAAGACTGAAGATCTGAGGGCAAGAGATACTAAAAAACAAGGATGAAGAAGCTCTAAAAAACAACATAAAGTCTGTATTAGGAATCAAGAAGAGTCCTTAATGATGGGACTGTTGCTGGCGCAGCTAAACGTTCTACCAATTGGACTCTCCATTATGAAGAATGTTGTCTGTATTTCAGATTCCTTGAGACCCAGGAAGGATGTCTCACCACCAGCATCTTCCTCCGCCTCTGCCTCTCTCCGCCTCCGCCTCTGCAGCCACAGCCGCAGCTGCATCCACATTCGTATCAGCATCACCATCAGTTCAAGGAGCCCTGCCATCCACCTCCAATAGTGTGCCCACTGAAGTGCCATGAGCCTTGGCCACCTCATTCGTGCCCACCTCCATTGAGCCAGCAGAAATGCCCTCCTGGACCACCATGCCCACCGTGGGAGCAGAAGCGTCTACCCAAGTCGTAGTAACAGCACTAGATTTCATCTGGACCAAGAAATAAGATCCATTGTCCGCCCTTTGGCCATGGTGACAGACTGCATCTTCCTCAATCCCCCGCCTCAACTGACAGCTGCGAGAGAAAAGCCTTGCTTCCTGAAGCTGACACCACGTTGTTGGAAGAAGAGCAGCAGGATCATCGCTTGATCTCTCTGTGCCATGTGCCTGTCTGTAATCCGTGTTGTGATCTCTACCCCGTGAGCAATTAATGTGTCTATTCCTTTGCTTCTCCAATAAAGCATATTCATAGCCCATTATGTAGTTCTTTCTTTTGATTTTGTGTGTGTGTGTGTGTGTTTGGCATGTAGTGTTTTTCATCTCTTCTGTCAGCTACAATTATTCTTTTTTAAAATATAAGTTTATTTATTTTAATTGGAGGTTAATTACTTTACAATATTGTATTTGTTTTGCCATACATCAATATGAATCTGCCACAGGTACACACGTGTTCCACATCCTGAACCCCCCCTCCCTACTCCCTTCCCATATAATCCCTCTGGGTCATCCCAGTGCTCCAGCCCCAAGCATCCAGTATCATGCATCGAACCTGGACTGGCAAATCATTTCATATAGATATTACACGTTTCAATGCAATTTCCCAAATCATACCACCCTCCCCCTCTCCCACAGAGTCCAAAGACTGTTCTATACATCTGTGTCTCTTTTGCTGTCTCACATGCAGGGTTATCGTTACCATCTGCCCAAATTCCATACATATGCATTAGTATACTGTATTGGTGTTTTTCTTTCTGGCTTACTTCACTCTGCATAATAGGCTCCAGTTTCATCCACCTTATTAAAATGGATTCAAATGTATTCTTTTTAATGGCTGAGTAATATTCCATTGTGTATATGTACCACAGCTTTCTTATCCATTCATCTGCTGATGGACATCTAGGTTGCTTCCATGTCCTGGCTATTATGAACAGTGCTGCAATGAACATTGGGGTACACGTGTCACTTTCAGTTCTGGTTTCCTCGGTGTGTATATCCATCAGTGGGATTGCAGGGTCACAAGGCAGTTCTATTTCCAGTTTTTTAAGGAATCTCCACACTGTTCTCCATAGTGGCTGTACCACTTTGCATTCCCACCAACAGTGTAAGAGGGTTCCCTTTTCTCCACACCTTCTCCATCTCCAGCATTCATTACTTGTAGACTTTTGGATAGCAGCCATTCTGACTGGCATGAATGGTACCTCATTGCGGTTTTGGTTTGCATTTCTCTGATAATGAGTGATGTTGAGCATCTTTTCATGTGTTTGTTAGCCATCTGTGTGTCGTTTTTGGAGAAATGTCTGTTTAGTTCTTTGGCCCATTTTCTGATTGGGTCGTTTATATTTCTGGAATTGAGCTGTAGGAGTTGCTTGAATATTTTTGAGATTAGTTCTTTGTCAGCTCCTTCATTTGCTATTATTTTCTTCCATTCTGAAGGTTGTCTTTTCACCTTGCTTATAGTTTCCTTTGTTGTGCAGAAGCTTTTAATTTTAATTAGGTCTCATTTGTTTATTTTTGCTCTTATTTCCAACATTTTGGGAGGTGGGTCATAAAGGATCTTGCTGTGATTCATGTCTGAGAATGTTTTGCCTATGTGCTCCTCTAGGAGTTGAGAACATAGGCAGAACACTCTCTGACATAAATCACAGCTACAAGTATTCTTCTGACTGTTCCTTTTCATTCGCATTGGATTATCAGAATTAGACTTTTCCACCATTGAGTTCAGCTTTGCCGGAAATATGTCTTTTGGACTGGATCCACCAAAGAATTTCTTCACTGGTTTCAGCCTTGTTTCTATCTGTCTACATTGAAGACCCTGAAAAGAACTGAATTCTCTCAGTCTCAGGTTCCTTATTTGTGAAATCAGTAGGCAAGAATCTATTCAACTCAGTTCACTCATAGAAATACATTTATTCACAATGTTTCCCAATTATTAACACATGCCAGGCAATCTCTTATGTGCTAGGGACATGAGGATGGTGACTAAATTCCTTTTTCCATCTAACGTCTTTAGGGATTTTGCACAAACACACACACACACACACAGATATGCACATACAAGGCAAATAATAGTGATGCAGGGGGTAGGTTAGAGACAACTGTGTAGAAAAGCTCTTCCAAAGTGACTTTTAGGGTAAAGGTTGAATGAAGAGAAGAGTGAGCCTTGAGTATCTGGGCTACACTGTACCAGTGAGAGGAGATGGCGAGTGCTGAGGCAGGGCAGAGTAACTGCAGGGAAAATAGTCATCAAAGAGACAATGTCTCCAAATGTGGTTGAGTACATTGGATCTGAAAGATGTATCGAAGATTTTGATAATTTATTCACAGTTTTCCAGTCATACAATGCTGTTCAGAGTCTCACTTTTCTATGTAATTCTCTACTATCATATCTATTTTCTTTTAACTGAAAGTACATATGATCTTTTAAAGACTTTTTTTTGGAAATGGTTAAAAGGGCCCAGAAATAAATCAATTCTTTTGCAAAACAAAAATTTATTCATGAGAGTAACTTTATGAAAACTAGGTCTATTATGAACAATGTTCCCATATTATAGGGAAGTTGACTCCATTAATTTCCATCACCATATAGGCAACAAAATGTGCAGAGAATTTTACTCTTGGTGGGCTTCCAATACTAAGAAGAAGTGATTTTATTTTTAGGAGGGTTGACTTTGTACTCTTGGACAGGGTTCTGGTCTAATATTATTGACATAATTCCCTCCCAATTTTGTCTTGAAAAAAAAAATAAGAAAACGGAAAACAAAAAATAAAATTTTGTTTGATTTTAGAACATGATCAACACATTCAGACAGTTCATAAAGCATGGCTGTATGAAGTGGATAATTATAGATTGATCTCTTTATTGTCAAGAAACATGAAAATAAGAAGAACTTTATCAACACTTTAAAAGAACCAAGTTTCCTAAATAAATTGTATCTCATACCTTCTCCACTAGAAGTGACAACAATCATATTTCTGAGATCACAGATCCTATAGCCAGCATTCCAGAGTTCGCTCCATGGTTCTGATGCTTAATAATTTATGATCTTGGGTAATTTGCTTAAGGTCTCTGTGTCTCATTTTAAGGTCTCATTTTCTTCACTTTAAAAGTGGGAATAATAATAGTACTCATTTTAGAGGCTCAGTTCAGTCGCTCAGTCGTGTCTGACTGTTTGCGACCCCATGAATCGCAGCACGCCAGGCCTCCCTGTCCATCACCAACTCCCAGAGTTCACTCAGACTCACATCCATCGAGTCAGTGATGCCATCCAGTTGTTTCATCCTCTGTCATCCCCTTCTCCTCCTGCCCCCAATCCCTCCCAGCATCAGAGTTGTTTCCAATGAGTCAGCACGTCGCATGAGGTGGCCAAAGGACTGGAGTTTCAGCTTTAGCATCATTCCTTCCAAAGAAATCCCAGGGCTGATCTCCCTCAGAATGGACTAGTTGAATCTCCTTGCAGTCCAAGGGATTCTCAAGAGCCTTCTCCAACACCACAGTTCAAAAGCATCAATTCTTCGGTGCTCCGCCTTCTTCACAGTCCAACTCTCACGTCCATACATGACCACAGGAAAAACCATAGCCTTGACTAGAGGGACCTTAGTCGGCAAAGTAATGTCTCTGGTTTTGAATATACTATCTAGGTTGGTTATAGGCTAGTTGTATATATAAAGCATTTAGAACTGTGTCAGCTCACAGAAAGCACAATGAAGATCAGATGTTACTGTGAGTGCATCAGAACTGCTCAGCCCAGAAGCATACCTTGTCAGTGTTGTTACTTTTTAAACTATGAATTTAATATCTTGGCCCCTATGCCACTTAAAGAAACAGTACTCTTTGCATTAAGGTTGTGATAATCTTATAGTGTGTACCATATTTAGCCTATGTCTTTCCTGTATTAGATTTTTGCTTTGGCATCTTAAGTTGTCTCGTCTTCCCACTCGTCTTCCTCCTCTTCTTCTATTCCTCTATCTTCTTTTTCTTTTCTTCCTGTTCCTCATTCTTTTGGGAATTTAAAGTCTGATGGCACAAGTTGTGTGTTCTTTCAAGCTTATGAGGTACAATTGTTGGACAATGCTGCAAAACAGGGGTTGATTAATTGTTAGTGGATTGTCTGGACTTGAGAAAGTGATTAAAAATGTTAATAACTAGGATTAATGTCAAAAAAAGAAAACTACAGGCTAATATATCTGATGAACATAGATGCAGAAATCCTGAACAAAATTCTAGCAAGCAGAATCCGACAACACATTATAAAGACCGTACATCTATATCAAGTGGGCTTTATCCTAGGGATGCGAGGATTCTGCAGTATCTGCAAATCAATCAATGTAATATACCACATTAACAAATTGAAAAATAAAAGCCATATGATTATCTCAATAGATGCAGAAAAAGCCTTTGACAAAATTCAACATCCATTTATGATAAAAACTCTCCAGAAAGCAGGAATTGAAGAAACATACCTCAACATAATAAAAGCTATATATGACAAACCCACAGTAAACATTATCCTCAATGGTGAAAAATTGAAAGCATTTCCCCCAAAGTCAGAAACAAGACAAGGGTGTCCATGCTCACCACTACTATTCAACACAGTTTTGGAAGTTTTGGCCACAGCAATCAGAGCAGAAAAAGAAATAAAAGGAATTCAAATTGGTAAAGAAGAAATAAAACTCTCACTGTTTGCAGATGGCATGATTCTCTACATAGAAAACCCTAAAGACTCTACCAGAAAATTACTAGAGCTAATCAACGAATATAGTAAAGTTGCAGGATATACGTCAACACACAGAAATCCCTTGCATTTTTATACACTAATAATGAGAAGTGAGAAAGAGAAACTAAGGAAACAATTCCATTCACCGTTGCAGTAAAAAGAAGAAAATACTTAAGAATATATCTACCTAAAGAAACAAAAGACCTATATATAGAAAACTATCAAACACTGGTGAAAGAAATCAAAGAGGACACTATGGAACACAAGACTGGTTCCAAATAGGAAAAGGATATTTTTCAATATCCTTTTCCAAGGATAATATACAAAGCTGTATATTATCACCCTGCTTATTTAAATTTTATGCAGTGTACATCATGAGAAACGCTGGACTGGACGAAACACAAGGTGGAATCAAGATTGCCAGGAGAAATATCAATAAACTCAGATATGCAGATGACACCACCCTTATGGCAGAAAGTGAAGAGGAGCTAAAAAGCCTCTTGATGAAAGTGAAGGTGGAGAATGAAAAAGTTGGCCTAAACCTCAACATTCAGAAAATGAAGATCATGGCATCTGGTCCCATCATTTCATGGGAAATAGATGTGGAAACAGTGGAAACAGTGTCAGACTTTTTTTTGGGGGGGGGCGCTCCAAAATCACTGCAGATGGTGATTGCAGCCATGAAATTAAAAGATGCTTACTAAGTTATGACCAACCTAGGTAGCATATTCAAAAGCAGAGACGTTATTTTTGCCAACTAAGGTCTGTCCAGTCAAGGACATGGTTTTTCCTGTGGTCATGTATGGATGTGAGAGTTGGACTGTGAAGAAAGCTGAGCACCGAAGAATTGATGCTTTTGAACTGTGGTGTTGGAGAAGACTCTTGAGAGTCACTTGGGCTGTAACGAGATCCAACCAGTCCAATCTGAAGGAGATCAACCCTGGGTTTTCTTTTTTTTTTTTTTTTTATTTTTAAAAATACTTTATTCTACTTTACAATACTGTATTGGTTTTGCCATACATTGACATGAATCAGCCACAGGTGTACACGGTCTCCCAATGCCAAATCCCCCTCCCACCTCCCACCCCACACCATCTCCCCGGATCATCCTGTACACCAGCCCCAAGCATCCTGTATCCTGTATTGAACATAGACTGGTGCTTCGTTTCTTATGCTAAAGCTGAAACTCCAGTACTTTGGCCACCTCATACGAAGTTGATTCATTGGAAAAAACGCTGATGCTGGGAGGGATTGGGGGCAGGAGGAGAAGGGGGACGACAGAGGATGAGATGGCTGGATGGCATCATGGTCTCAATGGACGTGAGTCTGAGTGAACTCTGGGAGTTGGTGATGGACAGGGAGGCCTGGCGTGCTGCGATTCATGGGGTCGCAAAGAGTCGGACTCGAATGAGCGACTGAACTGAACTGAATAGATGGAGAAATATACCGTGTTAGTCGACTGGAAGAATCAACATAGTGAAAATGAGGATACTACCCAAAACAATCTATAGATTCAATGCAATTCCTATCAAACTACCAATGGTATTTTTCACAAAGATAGAACAAATAATTTCACAATTTTTATGGAAATCCAAAAACCTCGAATAGCAAAAGCAATCTTGAGAAAGAAGAATGGAACTGGAGGAATCAACCTGCCTGACTTCAGGCTCTATTACAAAGCCACAGTCATCAAGACAGTATGGTACTAGCACAAAGACAGAAATATAGATCAATGGAAGAAAATAGAAAGCCCAGAGATAAACCCATGCACCCATGGACACCTTATCTTTGACAAAGGAGGCAAAAATATAAAAGGAATTAAATACAATCTCTTTAACAAGTGGTGCTGGGAAAACTGGTCAACCACTTGTAAAAGAATGAAAGTAGAACTCTTTCTAATACCATACAGAAAAATAAACTCAAAATGGATGAAAGATCTAAGCATAAGACCAGAAACTATAAAACTCCTAAAAGAGAACCTAGGCAAAACACTCTCTGACATACATCACAGCAGGATCCTCTATGATCCACCTCCCAGAATATTGGAAATAAAAGCAAAAATAAAGAAATGGGACCTAATTAAAATTAAAAGCTCTGCACAACAAAGGAAACTATCATCAAGGTGAAAAGACAACCTTCAGAATTGGAGAAAATAATAGCAAATGAAGAAACTGACAAAGAATTAATCTTGAAAATATACAAGCAAATCCTGCTGCTCAATTCCAGAAAAATAAACGACCCGATCAATAAATGGGCCAAAGAACTAAACAGACATTTTTCCAAAGAAGACATACAGATGGCTAACAAACACATGAAAAGATGCTCAACATCACTCATTATCAGAGAAATGCAAATCAAAACTGCAATGAGGTACCATTCATGCCAGTCAGAATGGCTGCTATCCAAAAGCATACAAGCAATAAATGCTGGAGAGGGTGTGGAGAAAAAGGAACCCTCTTACACTGTTGGTGGGAATGCAAAGTGATACAGCCACTATGGAGAACAGTGTGGAGATTTCTTAAAAAACTGGAAATAGAACTGCCTTATGACCCAGCAATCCCACTGCTGGGCATACACACCAAGGAAATCAGAATTGAAATAGACATATGTACCCCAATGTTCATTGCAGTACTGTTCATGATAGCCAGGACATGGAAGCAACCTAGATGTCCATCAGCAGATGAATGGCTAAGAAAGCTGTGGTACATATACACAATGGAATATTACTCAGCCATTAAAAAGAATACATTTGAATCCGTTTTAATGAGGTAGATGAAACTGGAGCCTATTATACGGCGTGAAGTAAGCTAGAAAGAAAAACACCAATACAGTATACTAATGCATATGTATGGAATTTAGAAAGATGGTAACAATAACCCTATATGTGAGAAGGCAAAAGAGACACAGATGTATAGAACAGTCTTTTGGACTCTGTGGGAGAGGGCGAGGGTGGGATGATTTGGGAGAATTGCATTGAAACATGTATAGTATTATAGGTGAAACGAATCTGCAGTCCAGATGCAATGTATGATACAGGATGCTTGGGGCTGGTGCATTGGGATGATGCTGAGGGATGGTATCTGGAGGGAGGTGGGAGGGGTGTTCCAGATCTGGAACACATGTATACCTGTGGGGGATTCATGCTGATGTATTGCAAAACCAGTACAATATTGTAAGTAGCCTCCAATTTAATAAATAAATTTGTATTAAAAATGAGTTAAAAAAATGTGTAGTATCGCAATGCTACAGTCATCAAGCCAGTATGGTACTGGTACAAAACCAGAAATATAGACCAGTGGAACAAGATAGAAAGCCCAGTTAAACCCATGCACCTATGGACACCTTATGTTTGACAAAGGAGGCAAGAATATACAAAGGAGACAAGATCGTCTCTTCAGTAAGTGGTGCTGGGAAAACTGGTCAGCTATATGTAAAAATATGAAATTAGAAAACTCCCTAACACCATACAAAGTGAAGTCGCTCAGTCGTGTCCGACTCTGTGCGACCCCATAGACGACAGTCCACCAGGCTCCCCCAACCCTGGGATTCTCCAGGCAAGAAAACTGGAGTGGGTTGCCATTTCCTTTTCTAACGCAGGAAAGTGAAAAGTGAAAGTGATGTTGCTCAGTCCTTTCCAACTCTTTTTGATCCCATGGACTGTAGCCTACCAGGCTCCTCCATCCATGGAATTTTCCAGGTAAGAGTAATGGAGTGGGTTGCCATTTCCTTCTCCAGAGGATCTTTTCAACCCAGCGATTGAACCTGGTTCTCCCACATTTCAGGCAGACCCTTTATTGTCTGAGCAACCAAGGAAGCCTAACACCATACACAAAGATAAACTGGATGAAAGATCTAAATGTAAGACTGTAAACCCTAAAACTCTTAGAGGAAAACATAGAGCACTCTTTCACGTTGTTGTTGTGATTCAGTCATTAAGTGATGTCCAATACTTTGCAAGTCAGTGGACTGCAGCAGGTCAGGCTTCTTAGTCCTTCACTATTGTCTGAAGTTTGCAAAAACTCATGTCCATTGAATTGGTGATGCTATCCAACCGCCTCATCTTCTGTTGCCCCCTTCTCCTCCTGCCTTCAATCTTTCCTAGCATTATGGTCTTTTCCATTGAGTTGGCTGTTTGCCTCAGGGGGCCAAAGTATGGAATTTCAGCTTCAGCATCAGTCCTTCCAGGGAATATTCAGGGTTGATATCCTTTGGGATTAACTGGTTGGATCTCCTTGCAATCCATGGGACTCTCAAGAGTCTTCTCCAACACCACAGTTTAAAAGCATCTATTCTTCAGAGCCTAGCCTTCAAAGAGAAAAGGGAACCTTCTTGCACTATTGGTGGGAATGTAAACTGATACAGTCATTATGGGGAACAGTATTGAGATTCCTTTAGAAACTAGGGAATAAGACTACCAAATGACCCAGTAATCCCACTACTGGGCGTATACTCTGAGGAAACCATAACTGAAAAGGACACATATATCCGAACATTCATCACAGCAATATTGACAATTGTCAGGGTATGGAAGCAACCTAGATGAATGGATAAAGAAGTTGGGGTACATGTATACAGTTAAATATTATTCCACATTAAAAGGAACAAATTTAAGTAAATGCTGTGAGGTGGATGAACCTAGAGCCTGTTATACAGAGTGAAGCAAGTCTGAAAGAGAAAAACAAATATCATATATTGATGCATATATATGGAATCTAGAAAAATGATATTGATGAACCCAGTTGCAAGGTAGCAAGAGAGATGCAGACTTAGAGAACAGACTTGTCATAGTGGGGAAAGGAGAGGGTGGGATGAACTGAGAGAAGAACATGGAAACATGCATTGCCATACCTAAAATAGAAAGAAAGTGGGAATTTGCTGTATGACAAAAGGAGCTCAACCTGGTACTCATGACAACCCAGAGAGATGGGATGGCGTGGGAGGCGGCAGTTGCATTAAAGAGGGAGGAGAAGTATGGATATCTGTGGCTGCTTGAAGGAAATGGCAACCCACTCCAGTGTTCTTGCCTGGAGAACCTCAGGGATGGCGGAGCCCAATGGGCTGCCATCTGTGGGGTCGCACAGAGTCGGACATGACTGAAGCGACTTAGCAGCAGCAGCAGCAGCAGTGGCTGCTTGATGTTACTGTATGAAGTCAGCACAACATGGTAAAGCAATTATCCTCCAATTAAAAATAAGTGAAAAAATTTAAAGTTCAATATAATGAACGTGTAGTATGTGTAGTTTTTATTCTGTGAATAGCAATGTCTACATATACATTTGTTTCCTTTCCAGAGAGTAGATTGATAATCAATTACCACCACAGTATTGACTACTGTATATCTTTAAATTAACTGGCCAGTCATTCTTTTCATCTTTATATTAGATACAGTTTCCAATTGGAAATATAATTTCTGGTATCCCTGAAAAAGTGTCTCAGTAAAATCTTGTTGATCTGTAGGTTTCCCCACACTTGTCACCTTAGGGCTCTCATTCTCTTATTACTCTCAATTGTGTCCTTGGGTTTTTTTTTTTTTTCTTCATTTTGAGACTTTTTCAATTTGGGTTTTTACCTTTGTTTTGTTGGAGCAAAACCTCAAGAAGCTATCAGAAAATATACTTGTGGAAATTATATTATTTTATTCATATTTGACTAATAGTTTGGCTACATGTAACATTGTAGGTTCAAAAAATATTTTCCTTTGGAATTTTAGAGGTACTGACCTTTACCTCTTTGAGCATGCATATTTGCTGATGATTTCTGTTCTGCCTCATGGCTTACTTATCCTCTCTTCTTCTCTTTTCCAGATAGTCAGCTTCTCTCCTAGATAACCACTATTACTAGTTTCTAAGTAAAATCTAGCAAACTCTCATGTAGATATTACATGATTTNAAAAAAATTCAACAGTATACCAATGCATATATATGGAATTTAGAAAGATGGTAATGATAATGGTGTATACGAGAAGGCAGAAGAGACACAGATGTATAGGAAAGTCTTTTGGACTCTGTGGGAGAGGGCAAGGGTGGGATCATTTGAGAGAACTGCATTGAAACATGTATAATATCAGTAAGTGAAATGAATCTTCAGTCCAGGTGTGATGTATGATACAGGATGCTTGGGGCTGGTGCACTGGGATGACCCAGAGGTATGGTATGGGGAGGCAGATGGGAGGGGGGGGTTCAGGATGGGGAACACGTGTATACCTGCGGTGGATTCATGTTGATGTATGGCAAATCCAATACAATATTGTAAAGTAATTAGCCTCCAATTAAAGTAAATAAATTTATATTAAAAATGAATTTAAAAATGTGTAGTATCGCAAAGCTTCTGTCATCAAGCCAGAATGGTACTGGTACAAAACCGGAAATATAGACCAATGGAAGAAGATAGAAAGACCAGTTAAACCCATGCACCTATGGACACCTTATGTTTGACAAAGGAGGCAAGAATATACAAAGGAGACAAGATCGTCTCTTCAATAAGTGGTGCTGGGAAAACTGGTCAGCTATATGTAAAATAATGAAATTAGAAAAGTCCCTAACACCATACAAAGTGAAGTCGCTCAGTCGTGTCCGACTCTGTGCAACCCCGTAGACGGCCCACCAGGCTCCCCCATCCCTGGGATTCTCCAGGCAAGAAAACTGGAGTGAGTTGCCATTTCCTTTTCTAATGCATGAAAGTGAAAAGTGAAAGTGATGTCGCTCAGCCCTTTCCAACTCTTTATGATACCATGGACTGTAGCCTACCAGGCTCCTCCATCCATGGAATTTTCCAGGCAAGAGTACTACAGTGGAATGCCATTTCCTTCTCTAGGAGATCTTCTCAACCGAGGGATTGAACCTGGGTCTCCCACATTGCCGGCAGACACTTTACGGTCTGAGCTACGAGGAAAGCCTATACACAAAGATAACACCTTACACAAAGCTAAACTCAAAACGGATTAAAGATCTAAATGTAAGACCATAAACCATAAAACTCTTAGGGGAAAGCATAGGAAGAACACTTTTTGACACTGTTGCTGTGGTTCAGTTATTAAGTGATGTCCGACACTTTGCAACTCAATGGACTGCAGGAGGTCAGGCTTCTCAGTCCTTCACTATTGTCTAGAGTTTGCAAAAACTCATTTCCATTGAATTGGTGATGCTATCCAACCACCTCATCTTCTGTTGCCCGCTTATCCTGTCTTCAATCTTTCCTAGCATTAGGGTCTTTTCCATTGAGTTGGCTCTTTGCCTCAGGGGGCCAAAATTTTGGAGTTTCAGCTTCAGCATCAGTCCTTCCAGGGAATATTCAGAGTTGATTTCCTTTGGGATTGACTGCTTGGATCTCCTTGCAATCCACGGGACTCTCAAGAGTCCTCTCCAACACCACAGTTCAAAAGCATCTATTCTGCAGAGCTCAGCCTTCAAAGAGAAAAGGGAGTAGGGAATCTTCTTGCACTATTGGTGGGAATGTAAACTGATACAGTCATTATGGGGAACCTTATCAGTATTACTTTAGAAACTAGGGAATAAGACTACCAAAAGACCCAGCAATCCCACTACTGGGCATATACTCTACATGAGTATATGTAGATAAACCATAACTGAAAAGGACACACGTATCCCAATATTCATCACAGCAATATTGACAATAGTCAGGACATGGAAGCAACCTAGATGAATGGATAAAGAATTTGGGGTACATGTATACAATGAACTATTACTCAACATTAAAAGAAACAAATTTAAGTCAATGCTGTGAGGTGGATGAACGTAGAGCCTGTTATACAGAGTGGAGAAAGTCTGAAAGAGAAAAACAAATATCATATATTGATGCATATATATGGAATCTAGAAAACGACATTGATGAACCCAGTTGCAAGGTAGCAAGAGAGATGCAGACGTAGAGAACAGACTTGTCACAGTGGGGAAAGGAGAGGATGGGATGAATTGAGAGAGGAACATGGAAACATACATTGCCATACTTAAAATAGAAAGAAAGTGGGAATTTGCTGTATGACACAGGAACTCAACCTGGTGCTCATGACAACCCAGAGAGATGGGATGGCATGGGAGGTGGCAGGGAGGTTAAAGAGGGAGGAGACATATGGATACCTGTGGCTGCTTGATGCTACTGTATGAAGCCAGCACCACATTGTAAAGCAATTACCTTCAATTAAAAGTAAATAAGTTTTTTAAAAGATCAATATAATGAATATGTAGTATGTTTAGTTGTTATGCTGTGAATAGCAATGTCTACACATACATTTTTTTTTCCATTCCAGAGAGTAGATTGATAATCCATTGCCACCACAGTATTGACTACTGTATATCTTTAAATTAACTAGCCCGTCATTCTTTCTGTCTTTATATTAGATACTGTTTCCAATTGGAAGTATAATTTCTGGTATCCCTGAAAAGTGTCTCAGTTAAATCTTGTTGATCTGTAGGTTTCCCCACATTTGTCACCCTAGGGCTCTCATTCTCTTATTACTCTCAATTATGTCCATTGGTTTTTTTGTTTTTGCCTTTTGAGACTTTTTCAATTTGGGTTTGTACCTTTGTTTTGTTGGAGCAAAACCTCAAGAAGTTATCAGAAAATTGTGGCAATTATATTATTTTATTCATAGTTGACTAATAGTTTGGCTACATGTAACATTGTAGGTTCAAAAAATATTTTTCTTTGGAATTTTAGAGGCACTGACCTTTACCCCTTTGAGCATGCATATTTGCTGATGATTTTTGTTCTGCCTCATGGCTTACTTAGTCTCTCTTCTTCTCTTTCCCAGACAGTCAGCTTCTCTCCTAGATAACCACTATTACTAGTTTCTAAGTAAAATCTAGCAAACACTCATGTAGATATTACACGATTTCCAGAGAGATTCAGAGATTCAGTTCACTACAAATGCTTCCATTTGTAAAAGGGAAAATATCCCTTCTATGAAATAAATATCCATTATTTGGAAAGAATGAGGACCGTTTGTCCTTTAGTCACTTTATCTGTTATCAAGAACTAATAATCCCTCTTTCTAAGTCAGCAACCTCATTAAGCACCTTTTTCTTAAGAAAAACTAATCCTTCAACTACCAAACATAAGTGACAACCCATAGAATTTATTGGTAAAAATATCTTGGAGTCCATTTTCATTCATGGAGAAAAAAAAAAGATAAAATTAAGTTGGTAGTACTGTTTTAAGTCACATATTCCTTAGATAATTCTCTTACTCCAGCAGGTACCACCTACTTCCTAAGACTTCTCATGAGAAGAATGTTGTGAAAGCACCTAATCCATCTCCAGACATTGCTGTTCCAGGATTCCTGAAGGATGTCTGTTTCCTAATGGTGATCCTGGTTACTGCATTGTGGAATCTCAGAGGACTAGGCAGGAACAGCGATCCTCATCTTGGTTCTCTGAGAGACTGAGAAATAGATCAGGAGCCCGATTCAGCTTAAATAAGTTCCTCCTCTTCAAACACCCAGGTTATGCCCCTGATCTTTTCCTGAACCACATCAGCCCAGTCAAGATAGAAACAGAGCAGAATCTCCATGGTCTTCTTTCAGGAAAGAGCACACGCTGTGAAAGCTTCCCTCAGGCAGTGGAGAAGGAAGACCTCTGTTACTAGTAAAAGATGTGGATTCCTCAAGAGCCTTCAAACTCACTGCTTCTAACTAGCAGTGATAACAGCTAGAAGAAAGAGAGGAGCAGGGCAGGGGTCTTAGCGAGGGAGAACTTAGTCTACACAATGCTGTTCTTTATAAGATCGGGAGCATTTTTGACATTATTGATCAGTTATTTTGAGTAGTTATTCGTAATTATCAGTTTTTCTAGCTTTTACAGCTGACATATGTAACTTTTAAATTTATTTTTAATTGGAAGATAATTGCTTTACTATGTTCTGTTGGTTTCTACCATGCAACAATGTGGATCAGCTCTAAGTACACATATATCTCCTCCATTGTGAGCCTCACGTCCACCCACTGCCCCCCATCCGTCCCCTTTAGGCTGTCACAGAGCACCAGGCTGAACCCCCCTGAGCTATGAAACAACTTTCCATCCATCATCTCTTCTGCACACGGCCAAGCCTGTATTTCAGTGCTACTCTCTCAATATCTTCCACCCTCTCCTTCCCTCAGTGCGCTCACAAGTTTGTTTTCTACATTTCCATTTCTATTCCTGTCCTTGAAAGAGGTTCATCAGGGCTATTTTTCTAAATTTCCTATTAACATATGTGTTAATATACAATATTTGTTTATCTTTTCCTGACTTACCTCATTCTGTGTAAAAGGCTCTAAATTTGTTCACCTCAGTTCAACTGGCTCAGATTGTTCCTTTTCATTGGCTGAGTAATATTCCACTGTATATTTGTGCCACAACATGTTTCTTCACTCACCTGTCGATTGGCATCTAGGTGCTTCCATGTCCTGGTTATTGTAAATAGCGCTGCAATGAACACTAGGGTACACATGACCTTTTGAATCACAGTATTCTCTGACGGGAGCCAAAAAAGAGAAACACAGCCATCTTGTCTCCTCCGGTTGGACAGACGGCTACGCGCCAAAAAGACGCGCCAAAAGCAAAAGCAACCCCAGAACTCTGTCACTCAAGCTCCTCCGGTTGTACCTTGAGCCAATAAGATTATTACAAATACTCCGAGCGCCCACGCTGTCCTATCCTCAATTGTCACTTACTCATTATACAAATGTCCTTCCCGCCCCCTACTGCTTGTACTGCATATATACTGTTACCCCTATGAATAAACCTTGGGGCTTGATCAGGACATTGTCTTGCCTCCATTTCTTTGCGTCTCTTGCCCCCTTTTTCATCCCCTGTAGGTTCCCCCTCGCTCCATGTTGTCGTGTCCTGCGGGTCGGGGCACAATTCTCAGGGCATATGCTGGGCCATTTGGTAGTTTTACTCCTAGTTTTTTAAATGTATCTCTATATTGTTCTCCATAGTGGCTGTATCAATTTACTTTTTAAAAAAGTTTTATTGTGTTAGGAACACTTAACATGAGGTGTATTCTCTTAGCAGTATTTTAAGTGTACAATACAGTGGTGTTATACACAGGCTTGATGTTGCAGGCAGAATCTCTAGAACTGATATACCTTCCAGGACTCAAATTGTATACTGTCAACTAAAAAGTATAGTCACAACTTGACTTTTATTTTATTTAGTGGGAAAGTTTAGGACTCCATGCCCAGGAGACAGCATCTCAGTAGCTCTGAGAAAAGTGTTCCCCTTGGAATATGGGAGTGGGAGTCAGGCTACATACAAATGTACAGCAAAGGGAGCAGGCC
>SJYW01046289.1:116030-143129 GCA_006410735.1 Raphicerus campestris | reverse complement strand
TATCATCACCATTGAGCACTTTGATTTCTTATACTTTTATGAGCAACTTACTTGGTTGTTCAGGTGTTTAGATAGTGCTGTTTCTTAGGTTGAAATTGTTCAGAAAATCAGATTTTCACAATTCTTTCTTCAAAGATTATCTACAAACTGTTACCAACAATTGCTGCCTCTCACGGAGTGACCGCTCCATGATCATATGCCAAATGCTGCGTGCGTTTTGCTGGATTAGTGTTTGAATTCCCGTTTTATACAGAAAGCTGGCACTCAAGCGGCTCCAGCCTTTAAGGAGGGGCACAGGGTTGTACACAGCAGAGCCAGGGTGTGGTCCCACCACGTCTGACTTTAGTCTGCGTCTCTGACTCCTCGGCTTTGCAACCTTCCCCAGAAGCCAAAGCAGCATTAGGTCGTTTCGTCACCTGTGTGGGTACCAGTATGGGAGCAGCTGGGGCTGAGATGGTAAGGCTGAGATGCTTCGGCATAGGAATGCTGGCTGAAGAGAAGCTGGAGCTGAACACCGTAGGCTGAACAATGGTGGGGTCAGGGATGCCAGGTGGAGGGATCCTGCGGCCATGTTGCTCGTATATGTTGGCATCAGGACTTGAAACCGAATCAGACTGACTGATACCCGCGCATCTGACCACCTCGCTCCTCCACCGTGGACTGCTTTGAAAATTTAGGCTTAGATGAAGAGTCCACAATACAGCCCTGTTAGCAGGGAGCACTGGCAAACTTTTATCTACGCACATAGCATCTCAACGGCTGGCTAAGTGATCCAGACGGCCACTTGGGGACAGCAGAGGCTCAGGGGCAGCAAAAAAAGGCTGAGCAGAGGCCGGAGATGAAAGAGCCAATTCTCAATTATTCTGTGGGTCCCTAGAGATGAACACTGTGAACTTGTTCCCAGTCTCTGTGTCTCATGCCAGCTGTCCCCCCTGATCGCCTCCCTCAGCCACCACCCAAGGACGTGTCCCTGGAAGAGTTCCACATATGCACAGGGAGGGGGGAAGAGAATTGAAGATTCTTTGCTTGCAGTGGCAAAAAAGCACACGTCCATCTTTAGCCAACCCTTGTTTAGAGATTTGTTTGTTTGTTTTACAAACGAGACAGAGCGTTTCATTATCAGTCACTAGTCTGCCTTGTTGGTGTATTTCTTCATCCGTAGCCACTCAGTTGCTATGAAGATTACTCTCATTACTGAAGAAAAGTGCTGTGCACAGCACAAGAAACTGGAGCTCCACCTGGTCAGTGGCGAGCCTGAGGCTCGAGAGGCTGGGGGGGTGTGGCCGCAGCTGGAGCTGACGGGAGCCGCCCCGAAGCCGGGCCAGCGTGCCCTGGCCTGGTGTTGGAGGCTGCCTTGCTGTTGATCTAAAACAAAGTGCCTGTTCACTTCCCATCCTCGTAGCTTTACTGCTTCTGGGTGAGGTTTATTAATTCTTGGGCAAACTTCAGCTCAGGTTACTGACGAACAGTCTGAGGGCTAACTCCCGCTCAGTCCCTCTTGTAGGTTCCGTTGAAGGTGGTAGACTTTTCCAGGCCCCTTTGTTCCAATCTAAGTCATGAAGTAGCCTCTGCCTTTCCTGTTAGTGAGCCCCTGCTTCCCACCCATGAGTGAACTCATTGCTTTCACCTGTTTCTGAAAATCCATGTTCATAAGCGCGCCTGAAGGATAAGGTGACTAAGGATGTCTCAGACTTTGTGTTGTCATTCAGTAGTTAAGTCATGCCTGACTCTTTGTGACTCCACGGACTGCAGCATGCCGGGCTTCCCGGTCCATCAGTATCTCTCAGAGTCTGCTCAGACTCATGTCCATTGAGTTGGTGAGGCCATCCAGCCATCTCATCCTCTGACGCCCCCTTCTCCTCCCGCCCTGATCTTTCCCAGCATCAGGGCCTTTTCAAATGAGCTGGCTTTTCCCATCAGGTGGCCAAAGTACTGGAGCTTCAGTTTCAGCATCAGTCCTTCCAGTGGATATCCAGGGTTGATGTCCTTTAGGATAGACTGGTTTGATCTCCTTGCTGTCCAAAGGACTCTCAGGTGTCTTCTCCAGCACCTGTTTAAATTAATAGTTTGTTTTACTTTATCCTGGTTCTTAGTTAAAACACAGAGCAAGACTGGCCTTTGGAATGTCCTTCTGTCTACAGAGTCAATCCAAATAAGACCGTGGGTGAGTCCTACTCCCTTCCACTGTGATAACCATCCCGGCCAATTTCCACATTGCCGAGACAATCACTGGAGCCATGATATGTCCAGAAAGAGGCTCCTGCTGTTTAGTTTGGTCTCTACCTTCAACACAGGTCTCTGACATTCAGCAGGCTTCATTGGAAAAAAGAATTTCAAAGTATTTAATTTTAAAAATAAATTAAAAAATTTATAAAATGCCTACTTAAACATTGACATAGGTGTGAAATAATCATTCTTTACATAAACAGAGAACTCCCACTGGTATTATCTATAGATCTCCCTATTTTTATCAGTAAGGAAACTGCAACTTGCTAATCGATTTGTTCTGGGCCTCAGAGGTAGTTAATTTGCAGAGTACAGTCTTTTTTTTTTTTTTAAGTAAATTTATTTATTTTAATTAGAGGTTAATTACTTTACAATATTGTATTGGTTTTGCCATACATCAACATGTATATACACGTGTTCCACATCCTGAACCCCCCCCCTCCTTCCTCCCTCCCTGTACCATCCCTCTGGGTCGTCCCAGTGCATCAGCCCCAAGCATCCAGTATCATGTACTGAACCTGGACTGGGGACTCATTTCATATATGATATTATACATGTTCCAATGCCATTCTCCCAAATCATCCCACCCTCTCCCTCTCCCACAGAGTCCAAAAGACTGTTCTGAAGTTTTTTCTCGCAAAAAGTTATTGAGATACTTGAAGAAGTGGTAGTCGAGATTCGGTGAATACAGCAATGATGCAAAACTTTGTAGCCCAATTCGTTCAACTGTTGTAGTGTTGGTTGTACAACCTGCAGTTGGACATTGTCATGCAGAAGAATTGGGCCCTTTCTATTGATCAATCCCTGCTACAGACTTTACAGTTTTCAGTGCATTTCAATGACTTGCTGAGTTTACTTCTCAGATGTAATGGTTTGGCTGGGATTAAAAAAAGTATAGTGGATCAGTCAGGCAGCAGACTACCAAACAGTGACCATGGCCATTTTTTTGGTGCAAGCTTGGCTTTGGGAGATGCTTTGGAGCTTCTTCTCTGTCCAATCACTGAGCTGGTCATCACTGGTTGTCTTTCATTCCATGTCATAATCTGATTAAGAAGTGGTTCGTTGCTGTTGCAGAGAATAAGAGAATACAACACCTCAAAACAACATTTTTTTTTTTAAATTTTCAATCAGTTCCTGAGGCACTCACTTATTGAACTTTGTTACCTTTCCAATTTGCTTCAAATATCAAATGACCACAGAAGGGTTAATGTTGAATTCTTTGCAACTTCTGGTATAGTTGTAACAGGATCAGCTTCCATGATTTCCCAGGAAAGAATACCTGAATGAGTTACCATTTCCTTCTCCAGGGGATCTTCCTGATGCAAGGATCAACCTGATGCTCTTGCATTGGCAGGTGGATTCCTTACCACTGAGCCACCAGGGAAGTCCAATTATATTGGGTGCAGAAAAAAGTTTTTAATTAATTTTTTAAGTAGTCAAGTCACAGTAAAATTAACTATGACTCTAGTACTCTCAAGAACTCAGAACTCCCATATACTACCCCACACCCAAGAATGCACAATATTTTATACTGACATCCTGCATTATAGTGGTATTTTCATTACAGCTGATAAACCTACATTAACACATTATTGCACCCAACTTTCATAGTTAACATTAGGGCTAACTCTTGGGGTTGTACATTCTTGGGTTTGAGCAAAGGTATAATAGCACATATCCATCACCTTAATATCATACAGAATATTCTCAATGCCCTAAAATTCTCTGTGTTTCCTTGTTTTTTTCTTGCTAATTCCTGGAAAACACTGATCTTTTCCCTGTCTATATGATTTTCTCTTTTCCAGAATGACATTCATTTAGACTTAAACAGCATGCAGCCTTTTCACATTAGCCTTTTTCACTTAGTATTTATTTAAGCTTCTTCTATGTCTTTTCATAGCCTGGTAGGTGCTTTATTTTTTTTACCACTGAGCACTATTCCATTGCCTCTATGTACCATAGTCCATTTATTCACGCATTCTACTCAAGAGCAGCTTGATTTCTTCCAAGTTTTGGAAATTATAAATAAAGCTGCTTTAAAACATTCTCATTCAGATTTCAGTTCAGTTCAGTCACTCAGTAGTGTCTGACTCTTTGCGACCCCATGGACTGCAATACTCCAGGCCTCCTTGTCACCAGCTCCAGGAGTTTACTCAAATTCATATCAGTGATGCCAGTCAACCGTCTCATCCTCTGTTGTCCCCTTCTCCTCTTACTTTCAAACTTTCCCAGCATCAGGGTCTTTTCAAATGAGTCAGGCATATATATGGAATTTAGAAAGTTGGTAATGATGATGCTGTATGTGACACAACAAAAGAGACACAGATGTATAGAACAGTCTTTTGGACTCAGTGGGAGAGGGTGAGGGTGGGATGATTTCAGAGAATGGCATTGAAACATGTATAATATCATATATGAAACAAATCGCCAGTCCAGATTTGATGCATGATACTGGATGCCTGGGACAACCCAGAGGGTTAGTATGGGGAGGGAAAAGGGAAGGGGGTTCAGGATGGGGAACACGTTTATACCTGTGGTGGATTCATGTTGAGGTATGGCAAAATCAATACAATATTGTAAAGTAATTAACTTCCAATTAAAATAAATAAATTTATATTTAAAAAATGAGTCAGTTATTTGTATCAGGTAGACAAAGTATTAGAGTTTTGGCTTCAGCATCAGTCCTTGCAATGAACACTCAGGACTGACTTCCTATATGATGGACTGATTTAATCTTCTTGCAGTCCAAGGGACTCTCAAGAGTCTTCTCTAACACCATGGTTCAAACATCAATTCTTCAGTGCTCAGCTTTCTTTATAGTTCAACTCTTACATCCATACATGATTATTGGAAAAACCATAGCTTTAACTAGATGGACCTTTTTTCGGTAAAATAATGACCCTGCTTTTTAATATGCTGTCTAGGTTGGTCATAACTTTTCTTCCAAGAGGCAAGCAGTCACCATCTCCAGTGATTTTGGAGTACCCCAAAATAAAGTCTGTCACTGTTTTCATTGCTTCCCCATCTATTTGCCATGAAGTAATGGGACCAGATGCCATGATC
The DNA here is from genome assembly GCA_006410735.1 of Raphicerus campestris. NCBI lineage: Eukaryota > Metazoa > Chordata > Mammalia > Artiodactyla > Bovidae > Raphicerus > Raphicerus campestris. Next base: position 137,840 of record SJYW01046289.1, on the reverse strand, counting down.
TTTTTTTTTTTTTTTCCCCTGAATGTTGAATTTTAAGCCAACTTTTAAACTCTTCTCCACTTTCATCAAGAGGCTCTTTAGTTCTTCTTCACTTATGCCATAAAGGTGGTGTCATCTGCATATCTGAAGTTATTGATACTTCTCCCGGCAATCTTGATTCCAGGTTGTACTTCATTCAGCCCAGTACTTCACATGATGTCCTCTGCATATAAGTTAAATGAACAGGTAGACAATATACAGCCTTGACCTACTCCATTCCCATCTTTCCATTCAAGCTTATGTTTTAACATAAGTTTTAAGATGGTTGGATAAATCTAAGCAAGAAATTGTTTGATCACAGAGTCAGCATATATATTATTATTATTATTATCATTATTTAATGTCAACTAATCTTACAAGGTGACTGCACCAATTCGCATTCCCCTCAGTACTGACTGTCTGGAGAAGGAAATGGTAACCCACTCCGGTATACTTGGCCTGGATAATTCCATGGACTGAGGAGCCTGAAGGGCTACATACAGTCCATGGGATTGCAAAGAGTTGTACACGACTGAGCTACTAACACAAATGCACACACATTCGATAGCAAATGAAAGTTCTCCTTGCTCCACAGCCTTGTCATCACTTAAAGCAGTCATTGTTTCAGAGTTTGGCTTTTCTAATATGTACATGGTGATAATATGTTGTTATTTTAATTTTTAATTCCCTAATGACATGTTATATTGAGTACTTTTTTAATAATGTATTTGCCATTTGTATACTATCTTTGGTGAGACATCTTTTAAGGTCTTTTTCACATTTTTAATCACATTGTTTATCATTTTATTGAATTTTAAACATTCTTTGCATATTTTGGATAATAATGTTTTATCAGTTATGTCTTTTAAAAGCATTTTCCCCCAAATCTATGGCTTTTATCTTCACTGTTTTGATATTGTCTTCATTCTTTTCTTCAATTGACCAGGAGATTTTAATTTTAATGAAGTACAGCTTATCAAATGTTTATTTTATGGATCATTGCTTTTATAATGGAAACAGTGACAGCTTTTCTCTTCTTGGACTCTAAAATTACTGAAGATGGTGACTGTAGCCATGAAATAAGACAGTGCTTCTTGGAAAAAAAGCTATGGCAAACCGAGACAGTTTGTTGAAAAGCAGAGACATCACTCTGCCAACAAAAGGTCCATATAGTAAAGAATATGGTCTTCCCAGTAGTCATGTATGGAGATGAGAGCTGGACCATAAAGAAGGCTGAGTATCAAAGAACTGATGACTTCAAACTGTGATTCTGGAAAAGTCTCCTAAGAGCCCTTTGGAAAGCAAGGATATCAAGCCAGTCAATCCTAAAGGAAATCAACCCTGAATACTCTTTGGAAAAACTGATGCTGAAACTAATGCTCCAGTATTTTGGTCACCTCTGAACAGGTGACTCATTGTAAAAGTCCCTGATGCTGGGAAAGATTGAAGACAGAAGAAGAAGAAGGCATTGGAGGATGAGATGGCTGGATGGCATTACCGATGCTATACATATTAATGTGGGCAAACTTCAGGAAATGGTGAGGTACAAGGAGGCCTGGAGTGTTGCTATCCATGTTTTCACAAAGAATCAGACATAACTGAGTGAATGGACAACAACAACTTCTGTGTTGTATCTAAAAGAGTATTGTGATAACTAAAGAGTTTTATGCTAATCATTTGATATTTAACTTATATGCAGAGTACATCACGTGAAATGCTAGGCTGGATGACCCACAAACTAGAATAAAGATTGCTGGGAGAAATATCGACAACCTCAGAAATGCAGATGATACCATTTTCTATTTTAAGATTTCACATATAAGTGATATTATATGATATCTTTGTCTGACTTGCTTCACTCAGTATGACATATCTAGGTTCATCCATGTTGATGTAAATGGCATTATTTAAATTTTTTAATGGTTGAGTAATACTTCATTATATATGTACTACATCTTCTTTATTCATTCATCTGTCAGTGGAGATTTAGGTTGCTTCCATGTCCTGGTTATTGTAAATAGTGCTGTAATGAACAATGGGGTGCAAGTATAATAGTGCTGCAATGAAGAAGGGGATACACATATATTTTGAAATTACAGTAAGCCCCCTATATAACAAACAAATTCCATTCTGAGAACACATTTTAAAGTCCAGTTTGTTCATAAATCCAACAAAATTATCTTGGGTACCCAACTAACACAATGGGTTATATAATAATGTACTGAAATAGGTTTGCAATAATTTTCACACAAATAATACATTAAAAAAAACAAATAAAAAATAAAGTAAACATTTTAATCTTACAGGATGGTACCTTAAAATTATAGTAATATAGCACAACAGCTGATATCTAGTGAAGAGGCAAGTAGAGTTACTGACTGGGGGAAGGAGAAGAGGTGGGAGATAGTAGAGGTGAAGGATTTTCAGCAATAGAAGATGTACAAGGTATACTTTCACATGTCTCACATTGATATAATGCAGGTTTGCATTTTAGAGCTCACAAATTGAGGGTTTATATGTGGGGGACTTACTGTATGGTTTTCTCTGGATATAGGTCCAGGAGTGGTATTGTTGTATAATATAGTATCTCTATTTTTAGATTTTTAAGGAACTTTCATGCTGTTCTCCATAGTGCCTGTACCAAGTTACGTCCCCACCAACACTGTAGAATGGCTCCCTTTTCTCCACACCCTCTCCTGCATTTATCATTTGCAGACTTTTTGGTGATGACCCTTCTGATCAGTGTGAAGTGATACATCTTTGTAGTTTTGGATAATTAGTGATACTGAGCATCTTTTCATGTAGTTATTGACCATCTGTATTTTCTTTTTTATTTTTATTTTTTTGAGAAATGTCTATTTAGCACTTCTGCCCCTCCCCGGCTCCTTTTTTTTTTTTTGCCTTGGGTTATTAGTTTCTCTCAGTTTTCTTCTAAAATTGAGATATAGATCCAAAACTGTAAAATAACATGTTTCCTAATTGTGACTTATTACTTATATTTTCATGGAGTTCTATAGATTATACTGCTTTGCATTCTACTTGTAAATAGGGCATCTTTGGGTCCAAATAATAGTTGGCCTTTAGAACAAGATGTAAAATCATAGCTTGCTACTTATGTTAATCCACTGAATATGAAATATCTGTTGAGACTTCCCAAAACAATCAGTTTTAAATGATCTATACTTCCCAATGGAGGTATCAAATCAGACTGAATTAGATGAAGTGGAACTGCTGTGAAAAAGCCATTATTTATCTCCAAAGAAGTGAAACAGAGCAAAAAACAGTGCATGTCTTATTCCATCCATCATGCACATAATTTTTAAATGCTAGTAAGAAAAACATAGATTAATAATGGACTCCTCTGTGAGAATTTTGAAAAATATTTTAACTTAAATTACAAGCATTCAGTAAGACTCATTATATTTGAATTTTAAAAACAAACAGGCAAAAAAAAGGAAAACCTAAAACAAAAAAACTTTGAGCTTTCTTATTCCACTATTTTTATCAACTATGTGTTCAGTTGCTCAGTTTTTTCCAACTCTTTGTGACCCCTGATGTGTACCACATCAGGCTCCTCTGCCCATTGGATTCTCCAGGCAAGAATAATTTAGTGGGTTTCCATGCCCTCCTTCAGGGGATCTTCCTGATGCAGCATCTCCTGTGTCTCCTGTGCTGTAGACAGAGTCTTTACCTGCTGAGCCATTGGGGAAGACTCAACTATACACTCAGTTGAAGAATATCAAAGCCATTCTCCAAAATGAACTTTAAGAAGTTACAGTAAGAATAACTTTATTATGGGAAATACATCAGAAAGCCAATTTGATAGCCTGTTTTCCCAAACTGTTGTAAAAAACAGGCAATGTAAGCCATAGACATGTCACTGGAGCTCACATACCATTCATTTAGTAAAGGTACAATCTCAATGTGGTGTCTGATGACCTAGTCAGTTGTAGAAGGAAACATGTCTGAAGGGAGTTGTTCAAACCTAGTATATTAAGATATACGTGTAGATGCAATCATCCATTCAGTCAATATTTACTGAGTTCCTACCAAGCTCCAGGCATTATTTAGAAATATATCAGAAAAATAAAACAGTAAAAGCAAAACTTAAATCATTTCTTCTCAATTGGAGTAAGAAATAGTAAACTAAATAGATAAGTATATCATATAGTAAGTTATGAAGCAATAAAGTGCTGTGAGAAAGGCTAAAGGAAGTAAATGAAACAGGGTCTACTAGAAAAATTGGTTAATATTATAAATAAAGTGGTCAAGTAAGGTATTACTGAGAGGATACTATTTGGGTAAATTCTTAATGAACTTGAGGAAATGAGCCAGGTCAATAATATCAGAATACTNGGCTAAAGGAAGTAAATGAAACAGGGTCTACTAGAAAAATTGGTTAATATTATAAATAAAGTGGTCAAGTAAGGTATTACTGAGAGGATACTATTTGGGTAAATTCTTAATGAACTTGAGGAAATGAGCCAGGTCAATAATATCAGAATACTTCAGGAAAAGAAAATAGTGCAAAAGCCTTGACATGGGAATATGTCTGGAGTGTTCAGGGACAGCAAACTGGTTAAGTAGAATAAATAAGGGCAGAAGAATAAGAGCTAACATTATAGGGATTAACAAGAGCCTGAACTGTGTAAGACCTTGTTTGACATTTGCTTGGAGTAAAATGTGGCACCACGGAAGTAGTGGAGGATGAAAACAGACTGACATGAAGTGATTAAATATTTAACAGACTAACTGTGACTGCTATATTGAGCATAAACAGGAATAATGCAAGAGTATAAGCAGGAAAAATAGAGGTCCTTACAATCTACTAGGTGGAAAAAAAATAAAAATAAAGCAACAAGGATGTCTTGAATAAGGGTGATAGTGGTGGAGAAGTTGATGGTGATGGATCTGAGACTTAATTGGAAGGATTTCCTGAATGACTGAATATAAATTTGGAGGGAAAAAAATGTCTTTAATCTTAGGAAGATTTCCTTTATTAGAGACTGTGATAGGAATAGGTTTGAATACAAAGAATCAGAGCTGGTTTATGTTATTTTGTGATGTTTTATAAGCATTCCATTTTAATTTTGAAGACAAGAGGTAAAGTAGCATTTTTTTAAAAATACATNACATATAAGTGCTATTATAAACAGTTGGATCGTCTTCCTATGGATAACAAAAATGACTGATGGAGAGTCTGAATGTCTGAACATTGCAACCCTCTATTGCTCCTAATGCTAATATTGAGCTAATTCCATTCCATGAAAGCTATTTAAATGACTGCTTCCTAGATCCTGCTCACTCATTTCCTCTGTAATCACTAGAAATTTGGCTTCTCTTCCTACCAGTCTGCCAGTCCACAGAGAAAATATAGGAGTGTTCCTTTGAAAGCTTTTGCCCTCTGGCCAGCAATTGTGAGATCCTTTTTAGTATGCTATTCCACCATCTTCCCAGGTTGTTGGCTTTCTGAATAAAGCATCTTTCTTTTCCACCAATCCCTGTCTCCTGAACATTGACTTTTGAGTGACAAATGGCCAACTTGAGTATGTTTCCACCTCAATTGGTAACATTACGTTCTCCATGACCTCTGTACTTATTCTCTCCCTGAAGAAGTGTTTTCCTCTTTTGCTCAGCCCCCACAATTTTTTATTTATAACTATTTGGAGCACTTTTTATCTACTTGGTATACATATAAATTATAAAATATAAGTTATTTATGTCAGCAGCAATATAAATTCCTTGATAGGAGCAGTTTCTCCCTCATCATATATTCATGTGTTTGTCATCTACCCCCATACTAGCCAAACACATATTATATCCAGTTCAGAAATAGCAACAAATAAATGCACAAATGAAAAGATGAATGATATTTAAATGAATGAATTGAAGTGAATGGTAAGCACAAGGTTAGACACTTTGGCTAAACAGTCAGAATCAATGAAGTGCCAAGGTATGTTTTGGACTAAACCATCTTTCCAAGTTCAGAGATACTTGCCCTCTCTAAATAGCTCTCCTTGTTTATCCTAACCACATGGTGAGCATGCTCAGTCAAGTCTGACTCTTTATGACCCCATGGACGGTAGCACTCCAGGTTCCTCCGTCCAAGGGATTCTCCTGGCAAGAATACTGGAGCAGGTTGCCATTTCCTGCTCCAGGGGATCTTCTTAACATAAGGATGCATTTCTTACATCCCCTGCATTGGAAGGTGGTTTCTTTACCACCACGCCACCTGGGAAGCCCGTTTCAGCCACACACATTGTCTTTCTATTCCCTCAAATTTGAAGATTGATGCTGAAATCATCCATTACCTGTAAGAGGCCCATGTGCCTGGATGCGTGTGTGTGTGTGTGTGTGTGTGTGTGTGTGTGTATGTGTATGCATGCATGCACATGCATGGTAAATGGGGTGCTTCTTTATACCCAAACAGTGAGCTTTCTAAGGGGAGGAGAGATGTTCAGGAAAGACCTTACACCTGGTAAAAATTGGTACTTGGATAGACTTGCTAGTTGTTGAGTGGGTGACCCAGTTACTAAAGGATGCTGTTGAATGAGTGAGTGAGTGAGTGAGTGAGCTAAAAGATGCAGGGAGTGAGTAAGCAAATGTATAAATAAGAAGTGAGCCAACAAACCAGCTAGTTCACTGAACAGCTGACTGACTGGCTGTTGAGTGGTTGACAAACTGATTATGCTGATGGGCTGACTGGCTGACCACCTAACTGATGGGTAATTTTCAAAAGCAGATCTTCGTATAGTATAGCAAAGGAAGTTTTCTTGGGAACATGGAACAAATGTCACAAAAGAGGATCTTTTGTATGGGAGCCCCTGAGGAGTGTATACTATGAACTGGAAAACCATTTCCTAGTTTTCTTTCTTTTTCATATGATTTTCATTCCCTGTCAACTGAGGTCAGTGGATGTGACTTCAAGGGAACACCAGCCAGAGGCAGTCATGGTCAAATAGTGGCTCTCTTCCTGTAAGAAGGTATTTGGGACCAGAGGGCATTTGTTCACTGGGGAGCCTGATTGTTCCCTGGGTCTTGGGCTCTGGGAGTGGGGTTCTGGGGCTCAGATCATCTTTCAGGTTGGGAAAAGGGCCTCTGTGATGGTGGCCAAGATAGGGAACCGAATCAAACAGACAAGTTAGTGGACACACAAGCTGGGCCAGTTTGTCCAGTTGATACCCTGCTCTCTGACTGCAGAAACCTTCCTTGGGAAAGTGATATACAGGCAGCAAGCAAGGGCTGCCAGACTTGGCTTCAGACCGTGCCTGGTGATGCATGAGGCCCCCAGGGTGGACCAGGGCTCATAGTGCTACGTGGTGACCAACTCTGCATCCANCAGCAAGCAAGGACTGCCAGACTTGGCTTCAGACAGTGCCTGGTGATGCATGAGGCCCCCAGGGTGGACCAGGGCTCATAGTGCTACGTGGTGACCAACTCTGCATCCACTCAGGCAATTACAGTACCCAGCCGTCGCTCTTGACCTGGATGAGAAGGAAGGGGCAGGACAATAACTTGGATACAGGTAGCTTGTATCCATAGTAGCGAAGCCACTCCATGCCCAGACCTTTCAGTGATTCCCCAAAGGCCTCGGGAAAAAGTCCCTGGCTGCTGACAGAGGTGAAAAGGCCCTTTTCTGCTCTTGTCCCTTGCTGAGAGGCTTCTAGTCTCTTCTCTCTCCCCAGTCATCCTTTTTCTCTATGCACAAATACTCTACTGTTTTAACCATAAGCCATGATAACTATTTTTTAAATTTAATTTTATTTTTTAATTCAGTTTTTGTTTTGTACTGGAGGGTAGTTGATTGGCGATGCTGTATGAGTTTTCAGGTGCACAGCTGAGTGATTCAGTTATACATACGCACACTGCTGTGGTTTAGTCACCCCGTGGTATCCAATTCTTTGTGACCCTGTGGACTGCAGCCAACAGGCTCCTCTGCCCATGGATTTTCCAGGCAAGAATATTGAAGTGAATTGCCATCCATTCTTTTTCAGATTCTTTTCCCATAGAGGTTATTACAGAACATAATGACTATTTACAGTTGTTGTTTTTTTTTAAAGAATAGTCTCTCTTGATGAACAGATAAGGGATTTGTGGTACATATACATGTACCTACTTGCAGGGCAGCAAAGGAGACACAGACATTTTGGACAGAGTTGGGGAAGGACAGAGGGGATGATATGAGAGAATAGCCTTGAAATATATGCATTGTCATATGTAAAATAGATAGCCAGTGGAAATTCGATGTATGATGCAGGAAACCCAAAGCCAGTGGTCTGTGACAACCTGGAGGAGTGGAATGAGGAGGGAAGCAGAAATGGGGTTCAAGAGGGAGGGGACATATGTATACCAAGTGCCAACTCATGCAGATGTGTGGAAAAAATCATCACAGTATTGTAAAGTAATTATCCTCTAATTTATAAATAGAATTATATATATGATTTATATTTTTATAAATATATAAGAAAAATATATAAACATAAATTAAATATATATAAGAAAATATAAATATACATGAAGAAAAACAACTTGGTAGCTCAGATGGTAAAGAATCCGCCTACAATGCAGGAGATGAAGTTTCAATCCTTGGGTTGGGAAGATCCCCTGGAGAAGGAAATGGCAACCCACTCCAGCATTCTTGCCTTGAGAAAATCCCATGGACAGAGGAGCCTGGTGGGCTACAATTGCTATGGGGTTGCAAAGAATTGGGCATGACTTAATGACTAAGACTTTATATATAAAGAGTATTCTATCTTTTTCATTCTCCTTTTCCCAGCAAGCCACTCCCTCTGCCTGGAGTGCCTGTCCTTAACTTGTGCCTGACTGATCTCAGAACTTCAGCGACTAATTTACTTCTTCCCTGAATACCACCACCCCCCACCCCAACGCCCACCAATCTGTGTTACCCGAGCAACATTTGGTATCTGTGTTTGTTCTGGAAACTCTTGTCCTGGTGCTGATTCTCTTTTGGAACAGTCTCCTCTGCTCCATCCCTTTGTAAACTGTGACTCCTGGAGGGCAGAAACAACACTACCTGCTCCTTTGACTCCTATAGAATGTCTTGTCTATAATAGATATACAACAAATACACATTCGTACAAACCAGATATGTAGTCCGTCTGGAGCATGTATGACTCCAGCCTCTCCTGCTTTGTGGCTTACCTCATCTGCCTGACACAGGCAAGTCCAAATTCCTCCTCATCGTTGGGTCTCTCCCTGCCTGATAATCATGCTTCTATGTGTGGCCTATGTCAAGCATGACTTCTTTGAGCTTCGTGTTCAGCCTGTGGTTTTTATTCCTTGTTGGATACTGAGCCTGTGAAGAGCAGGTACCTGTCTTCCTCAGACTCAGTTCCTCCTCCTATCCAGGGCCTTGGCAGACTTTTGCAATCAAGAGAACTTAATAAAGACTGGCTAGGTTTTCTCGATACTCAAGTTCAAAAGACAGTAATGAGATCAATAATTTCAAAGGGCAGATATCCAAGAATCTCTTTGCATGGGTGAGGTAGACTGCACTATGCTCATAAGTGTTTTGCTGCCAATGCCCCTCTGCCCCAGGGGATATCCTTGCCTGCCTTGTTGATGATGGCAGCCCTAGCCATGAGACTTGTGCTGCCTACAAGACTGTAAACCTTAAAAGCCATGTTCATTATGCCCTCTTTCCTCTCTGCCATGAAGACTGACCTTGCTCCTGATTGAAGCTGCACTGTAAGCATTAATGTGTAGCAGGGCTGCAGCTGACCTTTGGTAGACATGTAAGGTGAGCAAGCGATAAACCTTTGCTGTGTTAAGGCCCTGAATGCGGGGCTCATATTTGTTACTGCAGCATAACTTAGCCTATGACGGATACACAGGGACATAATGAACTTCTCTCGAGGAGAATGTATTCCTAGTTCGGCTTGACTCTCCCCAACGGGAAAGTGCGTTTCTAAGTCCGGTGCATGCTGAGTAGCAGTCAGGACAGTGACTCAGGTATGTGCGTATGTGCCATGTGTGGGGTGTGTGTAGATATGTGTGACAAGTGTGAATAAGCGACTGTATGCGGAGGTGTGGTGCAGGAGAAGGGAGGGGAGGGGGAACGAAGGAGCAAGCCTGGGCCTACACAGCACAGGGAAAGGACCATCTGCTTGTGGGCCCCTGACTGCTGCTGAGTCGCTTCAGTCGTGTCCGACTCTGTGCGACCCCAGAGACGGCAGCCCACCAGGCTCCCCCGTCCCTGGGATTCTCCAGGCAAGAACACTGGAGTGGGTTGCCACTTCCTTCTCCAACTCACGAAAGTGAAAAGTGAAAGGGAAGTCGCCCAGTCGTGTCCGACTCTTTCCAACCACATGGACTGCAGCCCACCAGGCTCCTCCGTCCATGGGATTTTCCAGGCAAGAGTACTGGAGTGGGGTTTGCCTACAAATGACTTTCTGTCTGTTGTTGGGAAGCTAAATAAAACTGTTTCCTCACAGGATTTTTTGCCAAACCACATCTTACATCTTACACTGAGCTGAACTGAGGACAGAGTGCCACCTGCTGGAACTGCCAAGCCAGTGTAACTACTTCCAATTTCAGCCAAGTTTCTCCTTCAGTCATGTCCAACTCTGCAACACAATGGACAGTAGCATGCCAGGCTGCCCTGTCCATCACCAATTCCCAGGGCTGGCTCAAACTCATGCCCATAAAGTCAGTGATACCATCCAAACATCTCATCCTCTCTTTTCCTCTTCCCCTGCTTTCAGTCTTTCCCAGCATCAGGGTCTTTACCAGTGAGTCAGAAAACTAACCAAACTGAACACATGGACCACAGCCTTGTCTATCTCAATGAAACTATGACCCATGCCTCATAGGGCCACCCAGCGTGGACAGGTCGTGGTGAAGAGTTCCGACAAAATGTGGTCCACTGGAGAAGGGAATGGAAAATGACTTCAGTATTCTTGCCTTGAGAACCCCAGGAATAGTACAAAAAGGCAAAAATATATGACACTGAAAGATGAACTCCCTAAGTCGGTAGGTGCCCAACACACTACTGGAGAAGAGTGGAGAGAGAGCTCCAGAAAGAATGAAAAGACATAGCTAAAACGAAAACAACACCCAGTTGTGGATGTGACTGGTGATGGAAGTAAAATCCAATGCTGTAAAGAACAATATTGCATAGGAACCTGGAATGTTAGATACATGATTTGGAAGTGGTCAAACAGGAGATGGCAAGAGCGGACATTGACATTTTAGGAACCAGTGAACTAAAATGGGTAGGAATGGGCGAATTCAATTCAGATGACCATTATATCTTCTACCGTTGGCAAGAATCCCTTAGAAGGAATGAATTAGCCCTCATAGTCAACAAGAGTCTGAAATGCAGTACTTGGGTGAACTCTCAAAAGTGACAGAATGATCTTTGTTCTTTTCCAAGGCAAACCATTCAGTAACACAGTAACCCAAGTCGATGCTCCAACCACTAAAGCTGAAGAAGTTGAAGAATGATTCTATGATGACCTACAAGACTTTCTGGAACTAACACTAAAGAAAGATGACCTTTTCATCATAGAGGACTGGAATGCAAAAGTAGAAAGTCAGGAGATACCTGGAGTAACAGGCAAGTTTGGACTTGGAGCACAAAATGAAGCAGGGCAAAGGCTAACAGAAAAGAGAGCACACTGGTCATAGTAAACATCCTCTTCAACCAACACAAGAGAAAACTCTACACATGGACAGCACCAGATGGTCAATACCAAAATCAGATTGATTATATTCTTTGCACCTGAAGATGGAGAACTCTATACAATCAGCAAAAACAAGACAGGGAGCTGACTGGCTCAGATCATGAACTCCTTATTGCCAAATTCAGACTTAAATTGAAGAAAGTAGGGAAAACAACTAGACCATTCAGACATGACCTAAATCAAATCCCTTATGATTATACAGTGGAAGTGAGAAATGGATTCAAGGGATTAGCTCTGATAGACAGGGTGCCTGAAGAACTAGGGATGGAGGTTCATGACATTGTACAGGAGACAGTGATCAAGACCATCCTCAAGAAAAAGAAATGCAAAAAGGCAAAATGGTTGTCTGAGGAGGCCTTACAAATAGCTGTGAAAAGAAGACAAGCAAAAGGCAAAGGAGAAAAGGAAAGATATACCCATCTGAATGCAGAGTTCCAAAGAACAGCAAGGAGAGATAAGAAAGCCTTCCTCAGTGATCAGCAAAGAAACAGGAAAACAATAGAATGGGAAAGACTAAAGATCTCTTCAACAAAACTAGAGATACTAAGGGAACATTTCATACAAAGATGGACGCAATAAAGAACAGAAACTGTGTGGACCTAACAGAAGCAGAAGATCTTTAAGAAGCGGTGGCAAGAATACACAGAAGAACTGTACAAAAAAGATCTGCACGACCCAGATAATCACGATGCTGTGATCGCTCACCTAGAGACACATGCCCTGGAATGTGAAGTCAAGTGGGCCTTAGGAAGCATCACTACAAACAAAGCTAGTGGAGGTGATGGAATTCCAAAACCTAAAAGATGATGCTATGAAGGTGCTTCAATTAACATGCCAGGAAATTTGGAAAACTCTAGAGTGACCACAGGACTGTAAAATGTCAGTTTTCATTCCAATCCCAAAAGGGGCAATGCGAAATAATGTTCAAACTACTGCACAATTGCACTTACCTCACACGTAGGCAAAGTAATTCTCAAAATTTTCCAAGCTAAGCTTTAACAGTACGTGGACTGAGAACTTCTACATGTTCAAGCTGGATTCAGAGGAACCAGAGATCAAATTGCCAACATTCTCTGGATCATTGAAAAAGAAAGAGAGTTCCTAAAAACATCTACTTCTGCTTCACTAACTACGCCAAAGCCTTTGACTGTGTGGATCACAACAAGCTGTGGAAAATTCTTCAAGAGATGGGAATACCAGACTACCTTACCTGCCTTCTGCAAAATCTGTATGCAGATCAAGGAGCAACAGTTAGAAGCAGACATGGAACAATGGACTGGTTCCAAATTGGGAAAGGAGAATGTCAAGGCTGTATATTGTCACCTGCTTATTTAACTTCTATGCAGAGTATATTATGTGAAATGTCAGGCTGGATGAAGCACAAGCTGGAATCAAGATTGCCAGAAGAAATGTCAATAACCTCAGATATGCAGAGGACACCACCCTTATGGCAAAAAGCAAAGAGGAACTAAAGAGCCTCATGATGAAGATGAAAAAGGAGAATGAAAAAGCTGGCTTAAAACTCACCATTCAAAAATGAAGATTATGGCATTTGATCCCATCACTTCATGGTGAATAGATGGGGAAACAATGTAAACAGTGAGAGACTTTATTTTGGGGGGCTCTAAAATCACTGCAGAGAGTGACTGCAGCCATGAAATTAAAGATGCGTGCTCTTTGAAAGAAAAGCTATGACCAACCTCGAGAGCATATTAAAAAGGAGAGGTGCCACTTTCCTGATGAAGATATGTCTAGTGAAAACTATGGTTTTTCCAGTAAGTCATGTATGGATGTGAGAGTTGAACCATAAAGCTGAGCACTGAAGAATTGATGCTTTTGAACTGTGGTGTTGAGAAGACTCTTGAAAGCCCCTTGGACTGCAAGGAGATCAAACCAATCAATCCTAAGGGAAATCAGTCCTGAATATTCATTGGAAAGACTGAAGCTGAAACTTAAGTTCCAATCCTTTGGCCACCTGATGCGAAGAACTGACTCATTGGAAAAGACGCTGATGCTGGGAAAGATTGAAGGCAGGAGAAGGGGACGACAGAGGATGAGATGGTTGGATGATATCACCCACTCAATTGACATGAGTTTGAGCAAGCTCCGGGAGTTGGTGATGGACAGGGAGGCCTGGTGTGCTGTCAATCATGGGGTTGCAAAAAGTCAGAAACAGCTGAGAGACTCAACTGTCTCCTTCAGCAGGTGGGCTCATACCCAGAGTGGAGCCTCAGATGCTGAGGTAACCCTGGCGATCCCTTCACTTCACTTTACAGGCAAAGAAACTGAGGGCTTGGGCCAGTATGTTTCCCTCTGAAGGCCTCTCAAGCTGGGCCACACTACCCTCAGGGGAAGGGCTGACTTCTCCATTATAGCCAGTGGTTCCGTTGGCAGTGGGGTTCGAAGTAGACAGGCTGTNTTGGGCCAGTATGTTTCCCTCTGAAGGCCTCTCAAGCTGGGCCACACTACCCTCAGGGGAAGGGCTGACTTCTCCATTATAGCCAGTGGTTCCCTTGGCAGTGGGGTTCGAAGTAGACAGGCTGTTTTGGGTAGGTGCATGGGGTGGGGAAGAGGTGAGTACTCTGTGGTTCAGAAGAGCCTACCTGGGTGGAGGATAAGGGAAGACTCTTACAAGGGCTTCCATTACCTGAACAGTGATGACCTAAAATTCAAGGTTCTCTACATTGTTGTCCATAGTCCTTGCCAGAAAAACACTACGTCCTTTTAGCAGACAAGGAAATTGAAAGCCAGAGAGGCTAAGTGATTTGTCCAGAGTCATGTAGCTGGGAAATGTTTGTGTCAGAATTCAAGTCCATGTCAGCTTGGTTCTAAGACTGAAATCTGTATTGAATCAAGCCATATCACCCCCAAACTATAGGCTCTCTATGCCTCTTGACTGTATTATTCCTGCACAGGGCATGCAGATAGGCAGGGTTCAGGATGTTCAGGCCACATGGTAAGCTTCCTTCAAGGAGTCTGCAGACTACAGAATGAGGCCTTAACAACCAGACACTTGGTGAGTGCAGGGAGCAAGCCTTGACTGTTGATGGCCCCAGTCACGCATGAAACCGCTGCCTCAGAGACCCATGCAAGTCCTTATGCTTTATGGAGGTACTATCAGTGTCAAGCCCTGTGTTTAGAGAACAAACAGGCAGTGAATGGAATAGGAAGAAAAGTGGCTGGATGATTATAACAGTGTGTGTTACTGGCCTGGTGTGTTACTCTGCAGGGCAGTTAAGGGCAGCACTCTCAAGGGAAGCTGTTCAGTTCAGTTCACTCACTCAGTCGTGTCTGACTCTTTGCAACCCCANGGCAGCACTGCTGGGGTGGGGGGCAGCACAGCTGTGGGGGAGCACACTGCTTCTGCTTCTGCTGAGACATTCTGGGCCGGATGTGCACTGCAAGCAGAAAGACACAGAGGTGAGGAAGGCTGGAGCCTTAGAGGGACTCTTCCTTGGAGAACCTCCTGCCCTGTTCACACCCACCCTACTCTGACCTTGCCCTGGTGGCTTCACTGATTTAAGGTGTGTGTATGCATGTGTGCGTGTCCATATAAACTGTAGCTACAGTTTGTAAGCCGTTTCAAGTTTTTGGGTTGTTTTTTGAGACAAACATGGGAGGAAAGAAGGAGAGATGGAAGGGAGGAAAAGGGGAGAAGAGAGAGGGAGAGAGTAGAAGAAAACAAAGATGTAAAAAGGGAGAGAAAGAGGAGAGAGAAGTAGAGAGTAAGAAAGAAAGACAGTGGGAAGGAGAATAAAAAGCTATACACTGCCACAGCAAAAATTGTGGAATATGGAACCAGATTTCCTGGAGCTGGGTTCTGGCTAAACCATTAACCAGCTGCCTGAGTTTGAGCAAGTTATTTAACTTCTTTGTTCTTTTCTTAAGGTCTTTGGAAGCATTAAATGAATATATAAGAATCCATACAGACAAACACACATACATACATACAGAAATATGTATATATACATACAAGAACCAGCACACGATGAGCACTGTTGTAAGGATTTCAACTTATTAAATCAATTTCTAACAATTTTAAAAGGCTAACACGGAGCATCTTAACCACTAAGAGAATTTGTAGAAAATGGGAATCTAGCTCAACACTTAATTATAGTTGAGGAAAGCAAAACTCAGAGAGGGAAGTAATTGTTCCATAGCACTCTGCACAAGGGCCTGGAAGCAGCCGTCCCCAACTCTTAGAGCAGGGTGGGGCCACTGTGCCACATGGTCTTGTCCCTGCTGCTCTGAGCTCTCAGGGGCCTCGGTACCCCTGGTCCCTAAGGAGTTCTCCTTCTTCCTTGCATTTACCATTCATTTAAGGGAAGCTTTGCCCCTGAGCTGGTTGCCTCCCTTTCATTTTACCCAGCCCTGCTCAGCACCTGGCCACGCACAGACTCACACCACACACACCGCCAGTAGCCTCAGACATGGGCCTCTCGGCAGACCCTCCTCTCCCATCTCAACCCTCATCTCTCATCTTCAACTAGAAGTTCTAGTACCCTTCAGCTGTTGACTTGCAGCCCAAGATAGGTTGGTCTCAAATGATACATAGGAGAGAGATGCCCAAATGAAGGCTCTCTGACCAACCACCCAAATCTCTGGCCTCAGTTCCCAGCAGAGTTGTCACCATGTGGAGCCAGGCTCCCAGGAGAGGCGCGCCTTTGTCAGACTTACCTTAGTTCACTAGCCACTGGAGTGTGGGGATGCTGAAGGATGCTGTGGGATGCTCTGAGCCTGTCCACCTTTTATATATCTCAAATCCCTGTCTGAGGCCATGAGGTGGCCTAGGATTAGGGCGTCCTAATTAGGCCCTAGTCACAGTAGAATGTACCTTCCTCAAATTCCAGGTTTTAGTCACCTCCTGGGCTGGCAACTTCCCTCTTGGTTTGGCGGGACTTGGGGATGACGGTACCTTCACTCCGGCCTTGGTCCCACCTCCCCATCACTTTACAAGGCCTGGCTGCCTCAGATTTCCAAACGCACTCGTGACATTTGACTTAGAACCTTGGCATCTGGGATGGTCCCAAGGAAGCATTTAGGACAGTGCTGGGTGTGAGGGGGTGTGAGGGCAGTGTTCCGAGATGTTCCGGTTGATGGGGTAAGGGGTGGGCCAGGCAGGGTACGCAGAAGCGCATTAGGGAAATGACAACTGAAGGGTGACTGGCTCTCTGGGAAACTCATTAAACTCATTATAGTTCTGAACTTGACTTAACCTAGGCTCAGAACCACATTCAGCCTGAACTGGTGAGAAAACAGGGCAAGTGGCTTTGGCTTTTCACCTTTGGTAATACAAGGGGGAAAAATGGGGGCTGCAGCCCTCTGTCCTGCCTACCACTGAGAAAACCATTAGGCTTCATTAAGAGAAACTGGGCAGTAACAATAGACAGTACTTATCTCTTTATCTTTTTACATATGTATAAGATACCCAGACTCCAGGGTTCCCAGGAAAATGATTAGATAGGTAGAGAAGGTGGGGGAGCTGAGAAGCGTTGATTTGGAATGAGCCGCTGGAAGAGTAACCTGGGCTGGCTCCTGAATTCTAAGCTCCTAGGGCTTTAGTCCTGATTCTTCTTTCTCATTCCAGTGAGAGATTCCAGTATGAAGAGGGATGACACAGGGCACAAACATGGATGATTCTCATATTTGACAAAGGATGGAACATTTCTTAAAAAAATCCCCAAATAGTGTTCAGACTGGAGCTCTGAGCTTCACCAGTTGGGTGACCTTAGTATCTTTAATCCTCACTTTCCTCATCTGCTAAAGAGGCTAACACCATCCTCTTTTTGTTTGCTTTTTTTTCATGGAAATGTATTTTACTTTAAATATAGAGGTGTGTACATGTCAATCTCAAACTCCCAATCTATCCCTTCCCCCACCCCACCCTTTCCCTCTGGTGGCCGTAAGTTCATTTTCTAAGTCTGTGAGTGTTTATGTTTAGTAAATAAGTTCACTTGTGTCATTTTTTTTCAGATTCTGCATATAAGTGGTATAGTTTCTATATAGATGTCACATAGTTAGTATGATAATTTCCTGGTCCACCTCTGTTACTGCAAATGGCATTCTTCATTCTTTTTAGTGCCTGAGTAGTATTCCATTGTATATGTGTATATATCGTNGGCCTGGCTGCCTCAGATTTCCAAACGCACTCGTGACATTTGACTTAGAACCTTGGCATCTGGGATGGTCCCAAGGAAGCATTTAGGACAGTGCTGGGTGTGAGGGGGTGTGAGGGCAGTGTTCCGAGATGTTCCGGTTGATGGGGTAAGGGGTGGGCCAGGCAGGGTACGCAGAAGCGCATTAGGGAAATGACAACTGAAGGGTGACTGGCTCTCTGGGAAACTCATTAAACTCATTATAGTTCTGAACTTGACTTAACCTAGGCTCAGAACCACATTCAGCCTGAACTGGTGAGAAAACAGGGCAAGTGGCTTTGGCTTTTCACCTTTGGTAATACAAGGGGGAAAAATGGGGGCTGCAGCCCTCTGTCCTGCCTACCACTGAGAAAACCATTAGGCTTCATTAAGAGAAACTGGGCAGTAACAATAGACAGTACTTATCTCTTTATCTTTTTACATATGTATAAGATACCCAGACTCCAGGGTTCCCAGGAAAATGATTAGATAGGTAGAGAAGGTGGGGGAGCTGAGAAGCGTTGATTTGGAATGAGCCGCTGGAAGAGTAACCTGGGCTGGCTCCTGAATTCTAAGCTCCTAGGGCTTTAGTCCTGATTCTTCTTTCTCATTCCAGTGAGAGATTCCAGTATGAAGAGGGATGACACAGGGCACAAACATGGATGATTCTCATATTTGACAAAGGATGGAACATTTCTTAAAAAAATCCCCAAATAGTGTTCAGACTGGAGCTCTGAGCTTCACCAGTTGGGTGACCTTAATATCTTTAATCCTCACTTTCCTCATCTGCTAAAGAGGCTAACACCATCCTCTTTTTGTTTGCTTTTTTTTCATGGAAATGTATTTTACTTTAAATATAGAGGTGTGTACATGTCAATCTCAAACTCCCAATCTATCCCTTCCCCCACCCCACCCTTTCCCTCTGGTGGCCGTAAGTTCATTTTCTAAGTCTGTGAGTGTTTATGTTTAGTAAATAAGTTCACTTGTGTCATTTTTTTTCAGATTCTGCATATAAGTGGTATAGTTTCTATATAGATGTCACATAGTTAGTATGATAATTTCCTGGTCCACCTCTGTTACTGCAAATGGCATTCTTCATTCTTTTTAGTGCCTGAGTAGTATTCCATTGTATATGTGTATATATCGTATATATATATATATATATCCATTGTATATGCCACACCTTCTTTACCCACTCATCTGTTGATGGACATTTAGGTTGCTCCCACATCTTGGCCATTGTAAACAGTGCCACAATGAATATTGGGGTGAATTGTATTCTTTTGAACTATGTTTTATTTTTATTTTTTTCTGGACATATGTGCCCAAGAGTGAGACTGCTGGATCATAATGGTAGTTCTATTTTTATTTTTTAATGAGCCCTCATACTGTTCTCCATAGTGTCTGTACCAACTTACATTCCCACCAGCAGTGTAGGAGGGTTACGTTTTCTCCACACCCTCTCCAGCATTTACTGTTGGCAGATTTTTTGATGATGGCCATTCTGACAGGTATGAGGTTAATATCTCATTGTAGCTTTGATTTGCATTTTTCTAATAGTTAGAGATGTTACGCGTCTTTTCATGTGTCTCTTGTCCATCCGTATGCCTTCTTTGGAGAAATATCTATTTAGGTCTTCTGCCCATTTTTTGATCATGCTGTTTGTTTTGATATTGAGCTCCATGAGCTGTTTATTTTGGTTATTAATCCCTTGTTGGTCACATCATTTGCAAACGTTTTATCCAATTTTGTGGGTTGTCTTTTGGTTTTGTTTATGGTTTCCTTTTCTGTGCAAAAGATTTTGAGTTTAATTAGGCCTCATTTATTTATTTTTGTTTTTATTTCCATTCTTTTTGAGATAGATCAAAAAAGATCTTGCTGTGATTTCTGTCAGAGAGTGTCTGCCTATATTTTCCTCTAAGAGTTTTACAGTATCCATTCTTATATTTAAGTCTTTAATATATTTTAGGTTGATTTTTATGTATGGTGTTAAAGAATATTCTAATTTGACTTTTTTACATGTATCTGTCCAGTTTTCCGAGCACCATGTATTGAAGGGACTGTCTTTCCTCTATTTTATAGTCTTGCCTTCTTTGTCATAGATTAATTGGCCATAGGTGTGTGGGTTTATTTCTGGGTTTTCTATTCTGTTCCATTGCTCTATATTTCTGTTTTTGTGTCAGTACCATACTGTTTTGATGATTGTAGCTTTGTAGTATTGTCTGAAGTCTGGGAGCCTGAATGTCAGTAGCAGTAAAAGTTATAATGGGCAACATAAAGTAAAGTATGTGCATAGTGTTTGGTGCAAAATAAGTGCTCAACAAATGCTGAATTCTTCATCGAGTGGGGCTATGAAAACTAGGACAAAATATACTCTCAGAAGTAAGGAGTAGGTTGTTACAACATTTGAAGGAAGTGGTGGCGCTTGCTACCGGTGTCATATGGCCTTAACTGAAAGGAATGAAAATAGGCAAGCTAGTCCTGAGGATGGTACATTTCTTGTCTCAGACTTGGAATTTAGCCACAGTTTTTCTGAACGTCTTAGCATATCCCTAAGTCTTGGGAAGTCACATTGCAATACTACACGGAAATCTAACACATGCTTGGAAATCAATGGTTTCTCACCCTGGGACTCCTGAGAGGGCGGGCTGTGCATGGGTGAGCCCCTGAGGGAGGTACTCAGAAGAATCCAGGTCTTCCTAGGAGAAGAATCCCTTCTGCCTGGTGTCATTCTGATGGAAGCAACCCCACATAGCCATGGAGAGGGATTTCAGCTCAGGTCCCTAGAAGCAGAGAAGAAAGGTCATGTGGGGTAGCTACCCCGGAATAACCATTAACTCATCAAGAAGCAGGATGCTCACACCATGTGCTCGGTGCTACCCCTGTGTTGGAAACGGTGGTGAACAAGGAAAGCCAGACCCTTGCTGGTTGCTACACTGCTTCACATTCTGTTCTCCCCCTTCTCCTTCCAACTCCTTAGTATTTTTGAATTGTTTGATTTAGGTTAGCTGAAGAACTCAAATTCAAATGTTACAGTAACAGTGACTACATAACTAGAGAAACTGTGAACATCATCTAATCCATGAGTTTAGGGCATTATATCCTGCCAATATTTTCCCCTATTGGGCCCCCACTACCCAGATCAGATTTTTTGTGCTGGAGTCAGCTATCTGAAGAATGCATTACACAGTATTGTTTCTACCACCAGAGAACAGAAGGAAGGGATAATCCAGAAGAGACAGATAAAACTAAATGCTTATCCTGAGCGTTTGGAATGGTATGACTGATTTTTATTAGCATCATTCTTTCCTTCTCCAAACCTCTGTCTCTCATGCACACAGGCTCACACACACACACACACCTACACACACACACACACACTCACATATACACACATGAGTCTCTCCCATACTCTAGTACTGAGTGTTTATGGAGCATAAAACCAGTTCTCAGGAAAGGTGATGGAATGGGAGGTGGCATTTTCAACCAATTTCCAAAATACATGTACATAACTCATTACTTACTGTTGGTCATGTCTAGCAGGCATATGACCCTGAATCCTTTCACGGCTCCCATACCCTAAGGCTCCACATGGTTCTTGAGCACATTTTCCCCCTTCAAGTATCCCTTGGTGTTCATCTCATCCTCATTTTACTTGCATGAACATGAACCTGCTGGTGAGGTATCAGGGATGAGAGATGGTAGGAAGGGAACTTTACTCTCCAGGATGTCTTTGTTTTGCAAATAGACACTTACTCACTTGATTGCTCGATTTCTAGTTCTAGGCACCTGGTAGCACATCCTCCCTGAGAAAAACCAGGACCTAGTTGCATAGAAGGCCAAGGGGCTGAGTTCTCTAGAGATCTAGTCGGTCATCAAATGCACAGGAAGCAGACACCATACCCAGGCTGGGGAACTGAGTGACATCCAAGCTCAGCCCTCAAGGAGCAGAT
>SJYW01046289.1:85300-113578 GCA_006410735.1 Raphicerus campestris | reverse complement strand
AGATTTTGAGTTTAATTAGGCCTCATTTATTTATTTTTGTTTTTATTTCCATTCTTTTTGAGATAGATCAAAAAAGATCTTGCTGTGATTTCTGTCAGAGAGTGTCTGCCTATATTTTCCTCTAAGAGTTTTACAGTATCCATTCTTACATTTAAGTCTTTAATATATTTTAGGTTGATTTTTATGTATGGTGTTAAAGAATATTCTAATTTGACTTTTTTACATGTATCTGTCCAGTTTTCCGAGCACCATGTATTGAAGGGACTGTCTTTCCTCTATTTTATAGTCTTGCCTTCTTTGTCATAGATTAATTGGCCATAGGTGTGTGGGTTTATTTCTGGGTTTTCTATTCTGTTCCATTGCTCTATATTTCTGTTTTTGTGTCAGTACCATACTGTTTTGATGATTGTAGCTTTGTAGTATTGTCTGAAGTCTGGGAGCCTGAATGTCAGTAGCAGTAAAAGTTATAATGGGCAACATAAAGTAAAGTATGTGCATAGTGTTTGGTGCAAAATAAGTGCTCAACAAATGCTGAATTCTTCATCGAGTGGGGCTATGAAAACTAGGACAAAATATACTCTCAGAAGTAAGGAGTAGGTTGTTACAACATTTGAAGGAAGTGGTGGCGCTTGCTACCGGTGTCATATGGCCTTAACTGAAAGGAATGAAAATAGGCAAGCTAGTCCTGAGGATGGTACATTTCTTGTCTCAGACTTGGAATTTAGCCACAGTTTTTCTGAACGTCTTAGCATATCCCTAAGTCTTGGGAAGTCACATTGCAATACTACACAGAAATCTAACACATGCTTGGAAATCAATGGTTTCTCACCCTGGGACTCCTGAGAGGGCGGGCTGTGCATGGGTGAGCCCCTGAGGGAGGTACTCAGAAGAATCCAGGTCTTCCTAGGAGAAGAATCCCTTCTGCCTGGTGTCATTCTGATGGAAGCAACCCCACATAGCCTTGGAGAGGGATTTCAGCTCAGGTCCCTAGAAGCAGAGAAGAAAGGTCATATGGGGTAGCTACCCCGGGATAACCATTAACTCATCAAGAAGCAGGATGCTCACACCATGTGCTCGGTGCTACCCCTGTGTTGGAAACGGTGGTGAACAAGGAAAGCCAGACCCTTGCTGGTTGCTACACTGCTTCACATTCTGTTCTCCCCCTTCTCCTTCCAACTCCTTAGTATTTTTGAATTGTTTGATTTAGGTTAGCTGAAGAACTCAAATTCAAATGTTACAGTAACAGTGACTACATAACTAGAGAAACTGTGAACATCATCTAATCCATGAGTTTAGGGCATTATATCCTGCCAATATTTTCCCCTATTGGGCCCCCACTACCCAGATCAGATTTTTTGTGCTGGAGTCAGCTATCTGAAGAATGCATTACACAGTATTGTTTCTACCACCAGAGAACAGAAGGAAGGGATAATCCAGAAGAGACAGATAAAACTAAATGCTTATCTGAGCGTTTGGAATGGTATGACTGATTTTTATTAGCATCATTCTTTCCTTCTCCAAACCTCTGTCTCTCATGCACACAGGCTCACACACACACACACACACACACACACACACACACACTCACATATACACACATGAGTCTCTCCCATACTCTAGTACTGAGTGTTTATGGAGCATAAAACCAGTTCTCAGGAAAGGTGATGGAATGGGAGGTGGCATTTTCAACCAATTTCCAAAATACATGTACATAACTCATTACTTACTGTTGGTCATGTCTAGCAGGCATATGACCCTGAATCCTTTCACGGCTCCCATACCCTAAGGCTCCACATGGTTCTTGAGCACATTTTCCCCCTTCAAGTATCCCTTGGTGTTCATCTCATCCTCATTTTACTTGCATGAACATGAACCTGCTGGTGAGGTATCAGGGATGAGAGATGGTAGGAAGGGAACTTTACTCTCCAGGATGTCTTTGTTTTGCAAATAGACACTTACTCACTTGATTGCTCGATTTCTAGTTCTAGGCACCTGGTAGCACATCCTCCCTGAGAAAGACCAGGACCTAGTTGCATAGAAGGCCAAGGGGCTGAGTTCTCTAGAGATCTAGTCGGTCATCAAATGCACAGGAAGCAGACACCATACCCAGGCTGGGGAACTGAGTGACATCCAAGCTCAGCCCTCAAGGAGCAGATGATTTCCATGGGGAGAAAAATCCACCCCAGTGTGACAGAAGCACTGCATCTGGGAGGCAGACATCATGAGTCAGGAGGGATGATATGGAACAAAGGAGGCTCAGGACTCAGAGGAGTGGTCACCGCTTCGGGCTAGGTCAGTGTTGGCATGAAGCATCAGGGTGGACAGTAAAAGCTCCTTGGCAGGGAACTCCTTCAGCGCAGAAACACTGACTTCATCTTTGTATCCTGGTACCTAGCAACGGTTCCAGCTCAGATTCAGAGCTAACTACATTTTTGTGAAATGAATGAGGACATTCCAAGCAAGGGCATATGAACTGAGAAACCATGTGGAAGGTGGGAAGATGCTATGTGTGTTTGAGGGACAAAGAGACCAACTTAGCTAGAGTGGATGGTCAGTGCTAGTGAGCCGTGGGCAGTGAAGTGGGGCCAGACATCAAGGAAGGTGGAATAGTCAGGAGAGCTAAAGAGCTGAGGCCAAGAGAGCCGAAACTACAGAGTGGAAGGTGAAATAAGGAGACCTAAGCTTTGATTCTAAATACTGCAGAGGTACCCTCGTATCAGATGCTGTAACATTAAAAAAATTCTACTGGTTAGCTTAAAGAGGCAGATAGGCACTGGCTTATATTTAGAAGGCCTGAGGATATTTCTGGCTCTGACAATAATTAACTGTGTGCTTTTGGACAACTGGCTTCCCCTTTCTGGAGCTCAGATTTTCCACTCTGTAGAATATGATAATCCCTAAGGCCCTTCCCAGGTGTAAGCAGTGTGATTTTCCCATAGCAGATGGGAGCCACAAGAGGGACATAGCTAAAAGGGGTTTTTGAATAAAAAATTCACAGGACAGGAGGACTAAGAGGATGGAGGGAGAGAGAAGGTGGAGTCAAGGAGACCCTTCTGCTTCTAAGTGACAAAAATGGGCAGTGCACAGATTAGGACTGGAGCGAGGGAAAAGGAAGACAAGATGCCTGTTCGTACACGTTGTGTCTGGTACAGCAGGATCCTTAGCAAGTTGTGGTTCCCATACACTGATACACACTGCTGTGTAACGTGTCCTCTGTATACGCTGTTGTATATTGTCTGTACACTGCATATACACAGCATGTACACACTATGTTGTGTGTGTGCTCTTTAGAAACAGTACATATGCCCTGTTGTATCTGCCCTGGATGTAAGTGAGTCTACACTGATGGGCAGCAGTAGAGGAGGGACTGATGAGGGGATATAACCACGGAGACTTCACCTGCTGGGAACCAGGTTTGTGCTGAGCACTCAAGAGAAGCACAGAAAGCAAAGCAAGGAAGCTCTAGGTCCCAGAGCTCCCATGCTCCTTCCTGGTGGCAGGGCTTGCTCAGGGAACAAGAAAGCACTCTAGACTAGTGGGTGCCAGGACTGGAAGGAGCCCAGGAATCAGACAAAACACTCCCAATTCCTGGTTCAAAGACTGTGCCGACACATGATATCACCCTCAACAAGTCACCAAGAAATGGTAACTATATTTTGCAGAGGTTGGTATAAGGTTGTTGACTTTTATTTCTTTGGAGGGTCTTCTTTTTTGTTTACTTTTTGAGACTATACTCTTTCCAGAGTTATTAATTTTAAAATTACCTTTATGTATTGAAGTGATGGCAACCATAAGAGGCCTTTACTTTAACTTGGAAAAATAAAACGCTTGCCTTCCTTACTCAATGCATTTTTAAAAAGTGTAATTTTAGTTTTTAGTGAAATCCCAAAGCCTGGGCACCATTGATGTGGGTCCATCCAGTCTTTTTTTTTTCCTGACTTTCTTTTCTTCCCTTTTAATTTATTGAAGTATAGTTGATTTACAATGTCATGATTAGTTTCAGGTATATGGCACTGTGATTCTGAAATATATATATATATATATATATAGAGAGAGAGAGAGAGAGAGAGAGCTTCCCTGGTGGCTCAGAGGTTAAAGCGTCTGCCTGCAATGCAGGAGACCTGGGTTCGATCCCTTGGTCAGGAAGATCCCCTGGAGAAGGAAACGGCAACCCCCTCCAGTATTCTTGCCTGGAGAATCCCATGGACCGAGGAGCCTGGTGGGCTACAGTCCACGGGGTCGCAAAGAGTCGGACATGACTGAGCGACTTCATATTCACATATACACACACACACACACACACACATATATATATATGTATGTTTGTAAATACACATACTTTTTTCAGATTCCTTCCCCTCACAGGTTCTTTGAAATATTGATTATAGTTCTCCTGTACAAGTAGGTCCTTGTTGGTTATCTATTTCATAAGGGTATGTAGGTGTTAATCCCAAACTCCTAATTTATCCCTTCTCCCCAGTTTCCCAATTGGAAATCATAAGTTTAGTTGTCTAGGCCTGTGGATCTATTTTTGTTTTTTAAACAAGTTGATTTGTATCTTTTTAAATATATATTTCACATATAAGGGATATAGTATGATGTTTGTCTTTATCTGGCTTACTTGCTCAGTATGATAATCTCTAGGTCCAACCACATCTCTACAAATGACCCAATTTCATTCCTTTTCCTGTCTGGGTAATATACCATTGTATTTCTGTAACATATCTTCTTTATCCACTCATCTGTCAGTGGACATTTACGTTGCTTCCAGGTCTTGGCTATTGTACATAGTGCTGCAATGAACACAGGGGTTCATCATCTTTTCGAAGTATGGTTTTCTTCAGGTATATGCCCAGGAGTGGGATTGCGGGATCATATGGTAACTGTATTTTTAGTTTTTTAAGGAACCCCCAAACTGTTCTCTATAGTGGCTGTACCAATTTACATCCCCACCAACAGCGTAAGAGGGTTCCCTTTTTTCTACACCCTCTCCAGCATTTATCATTTACAGATTGTTTGATGATGGCCATCTGACCTGCGTGAGGTGATACCTCATTGTAGTTCTGGTTTGCATTTCTCTAATAACTAGCAATGTTGAGCATTTTTTCAGGTACCAGTTGGCCAGCTGTATGTTTTCTTTGGAGAAATGTCTATTTATGTCTTTTGCCCATTTTTTGATTGAGGGTTGTTTTTTATATATTGAGTTTTATGTGCTGTTTGTTTATATTTTGGAAATTAATCCTTTGTTGGTCACATCATTTGCAAATATTTTCTCCCATTCTGTAGGTTGTCTTTTCATTTTGTTTATGGTTTACTTTGCTGTGCAAAAGCTTTTGAATAGGTCCCATTTGTTTTTATTTCCATTACTCTAGGTGAGGTGAGGTGAAGTCACTCAGTCATGTCTGACTCTTTGTGACCCCATGGACTTAACCTACTAGGCTTCTCTGTCCATGGGATTCTCCAGGCAAGAATACTGAAGTGGATTGCCATTTCCTTCTCCAGGGGATCAAACCCGGGTCTCCTGCATTGGAGGCAGACGCTTTAACCTCTGAGCCACCAGGGAAAAGAGCTTGCTTTGATTTATGTCAGAGAGTGTTCTGCTTATGTTTTCTTCTAGAAAATTTTCAGTATCTGCTTATGTTTTCTTCTAGAAGCTTTTCAGTATCTGACCTTATACCATTGAGTTTTATCACTAACAAATATAGAAAAGGTGAAATAGAAAAGGGAAGTGACTTGTGTGAGATCATAATTTATCAAATGCCAGGGACAGGACTTGAACTCCAGGTACTTGATCAAAAACCAAACCAAACAAAGAGTAACCCATCATACAAAGAAAGCAGGACTTTGGCTGATGTCAAAAATCTTAGGAAATTCTCCTTTCCTTGAATGGCCTTCCCCACTATCCCCTAAAAGCCAGGCTTTTGCAGTGGTGGCAGGACCAGGCTTGTGCAACGCCCACATCCCAAGCGCCTTCTGCCAGGCTCTCTCGGCCACAGTGCGAGGCTCTGGCTTGCCCCTCTTGGCCTGCCCCTCTCCCTGGGAGACAGGCTGCAGCCTGCACTGGCACAGCATTAAGATAGAAACTATTCTCTTGCCTTTAACCAGCCTTTCAGATCAAAAGGATTAACCCCTTCAAGTCATCTTTCCCTTTCCTGACTCTTAGGAAGCCTCCAGTTGTAAGAAGTATGTAAGTTACCTCCAAGCCCCCCATAGCTGGATCCTCAGCCACCTGGATTCTCCATGCCCAGAATCAATAGTTTCACTGTCATGGGATAGGGATGTCCTGGGATACTTTACTGCCCCAAGGATCTAAGGCTTAATCTCATTCTTCAGTGGCCCCACGATATGGAATGAGGTCCTGAAATACTGAAGTTTCCAGAGGAATCTGCCTGCAGGCTCCTCTTCTCCCTTGGTGATCTCACTCACCCCTGTGCTTCTAATAACCACCTTCCTGCTAATGCTACGAATGACTTGTAAGTCTGTATTTCCAACCTAGGCATCTACTTTGGCTTCCAGTCCATGGCACATCCTGTTGCTTCCTTAGTATCTCAAAGTGCCCAGGAAAGAACTTGTCATCCTTCCCCACTTGCATGCACAGCACACCAGCTACCATGTACCCAGGAGTACCATCTTTGACTATATCCCACCACTGACCATTCCCTGGATGGGACTGGTCTACCACCTGGATGTGTAATGACCTATATCTATCACCACAGAAAGCGTTTGTGATTTGAAAAGGGCCCTCCCCTGGTCTGACCTTCATCAGCTCTTCTCTTGACTACCAAAGAGATTGCTTAACCCATTTCCCTATCTGTGTTTGTCTAGATGCAAACCATTTTCTACACAGAAGCCAAAATAATAATTTTAAAAGGGAAGTATGGAAAATAATTTCTTATTTTAAGGAAATATACACTAAAGTATTTAGGGGCAAAGGAGAATCACATCTGCAAGTTACTCTCAAAATGTTCAGGAAAGAGAACATTTTGAGAAAACATAAATAAACACAGATTATATGCATATTCATGTATGTACCTATATATATACATATGTATGTATATATAGATATATAGCTTGAAGGCAGAAGGAGAAGGGAGCAACAGAGGATGAGACGATGGGGTGGCATCAATGACACAATGTTCATGAGTTTGAGCAAGCTCCGGGAGACAGTGAAGGGCAGAGAAGCCTGCCATGCTGTAGTCCTTGGGATCACAAACTGTCTGATACAACTTAGCAACTGAACAACTGTATATATATATACACATATGCCCCAGCTTTCNTTGACACAATGTTCATGAGTTTGAGCAAGCTCCGGGAGACAGTGAAGGGCAGAGAAGCCTGCCATGCTATAGTCCTTGGGATCACAAACTGTCTGATACAACTTAGCAACTGAACAACTGTATATATATATATATACACATATGCCCCAGCTTTCTATTTATGAATACATAGACATAGATACACATATCTATCTATATATCTCNTGTAGTCCATGGGGTCGCTAAAAGTCGGACACGATTGAGCGACTTCACTTTCACTTTTCACTTTCATGCATTGGAGAAGGAAATGGCAACCCACTCCAGTGTTCTTGCCTGGAGAATCCCAGGGACGGGGGAGCCTGGTGGGCTGCCGTCTATGGGGTTGCACAGAGTCGGACACGACAAGCGACGCAGCAGCAGGAGAAAATCCAAGAGACTCTGGGATAGTTGGTGAGTTCTAATTTTTTAAATATTTATTTGTTTAATGAAAATTTATGCATTTTAAGGAAATTAACATTTTTAGAATCACAAAAGGTGTCCACTACCACATCATTAGTCAAAGCAGCTCTCAGCTACCGCCACTCTAGTCTCTGTTTTCACCGGTGCCTGCCTCTATAATTAATTCTCTTTAGAGCTTGATTTGTTTAAACTTTTTGCTTTATATTATAGTTGATTAGCAATGTTGCAATAGTTTCAGATGTACAGCAAAGTGATTCAGCTACATGTATACATGGGTATGTGTGTATACATATGTATGTGTATATACACATCCACACCTATGTATAGGTGTACATACATACATATACATGTATCTATTCTTTTTCTATTTTTTTCACATTTAATTTGTTCTATTAACACTGAGCAGAGTTCCCTTTGCTATACAGTAGGATCTTATTGGTGATCTGTTTTAAATATAGGAATGTGTGCAAGTAAGTCCCAAACTCCCAAACTATCCCTTCCCTTCATCCTTTCCACCTGGTAACCAGAAGTTCATTCTCTAAATCTGTGAGTCTGTTTCTGTTTTATGAATTAGTTCATTTACATCATTTCTGTTTAAATTCTGCATATGAGCAATATGACTTACTTCATTCGGTAAGACAATCTCTAGGTCCATACATGTTGCTGCAGTTGGCATTATTTCATTCATTTTATGGCTGAGTAATATTCCATTACATATATGTACCTCATCTTTATCCATTCCTTTGTCAGTGGACATTTAGCTCGCATCCATGTCTTGCTATTGTAAACCGTGCTGCAATGAACATTGGATGCATGTATCCTTTCAGACCATGTTTTTCCCAGGATATATGCCCAGGAATGGGATTGTAGAATCATATGGTAGCTCTCCATAAGAGAACTGTTCACCAAAGAAGATCAATGACAAACAAATACAATGAAAATATACTCAACATCATTTTTCATCAGGGAATTACAAGTTAAACAATAAGATATGTCTACACATCTATAGCTCAGTTGGTAAAGAATCCACCTGCAATGCAGGAAACCCTGGTTCAATTCCTGGGTCAGGAAGATCTGCTAAAGAAGGGATAGGCTACCCATTCCAGTATTCTTGGGCTTCCCTTGTGGTTCAGCTGATAAAGAATCCACCTGCAGTGCAGGAGACCTCGGTTCAATACCTGGATTGGGAAGGTCCCCTGGAGAAGGGAACAGCTATCCACTCCAGTATTCTGGCCTGGAGAATGCCATGGACTGTATAGTCCATGGGATGGCAAAGGGTCGGACACGACTGAGCGACCTTCACTTTCACACATCTACTAGAATGGCTAAAATACAAAATACAAATAAAAAAAGTCAACATTAAACATTGGTGAGGATGCCAGGCAACAGAAACTCTCATTCATTGCTGGTGGCAATACAACATAGTACAGACGCTTTGGAAGAGAGGATACCTGTTTCTGACAAAGCTAAATATAATCTTACCATATGACCAGTCAACTATAAGGATTTACCTGATTTAAAATCTAAGGCCACAAAAAGCCTGCACACAAAAATTTATAGAAGTTTTATTCCACAATCACCAAAACGTGGAAGCAACCAAGATATCTTTTGATAGATGAATGGATAAGCAAACTGTGATATTTCTATACAATAGGATATTAGCAACAAAAAGAAAATAAACTATCAAATCACAGAAAGACAGGGATGGAACTTAAATGCCTATTTCTTTCTTTTTTTAAAATTTTAAATTAATTTATTTAATTGGAGGCTAATTACTTTACAATATTGTAGTGGTTTTTGCCAAACATTGACATGAATCAGCCATGGGCACACATGTGTTCCCCATCCAGAACCTGCCTCCCACCTCCCTCCCCATCCCATCCCCCAGGGTTATCCCAGAGTACCAGCCCAGAGCACCCTGTCTCATGCATCAAACCTGGACTAGCGATCTGCTTCACATATGATAATATACACGTTTCAATGCTACCCTCTCAAATCATTCCACCCTCGCCTTCTCCCACAGAGTCCAAAAGACTGTTCTTTATATCTGTGTCTCTTTTGCTGTCTCGCATATAGGGTCATCATTACCATCTTTCTAAATTCCATATATATGTGTTAGTATACTATATTGGTGTTTTTCTTTCTGACTTACATCACTCTGTTTAATAGGGTCCAGTTTTATCCACCTCATTAGAACTGATTCAAATGCATTCTTTTTAATGGCTGAGTAATATTCCATTGTGTATATATGCCACAGCTTTCTTATCCATTTGTCTGCCAATGGGCATCTAGGTTGCTTCCATGTCCTAGCTATTATAAACAGTGCTGCGATGAACATTGGGGTACATGTGTCTCTTTCAATTCTTATTTCCTTGGTGTGTATGCCCAGCAGTGGGATTGCTGGGTCATAAAGCAGTTCTATTTCCAGTTTTTAAAGGAATCTCCACACTGTTCTCCATAGTGGCTGTACTAGTTTGCATTCCCACCAACAGTGTAAAAGAGTTCCCTTTTCTCCACATCCTCTGTAGTATTTTAAAGTGCCTATTTCTAAGTCAAAGAAGCTAGTCTGAAAGGCTATATGTTGTACAATTTTAATTATATGACATTCTATAAAGGCAAAACTATAGAAATAGATTAAAGATTAGGGTTCAAGGAGAGCACAGATGGGTTGGGGCTTGGATAGGTGAAGCGTAAGTGATTCTGTTTTAGGGCAATGAAACTACTCTGTATGATAATTTTGCATTTGTTAAAACAATAGAATTTTACAGCACAAAGAGCAAAACAATGCATGCAAAATTAAAAAAAATTGAAAGTTGGGGAATCCTAGGAAGGAATATAGACTGTTATGATATTATCTGTGTTACAAATGTATGCAACTCCCTCATTGGAGGAGATGAGAGAAAAAGAAACTGACTTAAATAGCTTTGGAAGTGAGAGAAGCATGTCAGACTAAAGGCATAAGAACTGCTCATCAGTACTGCGGTATGGTTGAGACGGGAATGGCCAACCCACTCCAGTATTCCTGCCTAGGGGAAGTCCCATGGACAGAGGAGCCTGGCAGGCTACTGTCCACGGGGTTGCAAAGAGTCAGACATGACTGGGCAACTAACACGTTCACTTTCATGCTGCGCTCAGTCATGTCTGACTCTTTGTGACCCCATGGACTCTAGCCCCCACATTCCTCTGTTTAGGAATTTTCCAGGCAAGAATGCTGGCGTGGGTTGCCAATTCCTACTCCAGGGGATCTGCCTGACCCAAGGATCGAATCTGCATCTCCTTTGTTGGCAGGCAGATTCTTTACCACTAGTGTCACTTTTGATTTTGCTATAAATGCACACTGGAAATGAACAACTAAGAAAATGGATGGGGGATGGCAGGTGTGACATTTTTCACTGTTGGAGTCTGAATTTACATATGAGAAAGAGGCTAGAATGATTCATGTGGTTAAGGATCACAGTTGGAGATGTTGGTATGAACTATGCTTCAGTTCAGTTCAGTCGCTCAGTCGTGTCCAACTCTTTGTGACCCCATGAACTGCAGCACGCCAGGCCTCCCTGTCCATCACCATCTCCCAGAGTTCACTCAAACTCACGTCCATCGAGTGGGTGATGCCATCCAGCCATCTCATCCTCTGTCGTCCCCTTCTTCTCCTGCCCCCAATCCCTCCCAGCATCAGAGTCTTTTCCAATGAGTCAACTCTTCGCATGAGGTGGCC
The DNA here is from genome assembly GCA_006410735.1 of Raphicerus campestris. Taxonomy (NCBI): domain Eukaryota; kingdom Metazoa; phylum Chordata; class Mammalia; order Artiodactyla; family Bovidae; genus Raphicerus; species Raphicerus campestris. The sequence goes on along the minus strand of SJYW01046289.1, from coordinate 102,148 downwards.
AAAGTACTGGACTTTCAGCTTTAGCATCATTCCCTCCAAAGAAATCCCAGGGCTGATCTCCTTCAGAATGGACTGGTTGGATCTCCTTGCAGTCCAAGGGACTCTCAAGAGTCTTCTCCAACACCACAGTTCAAAAGCATCAATTCTTCAGTGCTCAGCCTTCTTCACAGTCCAACCCTCACATCCATACATGACCACAGGAAAAACCATAGTCTTCACTAGACGGACCTTAGTCCGCAAAGTAATGTCTCTGCTTTTGAATATGCTATCTAGGTTGGTCATAACTTTTCTTCCAAGGAGTAAGCATCTTTTAATGTTTCTCTTAATATAAATACAGGTGGTTACATACAGAAATGCACACTAGTGCACACATATACATACATGGTAGTACACACACATATATTTCCTTTGTGAATTGAGTGGACCCCAAAGAAACAATAAACTAGTGAAAGTGAGCATGGCAGATCTTGGTGTTTAATGATATTCTCCAGTAATATCAACCAGGACTCCTCAAAAAATTTGTGAACTCTAGGATTGGGGCAGGAATATACATGATAAGCCTGGTGCACCTTGTAGTATCAGAAAGGATGGAATGCTCAGAAAATCCAAAGAACAAAGAAAAAACAAAAACTGAAAACTCCACTTTGATGTTTAACCAAGGACACGGGAATCAACTGAAAGATCTGCTAATGGCCAAAGCTGGGACAATTTAAGCAACAAAATAAAATACTGTTCAGGTCCTTTGCCCAAATAATGAAAGTACTACCTGTATCTTTTGCCCATTTTAAAATCAGATTATTTTTTGTTTGTTTTATTATTTTTTTGATTTCTTTATAAGAGTTCCTTATGTATTTTGGATGTGAACAAACTCCTTTTGGTGACAGACCATACTATTACAGCCAAGACCATTGCCGAGGAACTTATTCTCTAGATAAGTTGGTTGTAGGTCTTGCTTTTAAGTCTTTAATCCATTTGAGTTGATTTTTGTGTATCATTCTGAGTCTGATTTTATTTTTTTGCATTGAATTGCATCTAGTTTTCTCAACACCATTTATTGAAGAGACTATCCTTCCTCCATCTTGTATTCTTGGCATCTTTGTCCAAAATTAATTGACACATAAGCATAGATTTATTTTTAGTTCCTCTAATCTGTTTCTTTGATCCCTGTGTGTCTTTTTATGTCAATATCATCTTGTTTCCAGCAGGTATATGTGAAGGTTCCCAACATCACTTATCAGCAGGGATATGCAAATCAAACTACAATGGGATATCCTCTCACACCTGTTAGAACTGCTATTATAAAAATGTCAAAATCTAACAAGTGTTGGCAAGAATGTGAAGAAAAGAGAATCCTTGTACACTGTTGGTAGGAATGTAATTGCTATTGTTATTATGGCAAAGAGTATGAAGTTTTTACAAAAATTTAAAAATAAAACTTCTATATGATTCAGCAATACCACTTCTGGATATATACACAAAGGAAATGAAATCAGTATCTTGATGAGATATCACATATTCATTATTCATTTCAGCATTATCAATGATAACCAGGATATGGAAACAACTTAAATGGCAATGAATGAATGGGTAAAGAAAATGTGATATATGATGTTATATTATAATGTATATATATATAAAATTGGGGCTTCCCTGGTGGCTCAGTGGTAAAGAAGCCACCTGCCAATGCAGGAGATGTGGGTTTAATCCCTGTGTCCAGAAGATCCCCTGGAGAATGAAATGGCAACCCCTTCCAGTATTCTTATCTAGAAAATTCCATGCAGTAGCCTGGAGGGCTACAGTCCATGGAGTCACAAAAGAGTTGGGCGTGGCTTAGAGACTATACAACAACAGCAAATTTAATCTCAGAAAAGTAGGAAATCCTGATATTTGTGACCCCAAAGAAGCTGAATTTATAGTAGCATAGAGCAGAATAGTGGTTATAAGAAGCAGGGGTGTAGGGAGAAAAGGGAGATTTTAAAGAATGAAAGGAAGGAGAATGGTGTGCTAAGGGCTACAGGGAGAAGGACATAGGGAATTATTTTTTAATACGTACAGAGTTTCAGTCTTGCAAGAGGGATGGTGGTGATGTTGTATGACAGCATTAATGTACTTAATACCTCTGAACTGTACATGATTAATATAGGAAATTTGATGTCATGAGTATTTACCACAATAGAAAAGGAAATAAAGTACTACTGGAGTATAACCCAAAGTATAAAACAAAATATTAATGAGTATGTGCTGACATAAATAAATGATTAAACACATCTACCCATATACACATCCAATCATATACACACCCATATATACATAAGGAGAGAAACTAGATATGTTTCCTATACGGATAACTCAAAATAATTTATGAGGATACTCCATCTTCAGTGACAGGGAGCTTAACTCCTCAATTCTTTCTTTATTGTGGGCTTTGCATAATGACTTCCTTCCAAAGAATACAGTATAGTCAGATGGGATGTTGGGAGGGAGGGTGAAGACAGTAATTTTGCAGTAGAGAAGCCTGATATATACCACCTAAGCCAGGTGATCAAGGTAATAAATCATGTGAGTAGTATGCACTCTTTATGTAATGTAATGAAAAAGGCAGTTTGCCTCTGTGGTATTCCTCCTAAAAAGCCATAACTCCTGTCTAACCATGAAGAAAACATCAGACAAACCCAAATTGAGGGATAGTCTATAAAACACCAGACCAGGATGCCTCAGAACTATCAAGGTCATCAAAAAGCAAAGAAAGTCTGAGGAACCATCACAGTCAAGAGGAGCCTAAGGCTGCAAGACAACAGTAGTGTGGTATTCTAGATGGGATCCTGAAACAGGAAAAGACATTAGGTGAAGACTAAAATAATCAGAATAAACCATGAACTTCAGCTAATAATAATATACCAATACTGTTTTGCTAATTATAATAATAAATGTGCCATACTAATATAAGATGCTAATAATAAGGAAACTGGGTGTAAAGTGTAAAGTAACTCTCTGTACTATCTTCTTGACCTTTTCATAAATCAAAAGCTATTCTGAAAAAAACTCTTTTACACATTCTGTTATATATAAAATCTAAAAACAATAAAGTTCTGTTGTATAGGGCATGGAGCTCTTTTCAATATCTTGTAATAACCTACAATGGGAAAGAATCTGAAGTTGTACACCTGAAACTAACACAGTATTGTATATCTACCCTAGTTAAATAAATACATTTTTAAAAAAGAAAAGAAAAGAACCACCAAAAAGGTCTATTAAAAATCAAAACCTAGAACTTCAAAAAAAAAATTGCACACATTCTGGGTGTTTCTAATTACTTCTCCCTGTGCCCCATAATCTTCCCACCCAGTTCTACCCAAGCTTCCTTTTAACTCTTGTCCTCTTAGGAGGACTTGAGCCTGCAATCTCATCCTCTAAATAATGAGAGTGACCCAAGGAATGAAGTATTTAGATCAAAATTTTGAATGAAACACCCTGTTCACTGTGTGATAGATGAATTGCAGGGTATGTGGACACGGGGATCAAAGAACAACTTGAGGGCCATTGCAATCATTCAGGTGACGAATGACCTCGGCCAAAGCTTGGAGGGTGTGGGTAGGAGTAGCAAGGATTGATCTCTCGTGTAGGGGTAGGGAAGAAGAGGAAATGAGGGTAGGGAATGATGTCGTTTCTCTGGCTTTGGTGAATGCACAGATGGTATTATTCCCCAAGACAGAGAATCCCTGAAGAGGAATGACAGTGCATGTCCCTGGAGTTGGGGGGGTGGGGTAAGGGACACTAAGTGCCTTTCGGACCCATTGACCTTGGGTGCATATGGTATTCTCAAAAGAGATGTCCTGACATATGCTCGTGATTATGATGAAATAGCTTTGGGTAACCTGAGACAACCTGCCTGAAACGATGTTAAGTTGTCAGAGCCAGGTGATTCCTTGGTGGCTCAGCAGTTATGAATCTGCCTATAATGCAGGGGATGTGGGTTTGATCCTTGGGTCAGGAAGACCCCCCTGGAGGAGGAAATGGCAATGCACTCCAGTATTCTTGTCTGGAAAATCCCGTGGACCGAGGAACTTGGTGGGCTACAGTCCCTAGCGTCCACAAAGAGTCAGACGTGACTGAGTGCACACACAAGGTGATTCCCAGGAAGGAAAGAGCCCCATGTTCTGATGTGGGTGATGGCAGGTAGTAAACCCTACAGAAATGTCAGGGAGGGAAAACCACTGCAATGACCTTAGACCTGTATTTCTCCAGGCTATTCAACACTTTTGGCTCCCCTGATTCCAGTTGACCCAAACTTTGCTTCCCTTAGTGACATTTTCTCTATCAGAGACCAGTCCCAGAAGTCCCTCTTCTCCCAATTTTCCCCAATTATGCTACTTTACTTTCCTAAAGTCTTTCTTAACCATGACTTTTGGAAACCACAAGCACATTCTGTGGAGAGAAAATCTGGGCAAGCACCAAAACCAGGTGGAGCCCCCACTCCCTACCCATGCCTTTGGCCTTGGGCCAAGATTGGGTTCAGTGGGTATAATGGAAGGCAATGCTGAACTGAGATGAACAGATCTTCTTCCCTCAGCCAAGGAAACCCATTCCCTCTTCCTGACTGCTGAGTGCTACTTTCAGGAACATGAGTGAACTTTTGTTTTGCTATTGTTTTCATTTCATTTTTAGAAGCTGTTGAATGTATTGAGTGGTTTGGGGTACAGAATCAAAGAGGGGTCAGAATACCTGTCCACCTATGGGAACTGGCCAACAGAGTCATTCTCAACCTTTAACCTGCACACAGGTTTTTATATGGTGAATGATAGAGGGTAAAAAGTCAAGAAAATACAGGATTCCAAGCCTTCCAGGATTTATTCTGTATTATTGTACACATTCACAGATTCAGCTATAATAGTGGGGATGTAGTCAGAGTAGCTATAGTCACTCTCTCCTCAGGTAAAGCCTCTGGCCACCTGAGGTTGGGATTGAGCTCATCAGGGGTGGATGCTGGGCTCTAACTTCCCCCACCCCAGCCCTATCAAAGAGACATGCAGAAAGTCAGGGTCAGGCAGGTTCACAGATGAGGCGGCTCACCCAGGTTGGGGGCCCAAGATAAGTGAGGCCACTGGCTCTCTCTTCACTTGTATGGGATTTCCAGGGGCCTCTGGGACACTGCAGGTGGTTACTTATGTTTAGAAGGCACTACACCTCCTGCTTCTTCAGAGGGCAAGGCTTTTCCCTTCAGTGGCAGAACTGGGTGGGTCTCTTGGACCTGGCCGGGAGCTGGGACAAACACAGGCTGTTTCAGCTGCCCCTCCTGCTGCTCCAGCAGCTGCTTCTCTTTCTTTTCCATTTGCTCTTCTCTCTTAGCTGGCTCTTGATCCGAGTGCTGGCGCAAGACCTTCTTCTCCTGTTCCAGCTGTCCTTTTAGCTGCTGCTCTCTTTGTGTCTTCTCCTGCTCCAGCTGCAGCCCCAGGTGTTCTGCTTTCTGATGTTCCACGTGCTGCTCTTTTTGCTGCTGCACTTCCTGCTCCTGTAGCTCCTGGGGTTGCCTTTTGACATGCACTTCCTGTACCGGTGACTCTCGTTGCTGCAGCTCCACATGCACTTCCTGTACCGGTGACTCTTGCTGCTCCAGCTCCACATACTCTTCCAGCACCTGTGACTCTTGCTGCTGCTGCACATGCACTTCTGGCACCTGAGACTCTTGCTGCTGCTGCACATGCACTTCTGGCACCTGAGACTCTTGCTGCTGCTGCACATGCACTTCTGGCACCTGAGACTCTTGCTGCTGCTGCACATGCACTTCCGGCACCTGAGACTCTTGTTGCTGCAGTTCCACATGCACTTCTGGCACCTGAGACTCTTGCTGCAGCTCCACATGCACTTCCGGCACCTGTGACTCTTGCTGCTGCTGCACATGCACTTCTGACACCTGAGACTCTTGCTGCAGCTCCACATGCTCTTCCAGCACCTGTGATTCTTGCTGCTGCTGCACATGCACTTCTGGCACCTGAGACTCTTGTTGCTGCAGCTCCACATGCTCTTCCAGCACCTGTGATTCTTGCTGCTGCTGCACATGCACTTCCGGCACCTGTGACTCTTGCTGCTGCAGCTCCACATGCTGTTCCTGCACCTGAGACTCTTGTTGCTGCAGCTCCACATGCTCTTCCAGCACCTGTGACTCTTGCTGCTGCAGCTCCACATGCTGTTCCTGCACCTGAGACTCTTGCTCCACATGCACTTCCTGTACCTGTGACTCTTTGTGTTGCTGCTCCATATGCTCTTCTGGCACCTGTGACTCTTGCTGCTGCTCCACATGCACTTCTGGAACCTGTGATTCTTGTTGTTGCTGCTTCACATGCTGTTCCTGCACCTGGGACTCTTGCTGCTGCTGTTCCACATGCTGTTCTTGCTGCTCTGGCTCTGGTTGCTGTGGTTCACACTTTTGCTCAGGCACCCCTTTCACAGTTGTGTGTTTCTCCCCAAGCTCCAAGGGGACCTCCCCCGGGAGCTCTGAGTGTACCTTCTGGCATGGGGGAGGCAGTGGAGTTGGCTGCTTCACTTGCTCCTGCTGGGTATTGGTGGGAGGAGAAGCAGGCTTGAGGGACTCCTGAGAGAGGGCAGGGGGCAGAATCACTGGCAGAGTGTATTGCTGGGACATCTTGGAAGCTGCTTTCGGTCAACCTAAAAAAGAGGAGGGGTCAGAGGAGTTACTGAAGGCAAGGAAATAGATGAAGCCCAAGAATCTGTAGCAGTGCCTGGTTTCTCAGCATTCCCATTTCTTTTGGGTGGGGCACTCTCCTGAACATGCTGGGCTATCATTCCACAGAAGCAGCAGGGTGAAGGTAGGGATGGAGAGGAGTGGGGAAAGGCCCTCCTGGGAGTTTCTTGTTTCCAAGAGCCAACAACAAGGACTGTCTCCAGAGCTGCTCTGTGCAGTAGCACTGGGTACCATCTCATCTCCTGCCCTTGCCTATCCTTGTCTCTCCCTTGTTCCTGACCTCCTCTGAAAAAGAGGAGAGATGAGCTCTGGGATTATGATAGGAAGAGGGAAGGTGCCAAGGGTGTGGAGGAAGTTCTCTTGGAGGACCCCCAAGTCCTGGAAAATCGGTAGCCTATCCCAAGAGGATCTGAGAGGTGATGGTGCGTGCCCTGGACTGGAATCACATGACATGGTCTTGGCTTAAGTCTCCCAGTGAAAGCTGTGTGGTTCTGGGCAGGTCATTCAGTCCCTCTGGGCCTCAGATTTCTCCTCTGCAAAATGATCCAGTCAGCATATTCAGCTCCAGAGCTTCTTTCTCTCTTGACCTTCTGAACTTTGGCTGGTGGTGGTGGTGGGAGGGAGCTGGAAGGTTGCTGAGAGCTGGAGCTGATTCTTTCAAGTCTCCTACTTCTAAACTGGATTTCCCTGTCCCTGCTTTGCCTGGGTTCTCCAAATAGAAAGTCTTCCCCGTTCAGCATTTCTCTCTTCTGTAACACAGCTAAAAATTGCAAGTGTGTCCCCAGACCCCATTCCCCTTTAGAGAAGACAAAAAACAGACTGAGCCCAAATCAAGCAGTTTTAGGAGAAAATCTGACCATATTTCCCCTGCATCCCTATCTTACTCTTCTCTCCTCCCTGTCCCCTACACTTGAAAATACAGTCCCAAGAAAATATGATGCAGGAGGGGATTGCTGTCTGTTCTGTTTCCCAGCCACACACCTAGTCCTCAGTACAGGGACCTGAGCTCCCCCAGAAGGACAGTGGTCCAACTGAATCCTGCATGTGAATGACCCCTGCACCCCCTCAGGCTGGCCACTCCTAGCCACGTTCTGGCCTATGGGAGGCCCCAGGTCCCAAGCCTGGTTCTACCAGCAAACACTTACCAGACTCACAGTGGGGCCAGCTGGAGAGGCTTCTAGTGGAGTGCTGAGCTGAGCAGGGGCCGAGGTGCCCTTTATACCGTTCCCCAGCCTGGCCTCCTTCCCAAGTTGAAGGAGATGGACTGGTTTCACCACTCCAGTTGATCAACTTCCTCTAGCCCCTTCCTGACTCATCATAGGCACCTTAATCAGAAAACCCCCGAGGGCCCCTTTTCACAAAGACACACAGCTCCTGCCTGGCCAGTGGGCTCTGGGGGTTCAGTCACCCCCATGAGGCTCATCACCTTGGCACTGGGAGGTGAGGGAGGAATCTTGGGAAACTAGTCCCCTTTTCCTCTTTTTTTTGTTGTTGACCTCAGCCAAACTTTTCTTCTGAATCTCAGTTTCTTTACCTGTAAAATGTGTTTATCCTCCTTATTAGGCTGAGGGATTCAATTCCAAGGGCACAGAATAGAAAATTATGTCTTTCTGGGATGTCCAGTCTGGAGACACGTTAAAGGTGGGAGGAACCACTTTTCATGAAGAAACAGAGCTCTTGGGGAATTCTCTTGGCCACTAACCCACAACCCATCTGCTCTCAAGACATACCTATAACTTCATCCTATGTGGAAGCACTCTGTCCTGGGATGGGGGAGGGTTCAGTCTGACAGCTTTAGGCCTGGAAAGGTTAAGCAGAAGGCTTGCAGGAGTCTCCTGACATGTGTCAGGGGCTACTCAGGCCCTACGCTGAAGACTAGTTACACAAGTTCCCAAGAATGCCAAGCTCACAAAAACTCCAAGGCATGGACCACTTTAGGCAAGAAAATAGGCGTTAAATCTACAATATATAAAATAATAAGGATTACTTTTTACAGTGATAAAAACAAACATCTCATACAATGTTTTGGGGAAATTCATGAAGATCAAGATTGAGGGACCTTTCCAAGGGGTGCTAGTGGTAAAGAATCTGCCTGCCAATGAAGGAGACACAAGAGACGTGGTTCGATTCTTGGGTCAGGAAGATCTCATGGAGTAGGAAATGGCAACACACTCCAGTATTCTTGCCTTTAATAACTCCATAGACAGAGGAGTCTGGCGGGCTACAGTCAATATGGTCACAAAGAGCTGGACACGACCGAGTAAATGAGAGTGTGTGCACCCATGCACGCACACACACACACACACACAAACACTCTCACATCAAGATCAAAACTAGATCATCCACTACTTTCTCTAAACTACTTTCTGAACACAGCTTAAGCAAATTTTCAGGGTGGGGGTTAGAGCTGGCTTGTCCGTCACCAGCAACAATGGTGACTTAAGCCTCTTGGAATAAAATGTAAACTCCCTACCAAGTGTTCAAAGATCCTCACTGAGAGTCCTCAGTTACTAAGACAAGCCCAGTGCTCCCCACCTCTGGGGCTTCCCAGGGTCCCTAACTCTTTGTGTCTTTCAGTTTCACAGTTAATGCTGAGGCCTGCCCGAGGGGCTCCCCTGGGACACTATCTAAAGGGTTATCCCCCGATTTGCAGCATTTCACTTGTAACAACTGAGGGCTGCTTTATTTGCATTTGTTCACTTGTTTATTTTCCAAATCTCCCACTGAAAAATAATCTATAAGAGGCAGGAGTTTTGCCTGGTGTGTTTTCCACGGTGTCCCCAGAACCTGTTCTAACCATCGAATATAACCAGCACCCTATAAATATCAGTGGAGAGAATGAAGGAGCAGTGCATTTTAGTGTCACGTGTGTGTGTGAATAAACAAAATCGAATTGTGACTTGCCTTTCTCTTTAACAGCTTATTTTACGGACATCATTTAATCTCTCTCCTTCACAACCTAATCATAAAAGAAAAAATCAAGGAAAATACTCATTTCTAGGGCTAATTTTGAGAAGTTCTGATTTCTCTATGGTGTCTCACAGGCATCTCCCTCCAAGCCCCCAATAAATCTGTTTATGAGCTAATTTTGTCATGCTCCTGGGGCTTAGTATGAAAAGACAGATGGAAGGACTCCTGTTTCTGGAATATACCCTCAGCTCGGACCCTCTGTGGCCCCTGAGCCTCACATGGGACCTCACGTCATCTCCCGTTAGCACAGGGCCAGCCATCTTCTGGGGCAGGGCAAGCCCTCTGCACCCTGCCCCCACCCCCTCCCTTTCCCCCATGCAGAACTAAGCCAGCGCCCTCACAAAGGGGCACCCATGCCTTGTGCTTTGCAGCTGACCTCACATGGGAGGAATCTGCCTCTCCCCAGCTCATGACTGTCAGTCCCAGGGCAGCAGACCCTGCTCCAGGAAGTCACACCGGTCTTATGGGTTTCCATGGACTAGAATCTGCCAGATCTACCTCCCGCCCTCTGATTCACAGCATAATGAAAGCTTTGGGGGAAGACAGTGTGTGAGCCTTTGGCCAGTGGGCAGAGCCAGGGTGTGGTGAGGAGGGTGAAGCATGGAGTTGAGGGTGTGTGTGTGTGTGTGTGTGTGTGTGTGCACGCAGGGAAAGGATTGGAGGAGCCCCAGCCCATGGGGCTCAGAGGCCCCATGCTCTGCCCTCAGATTGCCCCATCTGGGGCACAGACAGGCATGCACATGGGGGAGATTCTCTTGGTGTCTGTGTGAGTGATCCCACGGGGCCCCAGGGCCCACACCAAGAGGCGAGGTAACTGTATAGCCCCCACCCACTGTCGTGGGGATGAGCTCATACCCCATGACACATGCAGAAGCCTGAACCCAGCTCAAGGAGGCCCTGGCTCTTTCTCTTGCAGAGCCAGAAACGGGCTGGTTTCTCTTTCCGAGTGATACACCCTTCTTGAACTGTTGCTTAGCTGTGGGGGCAGGATGAATGGGTCACGTACTTCACTGCCCGGGGGACCGGGGAGGAGGGTTATGACAATAGCTCTTCATAAGTTGGTGGGATGGGGCAATGGCAGATGGCCCTGGNACAGAGGAGTCTGGCGGGCTACAGTCAATATGGTCACAAAGAGCTGGACACGACCGAGTAAATGAGAGTGTGTGCACCCATGCACGCACACACACACACACACACAAACACTCTCACATCAAGATCAAAACTAGATCATCCACTACTTTCTCTAAACTACTTTCTGAACACAGCTTAAGCAAATTTTCAGGGTGGGGGTTAGAGCTGGCTTGTCCGTCACCAGCAACAATGGTGACTTAAGCCTCTTGGAATAAAATGTAAACTCCCTACCAAGTGTTCAAAGATCCTCACTGAGAGTCCTCAGTTACTAAGACAAGCCCAGTGCTCCCCACCTCTGGGGCTTCCCAGGGTCCCTAACTCTTTGTGTCTTTCAGTTTCACAGTTAATGCTGAGGCCTGCCCGAGGGGCTCCCCTGGGACACTATCTAAAGGGTTATCCCCCGATTTGCAGCATTTCACTTGTAACAACTGAGGGCTGCTTTATTTGCATTTGTTCACTTGTTTATTTTCCAAATCTCCCACTGAAAAATAATCTATAAGAGGCAGGAGTTTTGCCTGGTGTGTTTTCCACGGTGTCCCCAGAACCTGTTCTAACCATCGAATATAACCAGCACCCTATAAATATCAGTGGAGAGAATGAAGGAGCAGTGCATTTTAGTGTCACGTGTGTGTGTGAATAAACAAAATCGAATTGTGACTTGCCTTTCTCTTTAACAGCTTATTTTACGGACATCATTTAATCTCTCTCCTTCACAACCTAATCATAAAAGAAAAAATCAAGGAAAATACTCATTTCTAGGGCTAATTTTGAGAAGTTCTGATTTCTCTATGGTGTCTCACAGGCATCTCCCTCCAAGCCCCCAATAAATCTGTTTATGAGCTAATTTTGTCATGCTCCTGGGGCTTAGTATGAAAAGACAGATGGAAGGACTCCTGTTTCTGGAATATACCCTCAGCTCGGACCCTCTGTGGCCCCTGAGCCTCACATGGGACCTCACGTCATCTCCCGTTAGCACAGGGCCAGCCATCTTCTGGGGCAGGGCAAGCCCTCTGCACCCTGCCCCCACCCCCTCCCTTTCCCCCATGCAGAACTAAGCCAGCGCCCTCACAAAGGGGCACCCATGCCTTGTGCTTTGCAGCTGACCTCACATGGGAGGAATCTGCCTCTCCCCAGCTCATGACTGTCAGTCCCAGGGCAGCAGACCCTGCTCCAGGAAGTCACACCGGTCTTATGGGTTTCCATGGACTAGAATCTGCCAGATCTACCTCCCGCCCTCTGATTCACAGCATAATGAAAGCTTTGGGGGAAGACAGTGTGTGAGCCTTTGGCCAGTGGGCAGAGCCAGGGTGTGGTGAGGAGGGTGAAGCATGGAGTTGAGGGTGTGTGTGTGTGTGTGTGTGTGTGTGTGTGCGCAGGGAAAGGATTGGAGGAGCCCCAGCCCATGGGGCTCAGAGGCCCCATGCTCTGCCCTCAGATTGCCCCATCTGGGGCACAGACAGGCATGCACATGGGGGAGATTCTCTTGGTGTCTGTGTGAGTGATCCCACGGGGCCCAGGGCCCACACCAAGAGGCGAGGTAACTGTATAGCCCCCACCCACTGTCGTGGGGATGAGCTCATACCCCATGACACATGCAGAAGCCTGAACCCAGCTCAAGGAGGCCCTGGCTCTTTCTCTTGCAGAGCCAGAAACGGGCTGGTTTCTCTTTCCGAGTGATACACCCTTCTTGAACTGTTGCTTAGCTGTGGGGGCAGGATGAATGGGTCACGTACTTCACTGCCCGGGGGACCGGGGAGGAGGGTTATGACAATAGCTCTTCATAAGTTGGTGGGATGGGGCAATGGCAGATGGCCCTGGAGCGCTGACTTGGACCCGGTCTCACGTTCTCATCTAGGGTAGCCACACCTAGGATGTCTCTCAAAGAGGCAAAAACCCCATCCTCTGAGGCCACAAACATCTTCTCCATCCCCTGAGGCATTCTCCTCTGCCCAGGGCACTGTTGCCCACATCTTCCCACAGGCCACAACCTGTACTGGTCACCTTCCCACAGGCCCACAGTCTTTGCTGCCCTCATCCATGGTACCTCCTGAAAACTGGCCTCCTTCACCCTTTGTGTCCATCTGCTACTCCAAGAAGAGAGAGAAGATCAAGAAAGGGCCAGGAGGCTGAGTCTTCCTCTCCAGGCTCCTGGGTTGGCCTGTCTGATGTACCCTGGTGCTTCCCTTCCATCTTCCTCTGGCCTCTCCTCCTTGACCTGTGAGGTTGCTAGGTTTCAATTTCTTGCTTGTGAATCTGATCATTGTGGAGAGACAGACATAGTTTTGCTCCTGGTGCAGTGAGAGAAGCAAGGGCATGAAAGTTGATCAGGAGCAGAGAAAAGGAGCTTTTTGATGCCCTCTCCTCCAGCTTGCAGATACCCTCCTCGTGAGCTCCCTGGGAAACCACATCCTTGGTAGCTGATTGTCTGCACCTGATTACATCAGTCTCTCTGAGCTGGGAGCAGAGGTGGGAGCTGCAGAATGCATGGGGAGGGCCTGGCCAGTGTGCCCAGGAGATTCCTGGTGCTTCCCAGTCCCCTCCACTGGGGCCAGTGCCGTCTTGTGACAGATGGGCAGTGAAGTCTGAGGAGAGAACATGAGAAGCCCAAGGCCCTACAGAGGGTCTGCAGTACAGCTGAGTCTGAGCTCCCACATGCTGATCTCTGTCCAGCGGGCCCTCTTCCCCACCAGGCTGCTTTCCCAGGTGCCTGAGCATCTGACAGAAGTAACAGGCTGCACTAGATAACCTGGGACGTCTTCTGAGTGTGAATCAGCCATCTATGGGCTGACCCCTATGTGGTCAGTTCTGGGCTTCCTGGAGGAAGGAACAGTTTTCTTTGGTTCAGATTTAATCAAAATGCTCTGAGGACGACCCTCATTTGTTCTGGGAACGGAAAGCTCTATTTCTTCGCTGGTATATGTGTGTTTGTTAGTCCATCAGTCGCGTCTGACTCTTTCAGAGCCCATGAACTGGGGCCTGCCAAACTCCTCTGTTCATGGAATTTTCGAGGCAAAAATACTGCAGTGGGTTGCCATTCCTTTCTCTGGGAGATGTTCCCAACCCAGGGACTGAACCTGGGTCTCTCCTATTTGCAGACAGATTCTTTATCATCTGAGCCACCAGGGAAGCCCTCCTGGCTGGCACTGATGTATATTAGCCTCATCCAACCCCTAGGATTGTTGATGTTCTGTTGGCTTTGCAGTTGGATGGACCTGGGTTTAAATCCCAGTGAACCTCTTGTTATCTGAATGAGCTGCTTTTCCTCTATGACCCTCAGTTTCTTTGTCTAGAAAAATTTATTTTTTATACTCCTTTTTTAATACGATTTTTAACCTAGTAATTTCTCATCCATACAAATGAAATGCCCAGAAAGAGGGAGAAAATCTATAAAACATATTCACCCCAGCTCTATTTTAATAGGAAAAATTGGAAGAAAAAAATTTCCGTTTGAAGATAAGATAGAATATGAAAAGATTAAATTATTTTTGAAAATTAATTTTACATAAGAGGAACTGGAAAAGGTCAGTTTTCATTCCAATCCCAAAGAAAGGCAATGCCAAATAATGCTCAAACTACTGCACAATTACACTCATCTTGCACACTAGCAAAGTAATGCTCAAAATTCTCCAAGCCAGGCTTCAACAGTACGTGAAACGTGAACTTCCAGATGTTCAAGCTGTATTTATAAAAGGCAAAGGAACCAGATATCAAATTGCCAACATTCACTGGATCATCAAAAAAGCAAGAGAGTTACAGAAAAGCATATATTTCTGCTTTATTGACTATGCCAAAGCCTTTGACTGTGTGGATCACAACAAACTGTGGTAAATTCTTCAAGAGATAAGAATACCAGAACACCTTACCTGCCTCCTGAGAAATCTGTAGGCAGGTCAAGAAGCAACATTTAGAACTGGACATGGAAAAACAGACTGGTTCCAAATTGGGAAAGGAGTACATCAAGGCTATATATTATCATCATGCTTATTTAACTTACATGTAGAGTACATCATGCAAAATGCTGGCCTGGATAAAACAAGCTGGAAACAAGACTGCTGGGAGAAATACCGATAACCTCAGATATGCAGATGATACCACCCTTATGGCAGAAAGTGAAGAAGAACTAAAGAGCCTCTTGATGAAAGTGAAAGAGGAGAGTACAAAAGTTGGCTTAAAGCTCAACATTCAGAAAACTAAGATCATGGCATCTGGTCCTATCCCTTCATGGCAAATAGATGGGGAAACAATGGAAACAGTGATAGACTATTTTGGGGGGCTCCAAAATCACTGCATATGGTGGCTGCCACCATGAAATTAAAAGATGCTTACTCCTTGAAAGAAAAGCTATGACCAACCTAGACAGCATATTAAAAAGCAGAGATATTACTTTTCCAACAAAGGCCCAACTAATCAAAGCTATGGTTTTTCCAGTAGTCATGTATGGGTGTGAGAGTTGGGCTATAAAGAAAGCTGAGCACTGAAGAAACGATGCTTTGGAACTGTAGTGTTAGAGAAGACTCTTGAGAGTCCCTTGGACAGCAAGGAGATCCAACTAGTCCATTCTAAAGGAAATCAGTCTTGAATATTCATTGGAAGGACTGATGCTGAAGCTGAAATTCCAGTACTTTGGCCACCTGATGCGAAGAACTGACTCATTGGAAAAGACCCTGATGCCAGGAAAGATTGAAGACGAGAGGAGGAGGAGGGGACAACAGAGGATGAGATGGTTGGATGCCACCACTGACTAAATGGACATGTGTTTGAGTAGACTCCAGGAGATGGTCATGGGCAGGGAAGCCTGGTGTGCTGCAGTCCAAGGGGTCAAAACAGTCAGACATGACTGAGAGACTGAACTGAACTGAATGAGGAACTAACTGTGGTAACATTTAAAATATGAATTTGTTAACTATAAAATAAACTAGAACATGCAGATATTATTTGCAAATTTGTAATAAATGTGTGTGATTATATTTTTTAAAAATGGGTATTTGGACCTCCTTCCACTTCTGGGAAGATTTGGTGAGGTGATATTTGTGTTTAGCGTGGAGATGGTGCTCAGACTGGTTTCCTGTTGGGAGTCATGGCAACGTTAGCTGACAGACTGCAGTGTGCTTCCTGCCTATACAGTCTTAATAACGCAAAGTTTCCCTTTCTCATCTTGCCAATGAGAAATCTGAAACCCCAAAGTCACACAGTGCGTGGAGTGAAGTGGGGCGAGAAACCAGGGATCCCGATGTCCCATTGGCTCCTCCCTCTGGTCTGCCTGCTGTGGGCCTCAGGCGGTGCTCCAGCTCAGCCCGTGGCACCCTGTGCACTCAGGAGGCTCCACATGGACTGACTATATTTTCTCGTGGTAGGCTCACTGAGGAATCCAAATGGGTTTGCATTCCTGGAGCATGACAGTCCACGGAGGGGCCTGGAGGTTGTGTGGGCAGAAAATAGGTAGTGGTTTGGATGTGGGGATCCGGGCAATAGAGTGAGGAGTGCACAGGCAGTCACAGGGAGCCAGAGAGGACAGAAAGGGCTCTGCCGGCTGCAGGGACGGGGGCTGACTGGTAAAGAACCCGAGGGGTGGGGGGGGCGAAGACTTCAGAGGGATGTGCTCAAGGAGTGGAAGACAGTGATGCGAGGGGCACATCTCACTAGAGGGCAGAAAGAAAGGGTGGGGGCCTGAGCAGGAGGGAATAGGGGAGGGATTTCTCAGAGGAGAGAGGAGGCAGGTGCAGAATGAGGAGGAGAGCGGGACCTAGTCTAGCTGTGCAGACTCCCCCAGAAATGTCATCCATGGTCAGACAAGTCAGAGGAGGTGAGGGTGCTCCTGGGACGCAGCTGACCTCTTGGTTTATCATTCCCCATCCTCTTTCCCTTCTATTAATTAGAGGATGCTGGGGGACACCTGACCCTGCATCAGCTGCTTCTGTAGAGGACTAATTGCTCTTAAGTTTAGTCCTGAATGTGGTTGCAGAGGCCACTCAGATCCATGTGGAGTCCATGCATGTACCTGTGTGTGTGTGTGTGTGTGTGTGTGTGTGTGTGTGTGATGTGGGGAA
>SJYW01046279.1:0-27966 GCA_006410735.1 Raphicerus campestris | reverse complement strand
CCTACTTTTTCTTACAAATCACAGCAATAACACAAAAAGTAAGAGATAGAAAATTAAGAGTGTGAATTAAAAGACAAGAGGGAGAGTCAGACCACACAGTTCTTAGCTGCTGTATGTGTGTGTTAAGTTGCTTGGATTGTAACCTGCCAGGCTCCTCTGTATGATTTTCCAGGCAAGAATACTGGAGTGGGTTGCCATCCTCTACTCCAAGGGATCTTTCCAACTCAGGGACAGAGTCTTTTAAATCTCCTGCATTGGCAGATGGGCTCTTTACCACTAGCACTACCTGGGAAGCTCTTCTAAGCTGCTAGTGGACTGCACTTGGCCATAAGCATTGCTGAGACTCAAAGATGTNCTTTCCAACTCAGGGACAGAGTCTTTTAAATCTCCTGCATTGGCAGATGGGCTCTTTACCACTAGCACTACCTGGGAAGCTCTTCTAAGCTGCTAGTGGACTGCACTTGGCCATAAGCATTGCTGAGACTCAAAGATGTCTTTGGATTGTACATTATCTGATTTGACCTTAAAAAATTATTGGATAAGAGTGAAATGAAGTAAACTTAGTTTCTTACTATGAATGTGACACAAAGTTCCTAACACTTATCAGAAAAATAAAGTTACCTCCATTTTATATACATTGCCATAGAGACTCTAGAGTCCTGATAATTTATAACAGCTTAAGCTATAAAGATATGTATAAATGAAGAGAAGTGGACCTTAGTGTAATATGATGAAGTAAGGGGAAGACAAAGAAAAAGATACAAATATGGGAAAATTAAAGATACAAATTAAGTGGGACAAAAAATGGGTCGACATTTGAGCATAAAAAGTGAAGAAAAGAGAGAAATGTGAAAATACCAGGTAAATATGATCTGTCTTCTACATTTTTTTGCTTAGACTAAAACAATTCCTGCAACGGAAAATCTAGAAAGAGATTTTGAAAACATCTTGCTCAGAATGTTTATTTTGCAGATATGGAAACTGCCCCATGTTACACAGCTGATTACCAAGTGAAGGCTTTTAAACCTGAATCCAGATCATGACAACACTAAATTCTCATTAACTCTTCAGTCTTCCACTTAATTACATCATGATATATTTTTTAACATTTCTTAATTGTTCTTAGGTTAATGATCGTGATTTCTTCATGTTGTCTCTGATGGCAGAGGGTATGAAAAGAAAGATTGAAAGATTCAAGGAGGTAATATAAAAAGGAGTATATATAACTTTCTAAAAAACAAGATATTATGACTTACCTGTCATTTGTACAAAAACAACATAAACATCATTAAGTGAGAAGATGCTCATTTTAAAGTTTTACCTGTTAAGAGACTGGACACTCACATCTTATGGTACTCTATTCTCAGTAGTTCAAATTTTGGTCATTGTCTTTGGTTTGCTAAGAAAAGCCAATGAATGTATTTACAAGTGTTGCTTTTTATACTTAATTTCGTTTTCTTTTTCCTCCAAAAATGTGATAATAGCAGCAATATAATTCTTAGCCAGAAAATCAGTACTGTGTCTTTAATTTTTTTTTTTTTTTTAGTTTCCCAAACTATATATTTGTGTTTCTGTATAGTTGTGGTTCTCTATTTCCTTTGCAATTAAAGTACCTGAATCACCTTGTTCATCAAGAAATGATGGAAGAGTAAGAGGTAGTTTTTTTATCCATTACTGAACACACATACATTTCCCTTTCTGGAAGCCACATTAGTGTAAAGATCAATACAGTTTTTAAATCAGCTACCACATCAGCATCATCAATTGAACTTATAAAGGAGCTACCTGATGGGACAAATACTATCCAAAACTAATCGGAGTCCAATTACAGTCCATTGAATAAAGGTTTATCACTTATCACTAGATTAAGAGCCTGATTAGACCTGGTACATGCTGCAATATTGAAACAAATGGGGACTTCCAGTTACATTCACCAAGACTTAGATGCAAGCCACTTAGAATGAATAATGTTCAGTTAGTGTATCAAAAGATAAATATTTCCCTTGACAGAATGAATTTATAGACTCAAGTTTAAAAGTGACTTGAGAAGTTGTTTAATTTAAACACACAATTTCATTTCCTTATTTTTGAAGTCAACTTAATGTCACTATATCTTTTACTCCCTTATACAGCCAGTCAGGGCCCTTTCAGTTCCACATGTTGACAATCAATTGCTTTCCAGGTATCTCAGTGGTAAACAATCTTCCTGTCAATGCAAGAGATATAGGAGACATGGGTTTGATCTCTGGAAGATCCCCTGGAGAAGGAAACAGCAATCAACTAGTGTATTCTTTGCCTGGAGAATTCTCTGGGCAGAGGGACTTTTCTGGCTACAGTCCATAGGGTCACAGAGTTTGANAATGCAAGAGATATAGGAGACATGGGTTTGATCTCTGGAAGATCCCCTGGAGAAGGAAACAGCAATCAACTAGTGTATTCTTTGCCTGGAGAATTCTCTGGGCAGAGGGACTTTTCTGGCTATAGTCCATAGGGTCACAGAGTTTGACACAATTGAGTAACTGAACATGCACACAGGCACACACATCAACTGACTTAGAGTTAGATTTTTACCTTTATTTAATTACTAATATATACTTTCTATTTTAAAGTAGTCATTAAAAATGGTCAAGGACAGGCAATACTTTAGGCTAATAGAAGCCTGTTGACTCTGAGATAACTCAAGCATTTTGAGGTATTGGCTATTTTGATAAAATGGTCTGGTATAANAACATGCACACAGGCACACACAACAATCAACTGACTTAGAGTTAGATTTTTACCTTTATTTAATTACTAATATATACTTTCTATTTTAAAGTAGTCATTCAAAATGGTCAAGGACAGACAGTACTTTAGGCTAATAGAAGCCTGTTGACTCTGAGATAACTCAAGCGTTTTGAGGTATTGGCTATTTTGATAAAATGGTCTGGTATAATATAACATATTCTAGCAAATTGTTGCCAGTTATGTCTGATGAGTTCCTTATTGTTTTTACTTATTTTTCTGTAACTTTTTTGTTCCATGACTCAAATCTTCATCCTTACATTGTTAACTATTTCTAATTAATTAGAGTCTAATATATCAAATTGCTAACCTTCATCTTCATTGCTTATCTTCATCCTATCCATTCTCTACACAGTTATTATTCATATTTTTAATTCTCCTTGAAACCTTTAGTGACTTCCCTTGAATGAAATCAATGAGATAATTTTCAATTTCTCAGTGGGACTTCAGTGAAGACCTAAATTTCTCCTTTTAGTTTAACTTGTTAAAATTCTCTTAGGTTGTACTTTCACCAGCATTTAAATATATCACCCTCCATTTTCTTTCAGAATTTCAATTTTATTATATAGTTTAATTTCCACTAGAACACATTTGTCAGACTATATTTTCTAATTAATAGTATGACACTAGTTCATCCTTTTGCAGTTGCTTTTACTTTGCCTATTTGACCTATTCTTCATCTCTTATTCTTTAATCATTCTTTCCTATGACAAGACTTCTTTGTAACATTTCTGAGACAAATATACTCTCCTTCCTCAGAACATCTGCAATTACTTTTGCTGAAATCATGTGTCTATATCTCATTCTCTCTNTATTTGACCTATTCTTCATCTCTTATTCTTTAATCATTCTTCCCTATGACAAGACTTCTTTGTAACATTTCTGAGACAAATATACTCTCCTTCCTCAGAACATCTGCAATTACTTCTGCTGAAATCATGTGTCTATATCTCATTCTCTCTAGAATGGAAATATTTCGACAACAGGAGTACATCCATTATTGTTTCTCCTCTGTCTTGTATAAAATGTATGTTCATTTAACTTTGCCTCTTGAAACTATGGATAAATTAATGTTTTAGCAAAATTTATAGAATTTCCTTATTGTGGAGATTCAGTTCTCATCTTGAGTTGAAAAGTAATCTCAGATATGGAAATTGTTTCCTGTGATTTTATGTTGTCTGCATATCAATTCTCTCAGTACACAAAGCAGAGGACATCTATTAAGCAATGTATTTACTGAATATTTTCTGCTTTTAAGTGGAGTATTTGAATTTATAAAGTATTTATTTCATTATCATTCTAGGCTAGTCAAGTAAATACATTTTTTAAAAATTGTAAAAACAGGTTAGTCTCACCATAGTGATAATAAAGGGCAAAGTGAAAGACAAAAGCAGTGGGACTTCAGCATCTGGCTTGCTTTATTTAAGGTCTAGATTTTGAGGGTTCAGTGCATTAACTTATTAAAGACAAGTCCTTGTTCAGAACAACTTGCCATAGCTCCTATTCTCATATGCATGCTTTGGAGCCACATGGCTGAGAATAGGACATTTTGCCATTGTTGAACAAACTCTTCTAGGAAAAAGGTCAAGAGAAATCCATGCTGGGATTCACAGTATGTGCCAACCACTGTGGAAAGATAAATGCTTCTGATCAGAGTTACCGCTCAGTGCCAGAAGTGTAATAAGAGGTAGTGAAATGTCTATATGATGGGTCTAATAGAAGTGAAAATCTAGCTCTTGAAAGAGTAACTCTGACTTTTGAAGTTCAGTCTAATAGAATCTAACTGCATCAATGTATGTGGCAGAAAAAATATTATTTTAATCTTCATTAGTAATTGAATTAATTCTAAGTCTGTAATTGAGGAATAGAGGAATTCATAGAAACTTTTCACTACACATTCCATTATCAAAGTATTTATTCTAAATAATGTGGCACTGTGACTCAGTATGCCTATAATATTGTCTTGTAAACAAAGATCTTATTGTTTAAATGCATTTTAAAATTTTGACAAATGGTTGCTTAGAATAATGGAATTAACTTGGGATACTAAAAGAAATGCAGAAGGCAATGGCACCCCATTCCAGTACTCTCGCCTGGAAAATCCCGTGGATGGAGGAGTCTGGTAGGCTGTAGTCTATGGGGTCGCTAAAAGTCGGACACGACTGAGCGACTTCACTTTCACTTTTCACTTTCATGCATTGGAGAAGGAAATGGCAACCCACTCCAGTGTTCTTGCCTGGAGAATCCCAGGGACGGGGGAGCCTGGTGGGCTTCCGTCTATGAGGTCGCACAGAGTCGGACACGACTGAAGCAACTTAGCAGCAGCAGCAGCAACTAAAAGAAAATAATTGAAGTTATCACTTATGCTATATGGTGTTTAAGGGATTGTATTTACACCAGGAAAAAAAATAATAAATGTTCATTGTATCTTGGGAAGCCACTAGTTTCTGGCCCTATCTGGCTAACTATTGGCCCAATGGTATATTTGCGGGATTTATTTCTCTGAGAGCACTTAAAAAACTCACATTAAATGGTTTCATGTTTTTAATTATATAGTGCACTTCTATTTTGAAATGGCAAATATTTACATTAATCCACAACTTATAAACTTTTAAACATTGTTTCTGTATTCAAAAAGGGAATTTAAAATTTGATTAAATATTCTTGGTTTTTTTAGATTTTCTCCTTTTTTATTTTTATTTATTTTTATTTTTTTATTTAATACTTTATTCTATTTTACAATACAGTATTGGTTTTGCCATACATTGACATGAATCAGCCACAGGTGTACACAATCTCCCAATGCCAAAGCCCCCTCCCACCTCCCACCCCACACCATCTCCCCGGATCATCCTGTACACCAACCCCAAGCATCCTGTATATTCATCAAGTTAAAATAATCAGAATAGGTTCATTTTAGAATAATTTTCAGAACCAACAGAATTTCTGTATGATTGTTAATTACACTTATTTTTTGAAGTTTAGGGATTGTGGTCAGTAGAGTTTCAGTTATTACTTTCTCAAAGACTCTCACATTCATCTTCCAGTCATCTTCCAAAGGAGTAGCACAGTTTTAATATATATTGTGCTTTCCAGAGGACAACCCAAATAATAAGGCTATTGCACTATTTTTACTGATGTTGTTCAGATCTTTTAAAGAGTTGTTCATCACTGAAGAAAATCATATATTGATTGCAATGTCACTCATGCATTAGTATACCTGACTACTAGTTACTTGGGCATTAGAACTGCCAATTTAACACAAAACATTGATATCAGTATGCATTTCTAATTGTTGGATTCCGAATGAGTTTGCTTACATGGGAGCATCTGACTGCTTCATTGTGTTTTCCAGAAATGTATTACTGAGCATTTGTTTACTAAAACACAGATTATTTTATTATAACTTTATCTTCTATTTATCATCTGCATTACAGTTGACATTGTATTGGTTTTTTTGTGAGGCAAATAAGCTATATTGTCCATGGATTTAACTTCAAGAAGTTTGTTTTTTTTTTTTTTTTAATGAAAGAGTTGTGTCTGATAAGGCTGAAAAATCACTGGCCTAGGAGATTCAAAGAAGATCATATTAGTCAATTTTATTTTACGAACTATTACACATTCCCCCAAGGATCTAATTTACCATACACATTAAATCTGCTCTGAGAAGTTAAGCATGATTCAGATTATAATATACAATGAATATTGAATGAATAACAAAGGAAAGTAGTGTTCAAGGTTGCAGAAGGATGAATTTTGCTCCTGGAAATAAGAGTCAGTGAATATGAGACAGTTACTAAGTGCATCAAAGTTTTAAAGTTCTGAGAAAGCAAAATGATGACTAAGAAAATAAGTGTGAACTGCAGGGGGAAAATAATGTAAGAAGTTGTCAAGAACTGGTGATTTGGAATGCACAGATACTTTTGTATGTGTGTCTGTGAGTGGGTTTGCATAAATTTAGGAAAATTAGATTGGTAAGCCATTCTTTCTGTCTACTATAGCAGGAAAAACANCCTGTCTCTTATACACATCGAGATGTGTATAAGAGACAGATATAATACCTGAAATATTTTTAACTGATAATTACAAAATACCCCCCCTTTTTTTCAACTGTTTTGAAATTGTCTCCATTAAGTCATCAGGAAATATACAGATGCAGCTGTTGCTTCAAATAAATATATAGCACCTCATTTTAAACATGTTCCTCTATTTAATATTGAGCTTCTTTTAAATATAAAATGCTTGTGAAAAATCTTAGGAAATATCATTTGGTATCTATGAAGAACATTACTTTTATTATAATTAACATTAATAACAAACTAATTTTAAAGGTTCTTTATTTTATATTATCTAAATTGTGTAGGATCTTATTTTTTGAGTTATTTTCTTATTCTGAGTCTTCAGTGTAATGTTGCTTCCTGTTGTTCTTGAGTTATCCTGAGTGTCTTGACTTAGGTTTCAACTCCATTTTCTTTCTGCTGTAAGAAATAAAGACATTTCTACCCAGAAATGTACAGGTTTCTCCCAGTTCAGTTAACTTTTCACTGCATGTAATAATAGATGCACATATTTAATTTTGAGTCAGAGGTCAACAAAAAATGTTTAGCCATATTGTAGTTTCTAACAGTCATTTATTTAGTATAGCTCAGCTGTAAAAAGATAAAGGACATCACCCACTCTGAAATGAGGCATTAGTTATGTCCAAAAATACTACAATTCTATTCACATATTGTTCACTTAAGTCTTCTTTGCCTCATTCCAATAGTTTGTTCTTTTTTGCACTACCACCAGCTTCCCCTCGCTTAAAACACATACATACATACACACCCTTAGATTTTTATTTGTGTACATTATCATTACTGAAGTTAGTCATCCACAATAAGCGTCCCTCTATCCATCCATCCAGAAAGATGCTTATTGAAATAAACTTTGCATCTCTGAGACATGAACACCTAATTACAGAAATAAAAATAAATATATAGTTGTTAGATGAATAATTTATCAATAGATCTATAGGTAAATAGATCAGTAGATTGGTAGATAGATTTTTTTTTTCCAATAAGACTTTATCGATGGAGTTCCTAATGGGTATTACTGGAATGAATTACTATTTGGGGTCTTTAAATTTGGCCATATTTACCCTTTATCATTAAGATATTTCATTCTGATGCAAATGATATGCATTAGTAATTAATCTTAATTTTTATTGTGTTGTAGGATTTCATGTTTTTCCATTTAACTCTATTTTTAGAAAGTCAGCAATAGACTGCTTCAAGTGTCTTTAGCTAGAATCCATTGTTGAATATGTAATACCTT
Source organism: Raphicerus campestris (assembly GCA_006410735.1). Lineage (NCBI taxonomy): Eukaryota > Metazoa > Chordata > Mammalia > Artiodactyla > Bovidae > Raphicerus > Raphicerus campestris. The sequence goes on along the minus strand of SJYW01046279.1, from coordinate 19,866 downwards.
GCTTTCTAATGTCTATTGAATTAATTTTTGTCTTCTGTAATCTCACAGATTATTGACCCAAGTTTTATATTCTGATGCACTATAGTTGTAGTAAATCCTTATTACCTACTTCATCTGTACCTTTTAGTGCTTTCCACTAGTTTATCTATCATTCTGATCACATCAACTAGTCTCTCAGAAGTACTAACTCTTGAAATCAATGTTTATACTTTTCATTCTCAATTTTCTAACCTCCTAGAAAAATCAACACTGTAAATAAGCTTTTGTTATTATATTAATCCATTTTTCAACAAGAGCTAAAATATACCTTAAATATTTTGATCATTTTTAAATGTTGAGATTATTACAAATTTACATACAATTATAAAAAATAATACACAGATCCCATGTACTCCTTACCTGGTTTTCCCAAATTATAACATTTTGTATCACTATAATACAATGTGAAAACCAGAATATTGTCATTAATACAGTCAATCCAGGATACTGATATCACTACCATCAAGAACAGAGCACTTACATTGCTACAAGTATCACATGCCTTGCTTCTTTGTACCTATATTTGCTTCCCGCTGGCCCCACACTTCCCTTAGTGCCTGGCAACCAGTATATTATTCTCCAGTTCTATAATTTTATCATTTCAAGAATATTATATCACATGAACTCATGCAGCATTCAACCTTTGTGATTTGGCTTTTTATTTTTTTTTTATTTTTTATTTTTTTTATCTACCTTAAATTGCTTTTTTTTTTTCTTAAAGTTTTATTTATTTATTTTTTTCCTTTTAATACTTTATTCTATTTTACAGTACNTCTGGCTTTTTAAAATCAATGTAATTATCTGGAGATTTGTCCAACGTGTTCCTTATACCAATAGCTCATTTCTTTTTATTTAGTGTGAATGGCGTGCCATGGTGTGCCTACACTACAGTTTATGTACCTATTAAAGTGCATTTGGGTTGTCTCTTTTAGCGGGGGGGACGGTTATTACCAAAAAAAGAAAATACTGCTTGACCACTTATGCACTGGTTTTAATTGGACATAAGTCTTCATTTCCATAGGGCAATGCTATAAATATGCTAATCACATGTTAATTTTTAGAAAGCCACAAATTTAATTTTCCAAAGAGGCTGTAGCATGTGTGGCCTTCTTATCAGTAGTATATATACATGGTCTATTTTCATCAGATCCTAGCCAGCATTTGGTGCTGTTGCTATATATATATATTTTTTTTTTAAATTAACATTCTAAAAACATGCTGTGATATCTCATTATGGCTTTATTGTAATTTCCCTATCGGTTAATAATAAAGAATATATTTTTCTGTGTTTATTTTCTTCTCATTTATCTTCTAAAGTGAAATAGTTCATGTCGTTTGTCCATGTTCTAATTGCATTTTTTTTTATTAATTGCTTCTTCTGCTGTTGAGCTTTAACAGTTCTTTATATACTCCAGATAGTAAAATCCATTGCTTGATATGTGATTTGCAAATATTGTGCATCACACTGCAGTTTATCTTTTATGCTTTTAACAGGGTCTTTCACAAGGCAAATTTTAAATTTTTGATAACACTATATCAGTTTTTTCCTTTGTGTGTATTTGTGTATTTTATGTCCGTTCTAAGAATACAAGGCTTCCCTGCTATCTCAGTTGATAAAGAATCTGCCTGCAATGCAGGAGACCCCGGTTTGATTCCTGGATCAAGAAGATACCCTGGAGAAGGGATAGGCTACCTACTCCAATATTCTTGAGCTTCCCTTGTGGCTCTGGTAAAGAATCTGCCTGCAATGCAGGAGAACTGCATTTGATCCCTGGGTTGGGAAGATCCCCTGGAGAAGAGAAAGGCTACCCACTCCAATATTCTGGCCTGGAGAATTCCAGAACACTGAGTAGCAAAGAGTCTGGCACAACTAAGTGACTTTCACTCACTAAGAGTACTTTCCCTAGTCCTTGAACCACGAAGTTTATTCTTAGGTTGTTTTTCTAAAGTATTTCAGTTTTATCTTTTATTTTTAAACCTATAATTCATTTCATGTTTATTTTCATATAAGATGTGACACTCAGTTCTAGATCCCTTTTATTATTTGTTTGTATCTTATTTAAAATGTTTGTCATCAGGCTTTTTCCTAACAAGTTCTGTCTTGTCACTCTTCAGTGGAGGTAAAAGTCTAGCTTCCTTATTTGGCCTCCATTGAGATAAAGGGTTTGAGCTCTTTGTTTATGCTAGTGGTATGGCAGTTCTGGATCTGTGGTTAATCTCAGTTGATATCATATTGGAGTTTGCCTTGTTATTCTCAACCAATAGGAAAACCTTGGATCTCCACCTGACAGTATTCCAGTTGAAAAGAGATGAGACACCTTGTTATTGGCCAGTAAGGGTAGAAGTCCTGGGTCCCTACTTGGTGTCCACTGGTACCATAGGCTAGAGTGGGCTTCTTCCCAGGTAGCAGGTAGGAAAGTCCAGCTCCCAACTTAGTCCTCCCTGATACACCCTGATAGGGGATGTGTGCGCATACCTGCATGCTCAGTCTGGGGCCTGCCAGGATCCTCTGTCCATGGAATTTTCCAGGCAAGAATACTGAAGTGGATTGCCATTTCCTTTGCCATGGGAAATTCCCAAATCAGGAATTGAACCACATTTCCTGTACCTTCTGCATTGGCAGGACATTCTTTACCACTGAGACCCCTCTAAACCCCACCAGGGAGTATAGCAGTAATTACAACCTTGTAAGTGTAGAATTCTGCTCGCCCCAGTCAGCATTTACTGCCTTGGGTGGGAATGAACAGTTCAGTTCAGTGGCTCAGTCGTGTCCGACTCTTTGTGACCGCATGAACTGCAACACGCCAGACTTCCCTGTCCATCACCAACTGCCACAGTCTACCCAAACCCATGTCCACTGAGTCGGTGATGCCATCCAGCCATCTCATCCTCTGTCGTCCCCTGCTCCTCCTGCCCTCAATCTTTCCCAGCATCACGGTCTTTTCAAATGAGTCAGCTCTTCACATCACGTGCCTAAGTATTAGAGTTTCAACTTCAACATCAGTCCTTCCACTGAATATTCAGAACTAATTTCCTTTAGGATTGACTGGTTGGATCTCCTTGCAGTCCAAGGGACTCTCAAGAGTCTTCTCCAACACCATAGTTCAAAAGGATCAATTGTTCGGCGCTCAGCTTTCTTCACAGTCCAACTCTCACATCCATACATGACTATTGGAAAAAACATAGCCATGACTAGACGGACCTTTGTTGACAAAGTAATGTCTCTGCTTTTTAATATGCCATCTAGGTTGGTCATAACTTTCCTTCCAAGGAGTAAGTGCTTTTTAATTTCATGGCTGCAGTCCCCATCTGCAGTGATTTTGGAGTCCCCTCAAAAAATAAAGTCAGCACTGTCTCCACTGTTTCCCCATCTATTTGCCATGAAGTGATGGGACCAGATGCCATGATCTTCGTTTTCTGAATGATGAATTTTAAGCCAACTTTTTCACTCTCCTCTTTCACTTTCATCAAAAGGCTCTTTAGTTCTTCACTTTCTGTCATAAAGGTGGTGTCATCTGCATATCTGAGGTTATTGATATTTCCCCTGGCAATCTTGATTCCATCTTGTGCTTCCTCCAGCCCAGTATTTCTCATGATGTACTCTGCATATAAGTTAAATAAGCAAGGTGACAATAAAAAGCCTTGATACCACAGCTTTATCCATGTTATTTGGCTGAAAAAAAGTGATTATTGTCTGAAATATTTTTGGCTTACTAACCTTCCTCCTTTACAGGTCCTTCGGCTTGGGAGAGATTTTTTTAACTTTTTCTCCCCAATTTGACCCATTGGCATTTCAGAGTTGTGAGTCTTCTTCAACTCTATACGTGACAGGCAAACAAAAACAACAACAGCAAAAACCAGATAACTCACCTCCCTCCCTGTCATTTCTCAAATCATAAATCTGATAACTGATCTTTCTCTTACTTCCTTTGAGTCTTCTTATATTTGTTTTGTATATAATGTCCAAAGCTTTTACTTGTACTTAACAGGAGTAATAGAAAAATTTTATCTGCTTTTTAGTTTTATTGAAAAAAAAATTAAGCCTCTTCATACAAATCTTACCTCCAGCTTACCTGTTTTAATGAATTACATCTGAAGAATTCTGTTTTTAGCTACCGTAGTCTTTCTTATAGCCTAGTATTTGACTCCCTTGTTCTTCTACCAAGTAGAAATTTAATTTGTTAAGGTATTTACCATCTTCTTCTCTGAAAGCTGGTCACATGCCAGCATGGGGGTAAGGAGGAGATGTAGATGGGGAAAGCAGATATGTGACAGGCTTATATCATACCAATATGGCAGTTCTTTCTCTTATCAATTATTACTTTAGGCCCATGCTTATAAGTCAGTTAGAGAATGTGACACAAGTGCAATCAAGTGAGAGGCTTTGGGGAAAGATTTCCTCAATCTTAAATGAGCAGAAGGTTTTCAGATGTGGATGTGACCCTGAAACTTGCACTGATAGAAAGGAACAGTATGGAAGGGGGAAAAAATATAAAGAACCTGGGATTTTGACAGTTTTATTCATGTATGAAATTAGCAATCTTTAGAACTGCTTGCCTCCTGGAGCTCTTTTTTTGTGACACAAATTTATTAAGTTTTTAAGCCAATTTAAGGGGTTTTTTTAATATGATTATTCCTTATTGCTGAAAGCATACTAATTGCTTCTAAATCTGTCAGAAATAATTCTTGGAAAAATCAGTAACAATCACAAAAAATAATCCATATTCAGTGACCTCATCATATTTACAACATGCAGAGAGTTACCAAAACTGTATTTATTTAGTGGATGATACTTCCATAAAGGAAGCATATAAAATCATATTATTCTCACTATATTTCATAGATGAGTGAGACTGTTTCTCTGGGACTAAGAGATGTGTTTAAAGGCACACGGGTTTGAATGACAGCCTGAAACTGAAGCCAGGGTTTGTTGTCTGAATCTGGTCACGCTGGTTATCACACGTACAAATTCTGCTCAGTAGTAAATGCCACTAGTGTGCTCTGTGGTTAAAACGTTCTTCTACAGAAATGTATGACCTAAGAAACTGGCACCAACAGAATATTCTCTAGGAAGTTAGAACTCATTTTCATCTGTAGATGAAGAGATTTTTCTTTAATTGTTCTGTATATATAGCAAAGCACCTAGGGGAACTACTCACTGTCCTTGGGGGACACACTAGTAAAAGAACAGCTGGAGGATAGTGTGACTCCTCAGGCTAAACAGCAGGCTAGAGATCAAAGGACCAAAATTTCAAATCCCACTGCCCATTCCTAAGGAGGAATGACCTTGAGCAGATCCCTGTGTTAGGTAGGCCTCTGCCCCAGCAGAAATCAACATGGAAATTAGGGACTAAGTTTGATGTACATTTAATATTTCTCTTCTATATACCTTAAGGCTGTTTCCATGGAAACTTGCATTCATTTAGAAACTTACATGTGTTTGCCAATAGCAGATGTTTGTGATATCATATCCCAGTGCAAATGACATCTAATCCTCTGTCTTTATGTGTGATATCAGGAAGAAGCATTCTCAAGGGCTTCTAAGAAGCTTTTAAAATTATAAAACAATATTTTAATTTGTTTTAAAATCTAGAATATGGAGCTGAGAATTAGTATATTGGAGAATTCGCAATCACTGATCAGCCTCTCTAATTTCTTATTAAAATGTTAAAAAGCAAATATGTAGGTAAGGATCAAAACATCAACAGTAAAGAAAGCAGAAATATTGTTCCATGATACAATTGACTCTGAAAAGAGTTTCCAAGAACCAAACATGCAGAGAAGATGTCAATGCAGAGCAATGAGAGGCTGTGAATTTGTTTTCCTGCCTCTGCCATCCACATGTGACACAAAAATATAGATCCTTTGCCAATGAGAGATGTAAAAGGCCTTCTACCTCCTATAAAAGGGAAATTCTGAGTGTTTTGTGTTGTTTGTGACAGAATATTATAGTAGTAAAAAAACCCAGACTTTTAATATGATAAATTTTCCTTGGAAAAAATATTGACAAGTATCACAGAATTGAGTTCTTATCCATTCTAAGGTGCTTTCTTGGTTTGCTCCCTAAGAGAGTCTGTTAGCTCTGTTAGTTTCTATGTTCCATGTCATAATTTTCTATTGAAGCTCTCATTTTGGGCATCCAGATCATACAGCATGGTATTTTAACATGCTGAGATGCCACTAAGAACTGGTCTCCAAGCCTGGAAAAATGATTAAAGTGACTGAATTCCTAAGGGAATACTTACATCACCATTGTTGAAAAATAATGAGAGGCCACCATAATTGACATTATCACATGTTACTATCCCTAAGGCTTTTGTAAAATAATCCTAGATAGTGTAGACAATACTCTGATAATAATGTAGCCTCAAATACAGATAGCTGTTCCCTTTTATGTTGCAATTGCACTAACCTCAAGCTGTAAATTAATGAAGGTAGAAATAAATCAAGTCAGAGCTGGTTAAAGACTCAGGCAAGAACAGTCACCTCAGAGAAAGACAGTGGAGATTAAAAAAATCAAAGCTACCAAGAAATATTTATTAAACCATGTGGGGAGTTACACAACATCATTCAAAGATTATTCACCTGTAGTAACATAAAAAATGCTAATATTCAACAATATGATGTGAATAAAACATCAATTGACTAAATAGAAATGATTTTTATAACATCTTGGGCATTATTTAAGAATATAAACAAGTGGCTATAATGAGCAAATAAGGGGGAATTCTGTGTTTATGATGAAGAGGTTCATATAATTTATAATCTGGCCATTGGGACTGAAAGGCAGCAGATCATTAAAATTTTCAGCTCCCTTTCTTTATTTAAAAATCTCATATTTGTTATGATCATTACCATATTGTTGGGAAAGCATTCTCCCTGGGCCTCTCTCGTTTCTGCATATCATGTGAGCATAGGCACCGACTGTTCTTTGTTCCAGATTGTCTTTTCTAGGATGTTTGTATAGTAAACAGCCTTGAAAGACAGAAATAGTGTCCTTCCAGAGTAAAGGCAGGCATGTTTACTCTTCAGCATAATAGATTCAGGTCCCCTAAGGTCAGGGATCCTCTTATGTAATACAACCAACTATGTGTACAAACATCTATCTGTGCTCATTTGTGTCACCTCCAGGAATCCTTCTTCTCTGACCCAATATTCTTATCCCAGGATCCATAAAACTATGGCAGGTGAATGTATCAGTTTTCAAGTTAGATAAAATCTCAGATGTATCACACCTTCAAAAGTTATGGCAGTGAGGATAGGATCTGAGGTCCTGAGGAGATGTGGCTTTTTGAAGAGGAAAGATAAGGATCTCATGACAATGTTAGGAGATAAGAGAAAATTATTTGGCATCTGGTACTCATTGCATCAGGCTCCCCAGGTGGCGCTAGTGGTAAAGAATCTGCCTGCCAATGCAGGTAGACATAAGAGATGGTAGGTTCGATCCTTGGGTCAGGAAGATTCCTTGGAGGAGGGCACACAACCCACTCCAGTATTCTTGTCTGGAGAATCCCATGGACAGAGAATCCCATGAACAGAGGAGCCTGTTGGGCAGCAGTCTATAGGCTCACACAGAGTTGGACATGACTGAAGTAGCTTAGCACTCATGCAGGCACACGCTCATACCATCAGCAACTTAATAAGCATGAATTTAAGCAAACTCTAGGAGATATTGGAGGACAGAGGGACCTGGTGTGCTGCAGTCCACGGGGTCAAAGCAAGTTGGACATGACTTAGCAACTCAGCAGCAAAACAACTCAAACAAATGGTGGGCAAGGGCGGAGGGGATTGGAAGTAAGGGCCCCTCAGTCTCATACCTGTTTATGAGCTTTAGAAACTGAACAGCAAGTGATAAAATAGAAACAATCTAGGCAGAGCTCTGTAGGTTTATTCTTTTTCACTTTAATGTATCCAAAGAGGTAATATGTTCTGGGCTTGTACTTTCCTATCCCAAAAGTATCAGAGGAACAAAAAGTAGAGAAATGTTAGTATAACAAATTCCCCTGCCATTGCCACCAGTGGATAGGTAAAAATTTAGCTCAAGTGCTTCTACACTCAGAATTTCAAAGCTTTCACTATGTAGGTGATATCCTGTTTATTGGTAAGTCAGAAGCATGAGTCTCAACAGCTGTGACAATAGTGTTTCCAAATATCTGCCAAAAGGGAAAGATTATAAATTCCAACAACAATAACAGCAAAAAACAGGGGCAAGTAGCTGAAAAAAATTTATCAGAGCCATGTGGGCAAATGTACAACACTCAATATCTCCCATGATCAACACTGTTATTTCTTCAGCTGCAGCTACTAAAAAGTATCCAGCATCTTTTTGGATGCTTTTGGTGTGGGAGACATCATGTGCACCACCTGGATATTCAACTTGGTCCTTTTATATCAGCTAACATGTTCAAACCAACACCCATCCTTTAGGTAAGATGCAAACCAAGGAGCTGCAATAGAATCTGCCAAGTATACTATGACATTCTTTCTACTTTTGGGATACAGCTATGACAATGACCCTTCTGAACTAGTAGCCTCTGAAACTTGGTAAATGACCGATTGAAGCTTCAGGCTGAATGAGACTGTCTCCACCCAGAAGTGTTGCTTGGGATTTTGAATTTGTTGCCTTCCAGACACAGCTATCAGCTCAATCTATTTTCAAAAGCAGCTCTTAGCCAGTTACTGGCTTCAAGTTAAATTTGTATGCCTGATCCATGGAAGCCTGTGACTCTCTGACCTGATATTCCAATTTCAGGTTAGTCAACTTGAATCGAATGACTGACAAGACTCAGCTGTTGAGTGGAAACGAAATAAAACAGCCAGCCTGGCCCTAGCAGCAATTAACATTTGCATTTGTTTTAAAAGGAGCACACACTAGCTCATATGTATTTAGCAGGAATGTAAATTGGTGCAGTCTTGGGATGTTAATTTGGCAATACTTAATTTAAAATAAGGATGAAAAGTATATTTCCATTCAATATATATATATTAAAATACTGTAACTTAACAGCAGTAATGATTTAAATATGTGTACACTGAAAAAAGAAAGGCATTTACTCTGGGCCAAACTGTGCTCCCCATTCCATGTACTTAAGCAAAAACACTGGGGCTCTCAATTTGCCAGTTCAGTTCAGTTGCTCAGTGGTATCTGATTCTTTGCAACCCCATGGACTGCAGCATGCCAGACCTCCCTGTCCATCACTAACTCCTGGAGTTTACTCAAACTCATGTCCATTTAGTCAGTGATTTCATCCAACCATCTCATCATTTGTCATCCCTGCTCCTCCTGCCCTCAATCTTTCCCAGCATCAGGGTCTTTTCAAATGAGTCAGCTCTTCGCATCAGATCACCAAAGTGCTGGAGTTTCAGTTCAATATCAATCCTTCCAATGAATATGCAGGACTAATTTCCTTTAGGGTGGACTGGTTGGATCTCCTTGAAGTCCAAGGGATTCTCAAAATTCTTTTACAACACCATAGTTTAAAAGAATCAATTTTTCAGTGCTCAGCTTTCTTTATAGTCCAACTCTCACATCCATATATGACTACTGGAGAAACCATAGCTTTGACTAGACGGGCCTTTGTTGGCAATGTAATGTCTCTGCTTTTGAACATGCTGTCTAGGTTGGTCATAACTTTCCTTTCAAGGAGTAAGCATCTTTCAATTTCATGGTAGTCACCATCTACAGTGATTTAGGAGACCAAAAAGATAAAGTCTGCCACTCTTTCCCCATCTATTTGCCATGCAGTGATGGGACCAGATGGCATGAACTTTTTTTTCTGAATGTCGAGCTTTAGGGCAACTTTTTCACTCTCTTCTTTCACTTTCATCAAGAGGCTCTTTAGTTCTTCTTCACTTTCTGCCATAAGGGTGGTGTCATCTGCATATCTGAGGTTATTAATATTTCTCCAAGCAATCTTGATTCCAGCTTATGCTTCAACCAGCCAAGGTTCCTCTAAATGCCTGGACTGTTTCACTAGTATTTCAGCTAAGTGAAAGTGAGGTCTCTTAATTGTGTCCAAATGTTTGCAACCCCATGGAGTGTAGCCCGCCAGGCTCCTCTTGCTATGAAATTCCCTAGGCAAGAATACTGGAGTGGATTGCCATTTCCTTCGCCAAGGTCTTCTTCATGACCAAGGGATCAAGCCTGGGTCTCCCACACTGCAGGGAGATTCTTTATCATTTGAGCCTCAAGAGAAGCTAAGCTGAAACCTGGTGACGTCTCTTAGGCTGCGGCAATTCTGCCTAATACAAGAACTGAAAATAGACATGCTTCTTCTATTCAGTGGGAATAACTCAAATGTTAACAAAAGCTTAACTATTTGGTCCTTTACTTGAAATACTACTGAGAAGCAGAATAAAGCAGTCCTTTTGGGGGAAGGAATGATTGAGACAAATCATAGCTGCTGATTGAACTGTCTGGACCACTCAGGTACATGCCATAGCCAGTAAGGCTATGTTTCCTGATGAGACTCATCAGAATCTAGTTGCTGACTAAGCTTACAACACTGGGATTGCCACCACTGATGCCTAGATCTAATATTATACCAGACATAGAAACGTATCTACCATAATATATGCATTCAAAAAAAAAAAAAAAAAAAAGCTATGTTTCTGCGGCAGAGGATACCCTGAACTGCCTAACTTGGAACTCCAGGCCAAAGTTGACTGATATCACTCTGAGAGGGGCATTTATGCATAAACCATAGATCTTGGCTCATCTTAGTAGACTGACTACCTCAGAGTTTTGCCCCATTCCTGGACTATTGGTTGTGGTCACCACTGACCAAGATGGCTTGACTAAAGTCTAGACAAGGTTTCTTCTTGTCTTTCCTGATCTCCCTCTTACCATACTGAATCTAGATGGCCTAAATTCCCTCCCTTTGCTGACCGTGTTTACTTTAGAAATGTGTTATTTCTAAACTCTGTGTTATTTGTAAACTCTGTCTCTGCCTCTTTGAGATGTAAAAAAATAAATAAATAAAGCCTCCTTCTCAAGAGTGGACTTCCCTGGCATCTCAGACAGTAAAGTGTCTGTCTACAATGTGGGAGACCTGGGTTTGATCCTTGGGTTTGGAAGATTCCCTGGAGAAGGAAATGGCAATCCACTCCAGTACCATTGCCTGGAAAATCCCATGGACAGAGGAGCCTGGTAGGCTACAGTCCATGGGGTCGCAAAGAATCAGACACAACTGAGTGACTTCACTTTTTCTCAAGAGTACAAGCCTCCTTCCCTCCTTTCTTGAGAATCTAAGAGCCCTCCCCTTGAAATGTAACCATCAAGGAAGATAGCTCTCTATCTCCTAATCTTTGTGAAGGTAGGAACTTTATTTCAAGGAATATCTAACTCCAAGTTGTAAAATTACTTTTTGTTATTAAGATAGAAGAAAGTTTGTTTTTCTTTTAGGTAAAGCCAGTTAGCAAGCACAAATGGCCTAGGATACCCTGAGAATACTCTCCAAAAGTCTCCTTCCCTTTATTTCAATAGATTTAAATTTACACTGTGTTCTGATCTCTCCTGGCTATTGCAGTAGCCTTGAATTAAATATTCCATACATGTTTAACTTTGTCCATTGAAATTGTTTGCTTTGATATCACTGTTGACACTTTTCTGATTAAGTTGTGGCATACTCTGGTTTGATAAACTGAATTTGGCCACATTCTTTTGGTGATTGAAACAGCTGAACCTTTATTTGGCTTTCTGGACCTTTAGCACTCTGACAATGGTGAGAAAAAGCCACTCAAAACAACTGACAGACAAACTATTCAATAAGCCTTCCCTGATTCTTATCATTCACAGATATCTGATATCATTTAGCACTAGAATGGCTACCTTAAAATATTCCCCACTATACCTCATTCACTTCCTCTGATTCATTCTGCTTAGTAAAGCAGTGTGGGCCCTGGATATGGCTGCTTCCAGCAGAAAAGGATCATTTCCTTTAGACCATTTTCTAGATAATGATCAATGTAAAAAGAATAGGTTTTATATAGACCAATTTTAAAAATTCAAAACTTACATTGACTATTTCTTGGCATGCAGCTGATTTTTTTCCCGTAGTAGTAACCCTAAACTGGTCTGGTTGGAACACTCTGTGTGGCAGGACAAAAAAGGAGGGCTCAAAAGTTCACACTTAAGGCTGGTTCTGCCACCTGAATTCTCTCGTCACACTGACAATATCATTAAAGATAAAGACCCCTTGTTTGAGTATACTGCTTGCTATATTCCCCTATAGTGGTTCATTTGAGCCAAAGAGGGGATACAATGAATCTCTGTTCATCTTATTAAAATACACTCATCTCGCTCCCACCTGACCCAGCTGAATGAAAGGATTGGGTGCAAGTAGGGATTATTGGGATAAAAGGTAAACTTACAGCTAATGTAATGAAATATACCTATCCTTTGGTGGTGGAGGGAGAGGAGGTATATCCCTGTCATTTGGGGAGAGGATATCTCAAATCTTGGAAGATAAAGTGAGAAATATTAATGATCTTTCTCTTTAGAATAGCTTCTGAAGCCTTCCTTATGAAGGAAGACACCCCAGTATGACTCTCCCAAACTGTTGCAAGCCCATTAATTTTAATGACAGCTGGATCTAGCATAACCTACCAGAATTAATTGTAAAATCATTATTTTACAATGATAAGATTTGGTCCTTTTTAAATTAAATTATAGGTGATTTTCAATGTTGTTAATTTCTGTTGTACATTAAGCAAAGTAATTCAGTTATATACACATATGCACTCAAATATATATATGTATGTATATATACACATACACACAGATATACATTCTTTTTTTTACATTCTTTTCCATCATGGTTTATCATAAGATATTGAATATGGTTCTCTGTGCTATACAGTAGAACCTTGTTGTGTATCCATTCTATATATAGTAGCTTACATTTGCTAACCCCTACCTCCTACTTCTTGATGACTCAGAGGTTAAAGCATCTGCCTCCAATGCGGGAGACCCAGGTTCGATCCCTGGGTCGGGAAGATACCCTGGAGAAGGAAATGACAATCCATTCCAGTATTCTTGCCTGGAGAATTTCATGGACAGAGAGCCTAGTAGGTTACAGTCCACTGGGTTGCAAAGAGTCAGACACGACTGAGTGACTTCACCTCACCTCACCTCACCTCATCTCCTACTTCATCCCTGCCTCAACTCCCTTCCCCTTGAAAACCATAAATCTGTTCTCTATGTCCATTGAGTTTGCCTCTGTTTTGCACAGAGGCTTATTTTTGTCATGTTTTAGATATTTTAGATTCCACACATATGTGGTGTCATATGGTATTTGTCTTTTTCTGACTTCACTTAGTGTGATAATCTCTAGTTGCATCCATGTTACTGCAAAAAGCATTATTTTGTTTTTCTTTTTGGTTGAGTAGTAAAAAAAAAAAATAGTAGTAGTTTAATTTAATCATACTAAAAAGTCTATAGGTAACTACAAGGGATAATCCTAGCTCCTGCAACTTTCACATCCAAAACTTAACAACTATAGCAGTCATTGGTGAAATGGACAAATGTAATTAACTGGTATTATAGAAACACAGGACAGGTTACATTCATTGGTCTCAGTCAGCCCCTACAAAAACAAGGGTTAGATGCACTTATTCAAACTGAACTAGTATCTCAAGACCAGCTAATTTTCCTGGAGGCCATATTGGTGACACTCAATCTGCCCAATTTATTTAGGTCCCCCTTGTGAATCCTGATTAGTATAAATAACAGTTTCTTTCCAAAGGTACCATGTGCACATGGGACTTTACTTCTGTAGAATCACAGACATTACCTTAATTTTCTCCTGAAAATAATTTGATTTCTATTTTATAGTAATAAGAGACCTTCAAGTGTTTAAGAAAATGCCACTAATAGATTATATATTCCTGAGATAAGTGGGGAGGGCTCCTCAAAATGAGGAAGTTTTTGGTTACTCAGGGGAGCTTTCTGAAGGGATAATTTACTTGATATTTATGTGAACTATAGGAAGTTATCCCTACAATGGGAACCATCTCATTAGAAAAGAGATGAAAATATTCCCTGACTTGAACCAAAGTAGTCAATGGCATGAGTCAGACATGACTTAGCAACCAAACAACAATAACAAATCAGTGGAGTTACCTAGGCTCTAGAAGACATTCAAACTAGCTTTAACTTACTGGTCATATTTGATCTGGAACATAGAATTGACCTAGGCTTACTTTATTTGAGTGAAAATATAAGTTCTGAAACTGGTGATCAGGATTAATGCCTCAGAACAGGAATAAAGGTCATAGCAAAGTTTTAAAGGGAAAGTCATCTAGCTTTCTAAAGCACACACTAATTTTTTATGGTGACAGAGGATTAGTTCAGCTGACCAGGTTCAGGAGTGGTGGTGGGAGATTGTAAGGGATATGGTTTCAGGTAACTACTACAAGTTAGCCTTATCTTGATGCTTAGATTCCTATTGGTGGTAGTCCTAATTAAATGCTATTTGAGACAAGATAAGTGGACTTTTCCCCGGCTTCTGTCAGTCAGTTTAATTAAAGTGGCTGAAAGAGTATTGCACTAATGGGAAAATTCACCTGAACTTCAAGATAGTATAGGAAAAGTAGGTGGAAATTATTGTGAGACAGTTTGACAAAGCTTTCTTAAATTTCTTAAGATCTTGAAAGCAGAGGCATAGATTGTCATCCTTTCCAAACTATACTTTCAATGCTATTTGTATGGAAAACAACCAGAGCGAATGTATTCTTTTGGAACAAAGATGAGAGTTGCTTCCTTTATAGTATTATAAAGATAATGTTCTTTCTTGGGCAAGCGCAAAAATTTTCACTGGTCATCATAAAATATTTGGGATTTTTAACCTCAGGGCTTTTCTTCTGTCATGTATAGCACTGTATATAGTGGCATCATTTGGCTCCTGTCTTTTCACCGTATAGGAATAGGGGCTTGAGGTACTAGATATTATTGCTATAAGATTATGAGAAATAAACTGTTTTTATCTTTGACCTAGAACTCTCATGTCTTCTGTCTGCATCATTAAAATAATAATAAGCTAACTTATCAGTTTATAAATTTTGTCAAGGGAAAATATTGGTCATAGCAAACACCCTTTTCCAACAACATGAGATGACTCTACACATGGAAATCACCAGATGATCAAAATTGAAATCAAATTGATTTATTCTTTACAGGCAAAGATGGAGAAGCTATAAACAGACACTAAAAACAAGACGTAGAGTTGACTGTGGTTCTGATCATGAGCTCCTCATTGCACAATTCAGGTTTAAACTAAAGAAAGAAGGGAAAACCATTAAAGCCATTCAGTTACGACCTAAATCAAATCCCATATGATTATACAGTGGAAGTGATGAATAAATTCAAGGGATTAGATCTGATAGAGTGCCTGAATAACTATGAACAGAGGTTCATAACATTGTATAAGAGGCAGTGATGAAAACCATCCCAAAGAAAAAGAACTGCAAGAAAGCAAAGTGGTTGTCTCAGGAGACTTTACAAATAGTGAAGAAAGAAGAGAAGCAAAAAGCAAGGGAGAAAGGGAAAGATATACCCAACTGAATGCAGGGTTCCAGTGAATAACTAGGAAGCTCCAATACTTTGTCCACCTGATGTGAAGAGCTGACTCATCAGAAAAGACCGTGATGCTGGGAAAGATTGAAAGCAAAAGGAGAAGAGAATAGCAGAAGAGGAGATGGTTAGATAACATCACCAACTCAATGGACATGAATTTGAGCAACTCTGGGAGATAGTGAAGGACAGAGAACCCTGGCATGCTGTAGTCCACGGGGTCACAAAGAAACACAACTGAGAGACTGAACAACAACAGCAAGTAATATAAAATTACATACCCTTCATAGTTTTTTTTATAAATATGATATAAAATTAATGAAAGAAGAGAAAAGACTCCAAAAAATAAAGAAATATTACAACTGAGGTTATAGAAATTAAAATGGTCATAAGAAACTACTATAAATCATTATAGATCACCTAATATAAACTAGAAAGTGAAGTCTCTCAGTCGTGTCTGACTCTTTGTGACCCTGTGGACTGTAGCCTTTCAGGCTCCTCCGTCCATGGGATTTTCCAGGCAAGAGTGCTGTAGTGGATTGACATTTCCTTCTCCAGGGGAATCTTCCCAACCCAGGAATCGAGCCCAGGTCTCCCGCATTGCAGGCAGATGCTTTACCATCTGAGCCACTAGAAGGAATAGACAAATTCCTATAAACATTAAACTAAGAATGAATCATAAAGAAATAGAAAATCTTAGCAGATAAATAGTGGATAAGTAGAGTGAATCCGTTATCAAAACCTCTCAAAAAAGAAAAGACCAGGGCCAAATGGCTTCACTGGTGAATTCTAATGAGAATTAAAAATTA
The DNA here is from genome assembly GCA_006410735.1 of Raphicerus campestris. NCBI lineage: Eukaryota > Metazoa > Chordata > Mammalia > Artiodactyla > Bovidae > Raphicerus > Raphicerus campestris. The sequence continues at coordinate 3,447 of SJYW01046279.1, read as the reverse complement.
GTAATAATTCTTCTCAAGTTTGTCTAAAAACTTGAAGAAGAGGGAATACATTGTAGCTCTCTCTATAGCCTTCTTACCAAAGCCAGATAAGAAAAAAAAAAAATTATAGGTTAATATCTCTGATGTACATAAATGTAAAAATCCTCATCAAAATACTAGTAACTCCAATTCAAAAGTGCATTAAAAGGATTATACCCTGTACACTATGACCAAGTGGGAGTTAGCCCAGGAATGCAAGGATATGTTAACATATGCAAATCAAATAATCCAATATACTACATTAACAGAATGAAAGATAAAAATTACATGGATGCTAAAAAGCTATTTAACACTATTTTATTATAAAAACCCTGAATAAACATACAGAAAGAATTTACCTTAAGATAATAAAAGCCATGTATGAAAAACATACATCTAACATCATAACCAATGGTGGGAAAGTGGATTATTTTCCTCTAAAATCAAAAATAAAGCAAAGATTTGTGCAACTTCTATTCAACATAGTACTGAAGGTTCTAGCCAGAGCAATTAGACAAGAAAAATAAAGATAGATATTCAAATCAGAAAGGAAAAATAAAATTATTTCTGTTTGTACAAGACATGATCTTACATGTTGAAAATTGAAAAGAGGATTAATAAAATAATTCAGTAAAATTTCAGTATGCAAAATCAACATACAAAAATCAATTGTGTTTCCATACATTAACAATGAACTATCTATAAGGAAGTGGGAGAAAATATTTGCAAACCATGTTTCTGATAAGGGATTAATATCCAAAATGTGAAAGAAATTTATATAAAACAACATCAGAAGAAAAAGGCCACAAAATTTCAAAATAGGCAAAAGACTTTAATAGAGATATTTTCAAAAAAGACATACAAATGATCCATAGATACATGAAAAGGTATTCAACATCATCAGGGAAATGCAAATCAAAACCANATGTGAAAGAAATTTATATAAAACAACATCAGAAGAAAAAAGCCACAAAATTTCAAAATAGGCAAAAGACTTTAATAGAGATATTTTCAAAAAAGACATACAAATGATCCATAGATACATGAAAAGGTATTCAACATCATCAGGGAAATGCAAATCAAAACCACAATGAAGTACTTACCTTCACTTCTTGGGAAGGTTATTATAAAAAAGAAACAGGAGGCAGAAAAAGATAACAGAGGAATATAATGGGGAGACCACTTTCTCCCTCACTACTTCATCAAAAGAACATTTCAACACTGAGCAAATTCCACAAAACAACTTCTGAATGCTGGCAGAGGACATCAGGCATCCTGCAAAGCAGATCATTGGCTTCAAAAACAGGTAGGAATAAATATAAAAGATTAAAAAAAAAAAGACAAAGGAGGTAGGGAGGGAGCTTCATCCCAGGAAGGGAATCCTGTTCTGGGAAGAGACTCTTAAAAAGAGAGGTTTCCAAACATCAGGAAACATTCTCACAGCCGAGTCTGTGGTGAGCCTTGGAAGCACAGAGGGCAACATAACAGGAAGGAAAAATAAATAAATAATTAAAACCAACAGATTACGAGCCCAACAGTAAATCCCCCAGTAGATAAGCAGCACAGATGCCTGCATCCAACACTAGTAAGTGGGGGTTGGGCAGGGAGGAGTGGGACGTGCAAGTGGCAGTGCTTTCTAAGAATCAGGCCGCGGGAGACGCAGGTTAATCGGGTCATAACACTCTGCGCGTGGCCAGAACGAACTAACTTGGGCTAGCAAACCAGACAGTGGGATAGCTACCACGTGAAACGCTCAAACATAAGACACCACCAGGACCATGCACAGAACAAAGGATAAATCGGAAATAGCCGCCTGCAGACCATCCCTCTCTGGTGACAGGCAGCCAGAGCCTTAAGTGCTGGAAGGGGGCAATCGCAGTTCAAGAGAGACATTACCTACCAAACTGCAAGCAGGTTTCTTTGCTAACTAAGACTTCTGGGGGCTATGGACAGTCATCATCTGCCTGAGAAGGAGCCTCAGCGGTACTCCCAGAAAACTGAGCAGCACGGAAAGGCCAGAATTTGCAGCAATTGTGCTCACCACACTCCCTAGCTACTTAGACCTGGGAAGGGCACAAAGCGCATGCCCAACCAAATCTATGCCTCGGAGGGCTTACTGAGGGAGGTGCATGAAGCCTAGGGCAACACTCAGACAGTTATCTGGCAGAGCAACGTAGAGCCTGAGCGGTGTGCACCGAGAGCAGGGGCAAGCCCAGCGTAGAGTCCATCACCACCCTCCCTGTGTCAAGACGGAAATCAGACATGGAAGAGACCAGCAAACAGAGGAAGTCAAACAGAGGGAACTACCTTAGTAGTGACCCCACACAGCCCACAACACCAGAGAAAGTGCCAGATATACCTTTACTACTTTTATGATCAATATTTTTTTTNCAAGCATGTTTCTTTGCTAACTAAGACTTCTGGGGGCTATGGACAGTCATCATCTGCCTGAGAAGGAGCCTCAGCGGTACTCCCAGAAAACTGAGCAGCACGGAAAGGCCAGAATTTACAGCAATTGCGCTCACCAAACTCCCTAGCTACTCAGACCTGGGAAGGGCACAAAGCGCATGCCCAACCAAATCTGTGCCTCGGAGGGCTTACTGAGGGAGGTGCATGAAGCCTAGGGCAACACTCAGACAGTTATCTGGCAGAGCAATGTAGAGCCTGAGCGGTGTGCACCGAGAGCAGGGGCAAGCCCAGCGTAGAGTCCATCACCACCCTCCCTGTGTCAAGACGGAAATCAGACATGGAAGAGACCAGCAAACAGAGGAAGTCAAACAGAGGGAACTGCCTTGGTAGTGACCCCACACAGCCCACAACGCCAGAGAAAGGGCCAGATATACCTTTACTACTTTTATGATCAATATATTTTTTTTTTAAGTTGATGTGGAAGTGTCATTTTTTCTTTTTTTTAATTTTTTTCAATTTTTAAAAATCTTTTTCTTTCCTCTTTCATCCTCTTTTTCTAAAACTTTCTTAAAGTTTTAAGTCCTCTATATCTCTATTTATTATTTTTATAACCTATTATTACTTTTCAAAAAACAACACCCTNTGATATGGAAGCGTGATTTTTTTCTTTCTTTTTTTTTTAATAATATTTTTAAATTTTTTTCTTTCTTCTTTTCTTTTTCATCTTCATTTTTTTAACTTTCTTAAATATTTAAGTCCACTATATCTCTACTTATTATTTTTATACCCTATTAATACTTTTCAAAAAAAAAAAAACCCAAAACCCTATTTTTAAAGCAAACGCCATATATAGTATTTTTGTGGTGGAAGTTGTTGTCTTTTAATAATTCTGGTGGCTTTCTTTTTCTCTCTCTTTTTTTTCACATTCTTCTTCTTTTCTTTAATATTTTATTTTTGAAAATCCAATCTCTACTCCAGTTTTTTAATCTTTGCATTTTGGTATTTGTTGCCAATTTTGTA
>SJYW01046277.1:0-13471 GCA_006410735.1 Raphicerus campestris | reverse complement strand
GGGCATGGGGAATAGCCCGGGAGAGGCAGGTGTCTCCACGTCCTAGCCCTGCCAGCTCCACTGTTAACTGTCCTAAGTGTGCTGCACATACACTTTAATTTAAAAGGAAAGGAGACACACAACTTAGAACAAAAGCAGGGGCTTGCTTGGCGGCCCTGTGGTTGGGACATCAGGATTCACTGCGGTGGTCCATGCCTGGTTAGGGAAGATCCCACAGCCCTGCACGGCACAGCCAAAAAATTAACAGTTTTTTAAAAAGAAGAAGGAAAGAAAAGAAATTAAAGCCACTCCTCCAAGGGAGTAAGAGCTGCTTGTGATTTTCACAAAGCTTCCCAGAGCCCTGCCTGGGGCCTCCTCCTGACCCATCCAGCTTCTCCCCTCTCACCTCGCTCCACAGAACTGCTCTGTCCTGTCAAACTCTTTCTGTCCTCCCAGCCTCACTGCAACCTGCCCCGAGCATCCTCACCTCCTTTCACGACCGATACTCTGTGCTCTGCTACAACATGAAGATGTTGGTCCTCCCTCTGCTCCGTCCCCGCCTTTAGGGAGAGCACCACATGCCCAGACTCTCAGGAGTCTCCTTGCCTCCTCCCTGGTTCTGGCAATTTCACACGGAGCCCAGGTGCCTCCCCCTTCCAGGTGCCCCAGGCTGTGCGCAGTACACTCAGCCCCTCCACACTCAACAGCTCCTCAGCTGGTGCACAGGAGCTGCGTCTACTCAGGGACAGAGGAGGGTCCACCCAGGTTCCAACAGAGTTGTCTCAGCATCACAAAGTCCCATTTTCCATTATTTGCGATGAAGATTTGCATTTTCAAGAAGGCATCTTCCTATGAGATTGCTCATATGAAGGAAGAGGTTTGTATTTTGATTCAGCTGCTATAAGAGCGATCATTTTTGCTGAATTCCATTTATCCAAAGGCTTCCCACATGGCTCAGTGGGAAGGAATCTGCCTGCCAATGCAGGAGACCTGGGTTCGATCCCCAGGGTGGGAAGATCCCCAGGAGGAGGGCATGGCAACCCACTCCAGTATTCTTGCCTGGAGAATCCCATGGACAGAGGAGCCTGGTGCAAAAAGTTGGACATGGCTGAGTGACAAAGCACAGCATGTAGCACAGTACACATCCCTATAAGTGTTATAATCATCTCCATTATGCAGATGGGAAACTGAGGCAGATAAAGGTCAACTAGCATCCCAAGGTCACAGTAAGTGGCAAGGTCAGAGGATGAGCCCAGGCAGTCCCACCTGTGCCCACCCATTCAGTTGAGCAATCTCCGTTCCCACAAGAGGGCAGTTAAAATTCCCTTGCACAACTTGCCAGATTAGTTTGAGGATATCAGTTTCTGAGGGACAAAAACACACTTCAGAAGATGTATAAGTCAATATACAAATGCAGAATATTACTCTGACACTTTGTATGACTGAGGGCTTTTTGCTCTGCTTTCTCTAATGTTTATATGGTAAGTGCTTAGTTGTAATTAGTTGCTCAGCTCTGTCCAACTCTTTGTGACCCCATGGACTGTACCCACCAGGCACCTCTGTCCATGAGGATTCTCCAGGCAAGAATACTGGAGTGGGTTGCTGTGCCCTCCCCCAGGGGATCTTCCCAACCCAGGGATGGAACCCAGGTCTATTGCAGATGGATTCGTTACCATCTGAGCCACCAGGGAAGCCCTTATATGTTAAGGGATAAGTTAAATAATTTTTGAAATACTACTGAATATATGTAACAAAAGTTTGGAAAAAATGTTTCAGACTATGTGATCATAATCTCTCAGACTACTAAAATGTGAAATAGCCCCTTGACCTGAATTCCCCCCAAAGTCGTAGGAAATTACACTGACGCTCCCAAAATCCACCCCCAACTCCCACGGCTTCCCATGTTGCATGGTTCACACTACAGTTCAGTTCAGTTCAGTTGCTCAGTCGTGTCTGATTCTTTGTGACCCCATGAACCATAGCACGCCAGGCCTCCCTGTCCATCACCAACTCCCGGAGTCCACCCACACCCACATCCATTGAGTCGGTGATGCCATCCAACCATCTCATCCTCGTCATCCCCTTCTCCTCCTGCCCTCAATCTTTCCCAGCATCAGGGTCTTTTTAAATGAGTCAGCTCTTCGCATCAGGTGGCCAAAGTACTGAAGTTTCAGCTTCAACATCAGTCCTTCCAAGGAACACCCAGGACTGATCTCCTTTAAGATGGACAGGTTGGATCTCCTTGCAGTCCAAGGGACTCTCAAGAGTCTTCTCAGCAGTCCCTAATTCTGACCATGTAGTCATAGTTAATCCCTAGGATCTATTTTTCCTAGCTATACTGTGACCTTGAGAGTAGGCAGTGGAAATCCTTCCTTTCTTTATATCAGCACCGCATCTCCAGCATTAATAAAAGTCTGTGGATCTGAGCTGGCTCTCTCCCTCTCCTCCACACACCCTAAGCTAGGAACAGGGAGTTTTCTGACATCTATTAGCATAGTGAGGTTGGCAGATTCAGACACAAAATTGTATTTTCACTTCGAGGGGAGGCTTGCGTGGGCGTCTCCATTTCTAACTGCTCTAGGCGCTTTGCTGGTACATGCTGGTTTTCAAATACCTTCCAATTTAGTCAGGTCAAAAATCCACACAGAAGCAAAGCCAGACACGGACCTCACAATTGATGGATGCTGGTCTTGCCCTGAGCATGTGGCTTTTGTTCTTTTCTTAATAGAATGGCAGTCTTCTTGCTGTTTCTAAGCACAGACACTCATTCCTGAGGGGCTGCTGTATGCTGAAGTCGTTGAGGCCGAGAGCTTGTCCTGGGAGGCTGAACTAACTGATGGAAATGCCCCAGCCTGGCCCACAGCTTAGAGGCCGCCTTCCCACATGTATTGTTACATACTTGGTTATTTTGACATCACCTGCTGGTTCCCTGGATTACAACACGCTGGGATCTAGGTACCCACTCTCTTCTTCCCTTTGGTCCCTTCTTTCTGAAATACTGCTTACTATCAGCAGACTTGACCATGATAAAGCCTGTCCCTTCTCCTAAGTCATTAGAAAATGCATTGACGCCATCCATCAACACAACCCCAGAGAACTCTCACTGATCACCTTCGTAGGACCTGGCTCTTCACGCAGACCCTCCATCCCCCTCACAGACAGCTGCTCTCATCTCTTTATGAACCACTTCTTCCTCAGCCTCTCATGAGCCAGTTAGCAATAGCCCTTCCCATTTAGGAAATGGTGAGTGAATGAGGGAGAGAAGTCGCTCAGTCGTGTCCAACTCTTTGCGACCCCATGGACTGTAGCCTACCAGGCTCCTCCGTCCCTGGAATTTTCTAGGCAAGAATACTGGAGTGGGGTGTCATTTCCTTCTCCAAGGAAATGGTGCACACCTAAATAAATTATGTCCCTGATATGTCAGCCACTACTACATCAACTTCAAAAGTCCTGTGACAGATTAATGTTGCAAAAATTGGCATTCTCTGTTTTTCCTCTTTGTAGTCAATCTCTATTGGCTAAGGATTTACTTTGTTTTCTTTGTCCCTTTTTTTCTCTTGTTCCTCCTGACATTAGACTTCAGTCCTAACCGTGTCCACTGGATTCATGCTCACTTCAGATTTTTTCTTTTTTTAGCATTTCACTCCTCTCCTCATTGAATTTTTATTCTCATACAAAACCAGTCAGCGACATCTTTGGACGCTTTTTGTCAGGGTCTGTAGAAGAATTACCAGGACATCTGTGTCAGTCTTTAGAGTTTATTCATGAAAGAACATCTGTACTCCAGTTGGACATCTGGTCACCCCAGCATAAGAGCTGACATTTCACACCTCTGCCCTTAGGCCTGATTGCATCTGCAGTAATGAGGGTCCATCCTGGGGTGACATTAAGGCCCCATTCAATTTTTTATCCTAAGACATCAAGTTCACATTTCACTCTAGAAACTTAAGCACCAGGAGCTATTAAATTGGGAAATATCCATCAAGAAAAGTTCAAATTAGCTCTCTCATGGCCTATATATCACACAGACATGTCCAATGGGCAGTAACTCCGCGTGGAGCTGCCCTGAGGACAGGTGTGGGTGGAGATCAAGACCACGCGACAGCGACAGGGTCAGCGTCATGGATTCCGTCCACACTGTACTATTACTGTTGTAGCCACATGTACGGGGAAACAAACTCGCTCAGAAGGACAATTCAGAGTGGAGTGCAGTTTAGTACACCGGCGGGCCCAAGGCAGAGTCTCCTCTTAGCCAAGGACCCCCGACCAGTCTTTGTGAAAACCTTAAATACCCTAAGCGACCGTGCCCAAACCCACCTCCCCAAGTTCCCTGAAACAAAGGAAAAAGAACAAAGTCTGAACAAAGGAAAAAGAAAGATACAATCAAAGTTAACTCAGGATTCATATGCCTTAAGCCTAGGTAATTAACAGTAAACAATTGTCAATAGGCTTATAGTCATACCCCAATAAGCATAATAGAATGTATGATTCTATTCAGTTACACAGATAATTAGGGTATTCTTTTAGGCGATGGAGAGCCCTGGGGCTCTTCCTTCCAGGGGCCTGGTTTTCCAGTTGATATGTCGTTTCCATAGATACTGGGCATATAGCTTAATGTCCACAGTCCGGCCCAAGATGGAGTCCTGCTTTCAAGATAGAGCCTGTTCTGTTTCCTCCTTCATTACAGCTGGAGAAGACCTAGGAAGGGCAGGGACATATATGCACTCTGGGTTGCCCTAGAAAGAGCCAGTGTCCAGGACTAAAGTTCCAAGAGAAGGAGGCTCAGGTTGGTGTTCTAATCAGTTGTTATTCAGGCACTGAATTGTGTCCAACTCTTTGTGATCTCATGAACTGCAGGCTGCCAGGCTTCCCTGTCCTTCACCATCTCCCAGAGTTTGCCCAAATTCATGTCCACTGAGTCAGTGATGCCATCCAACCATCTCATCCTCTGTCGTCCACTTCTCCTCCCGCCTTCAATCTTTCCCAGCATCAGGGTCAGCTCTTCTCATCAGGTGGCCAAAGGATTGGGGCTTCCGCTTCAGCATCAGTCCTTCCAATGAACATTCAGGGTTGATTTCCCTTAGGATAGACTGGCTGGATCTCCTTGCAGTCCAAGGGACTCTCAAGAGTCTTCTCCTCTAATCAGAGTGGTTGTCCACACCCAGATGGCACACAGGTCCCACAAGTCCCTGGTGGCAGAGGCAAATCCTCTTTCAGGCACACCTCTCTCTCCTCCCAGGTCAGATCTCTGCTGCTCACCTGGCCAGGAAATACATCAGCACTATGAGGGGCCACAGTGCTGGTCTCAGCTTAGGGATGACCAGGAAAGCAAACCAAAAGAGAAAGGAGGAAGCTGTCCTGCCTGGAAGTCTTCTGGGAGCAGCACCCCAGAGAGAACCAAGTTTAACTTAAACTGTGTCTCACGACCCCAACAGATCAGAAGAGCCTCTTAAAGGAGGTGACACAACCTCACTTTTTATTCCTCATCTGATGGCAACCACAAAGCAGCTCTCAGGCTCAAATAACCTGATGCAACTGCATCTGTTCAGTTAACCACAGAATCCAGTGGTCAAGAGGAAGAGCAAAGAGAAGAGGAAAGAGAGAAGAGGCAAGGATGGTGGGAGGCAGGGCTAGCATGGGAAAGACCATGAATGGTGAGGTTTAAGGAGTAGCTAATCCCTAAAATGGTCAGCAGGGAGCGCTGTAGAGCCAAGTGTGCATGGCGTCTAGGAGTCCATGGTTTGGGGAGTTCTCTGGATGTCTGTGTCCATCAGCTCCCACCTGCTGTCATCTCAGAGTCCCTGACTATCCCTTCCCCTGCCTACCAGGATCGGCACCATCTTGCTTTATTGTCCTTCCCTTCTACCTGGTCAAAGCCCCAAAGGAGGATAATTTCATATTGTGTGTGCGCACATGCTCAGTCGTGCCTGACTCTGTGAGGCAGGCCCAAGGACTCTGGCCTGCCAGGCTCCCAAGTCCATAGGATTTTCCAGGTGGGAATACTGGAGTGGGTTGCCAATTCCTCCTCCAGGGGATCTTCCAGACCCACGGATCAAACTCACATCTCTTGGGTCGCCTGCACTGGTGGGCAGATTCTTTACCACTGAGCCACCTGGGAAGCCCAGATTGCCATCAAGCACCCTTAAAGTCCATATACTAATGCATATCCGTGGTATCTAGAAAAGTGGTACAGGTCAACCTCTTTGCAGTGCAGGAATAGAGACGCAGACATAGAGAATGGATATGCGGACACAGTGGGGAAAGGAAGGCGAAATGAACTGGGAGACAGACATATATATTACCATACGCAAAATACACAGCTAGCGGGAACCTGAAGTATAGCACAGGTGCTCTGAGATGACTCAGCTCAGTGCTCTGTGAGGACCTAGCTGATGGGTTGAGGGGGGGAGGGAGGTCCAGGAGGGAGGGGATATACGTGTACTTATAGCTGATTCGCTTCTTGTACAACAGAAACTAAACATTTTAAAGAAACTAACACCACATTTTAAAGCAAGTATATTTTAATTAAAAAAAAAAAAAAGATAACCGGCAAGTTTGAAAGAAAACAAGAAAGAGAAAAGCTATAAAAACACATTAGAATAGCTGTTTATATAATAAGAAAATGTCAACATCTGCTTTGGCGTATCCCTAGAACTGGCAGACTAATTTGCTTAGCAGTTTTCTACCAGGAGTTGATGACATTTGAAAGGTTAAATGAAAACAATGAGACCGTGTTTTCCACAGCTTGACTCAATGGCTAGAATGGAAAAGAAGGTAAGATATTCAAATTCTGATGTCTGAGCTTGATCGCTTTGGTTTATTGAGCAATAGTGCCAAGTCCACAATTTTATAATTTCTGAATTGAGATTTTTTAATTTTAAAAATTAAACATTTTTTAAAATTGAGATTTTTAATACAAGACATCAGGTTTTATAACACTTATGATAAAATCTTAAAGCCCAACCAGTTAAAGGCAAAAACAATGACAATCTCTTCCAAATGTCTCAAAATGTCAATCTAGACCCGCATACTATTTTACCTTATATGGAAAAGTTTCCAACCCTCTATGTACTTCGTTGTGTAAAACAGGCCTAAAATCTCTCAACTTATTTTTTAGCATTTTGATAGAGCAATGTAATACTTTTAACTCTTTAGAATAAAAATTATACAGAAAGTCGAAATCTCTCTTTGGAAACACAGGTACAATCTCCAGTGTTCAAGAGGATATTCAGGAATAATTGTTTAGGCACTCAGTCGTGTCTGACTCTTTGCGACCCCATGGCTTTCAGCACGCCAGGCTTCCCTGTCCTTCACTATCCCCCAATTTGNTCTCCAGTGTTCAAGAGGATATTCAGGAATAATTGTTTAGGCACTCAGTCGTGTCTGACTCTTTGCGACCCCGTGGATTTCAGCACGCCAGGCTTCCCTGTCCTTCACTATCCCCCAGTTTGCTCAAATTCATGTCCATCGAGTCGGTGATGCCATTCAACCATCTCATCCTCTGTTGTCCCCTTCTCCTCCCGCCTTCAATCTTTCCCAGCATTAGGGTCTTTTCAAATGAGTCAGTTCTTCACATCACATGGCCAAAGCACTGGAGCTTCAGCTTCAGCATCATTTCTAGGTTTTGTCTTATATCTGGGAAAGATTTCAGGCCATCACCATAATTTAAAAAAACAGCNTTTCCCAGCATTAGGGTCTTTTCAAATGAGTCAGTTCTTCACATCACATGGCCAGAGCACTGGAGCTTCAGCTTCAGCATCATTTCTAGGTTTTGTCTTTTATCTGGGAAAGATTTCAGGCCATCACCATAATTTAGAAAAACAGAACAGTTTACTGGTTTCTTGAAAGGAGTTCAGAAGTAGATACCGCATGTGAACTAAAAATCTGCATGCAATTAATGAGACAAAACGACGCCGGGGCTGGTTTCAGTCGTTCATCTGTCTCCCAGCTGTCTCCCTTGGGATCAGGAATAAGGATGCCTGCCTCAGTTAGGGTCCTTACAGCCACCTTATCCCGTCCTCTCCCCTCTCTAGGTCACCTACTTCCGGGACCCCACACCTCCCTAAGCCCCGCACTCTATGTTATGGAAATCTCCTGAAACCCCTTAGCCTCCCTAGACTGATCCCTCAGCCGTCACACCTTTACCCAAAGCCCCAAGGTCTGCTGGCGCCTGCTTTCCCGCCTGACCGTTTCCCCCGCCTGGAGGAAGGAGGGGAAGCTTCTTCCTGCTGCTGCCGGTGAACAGTGTCAGCACACGGCATCATCGCTTTTGCCGCTTGTCTCTTGGAAATCCCAGGCCACACGCTGACTCCCTCTTTTTAGCAGCGCCGGCGCTTGTGTTTGTGCGCATGCTCAGACTTATCCTTCGCGACCCCCTGGACTGTAGCCCCCCAGGCTCCTCTGTCCACGGGAATTTTCAGGCCAGAATACTGGAGTGGGTTGCCATTTCCTCCTCCAGGGGATCTCCCTGACTCAGGGATCGAACCCGTGTCTGTTGCGTCTCCTGCATTGACGGGCAGGTTCTTCACCACCAGCACCACCTGGGAGGCCCTGTGGGTTACTCCTCAATTCACTGCTCCTCTCTCGTTTGGAGATCTGCTTCTTGGCTACTTCTCATCCCCCACCAGCATGAGTTCTAGCGCCTCCGCCTTTATGCTTCACCAGCGATATGACATCACCCCCAGTGGCAACTGCCCCCCCAGATGTTCATTGTCTCCAGATGGCAGGGTCTCACCTCAGCTGTCCTTACCCAGGATGGCGCCACCTTGAAAGAGGCCTGAAATTCCCTGCTGTGGTAGCAGCCCTCTTTCTGCGCCCTCTGCCCATGCGCTATAGCCTCCTCTTAACCGGCTGAAATTGACTCCTTATATTCTCTGGGCACTCTTCCTCTCCAGCAGTCCTTCTGTTAACGATCTTTTCAACTACATTCTTCAAATTGCACACGAGCTTTGTTTCAAGGGTTGTACTTCTTACCTTCATGGTGGTGATGACTTCACAGTGCAGACATATGTCCAAACTCATCAAATTGTATACAGTAACCATATACAGTTTTTTGGTTTATAAATTATACCTCAATCAAAGCCATTACAAAACAAAGAGATAAACATTTTATCAGAGAAGACAATGGCACCGCCACTCCAGTACTCTTGCCTGGAAAATCCCATGGATGGAGGAACCTGGTGGGCTGCAGTCCATGGGGTCGCTAAGAGTCGGACATGACTGAGTGACTTCACTTTCACTTTTCACTTTCATGCATTGGAGAAGGAAATGGCAACCCACTCCAGTATTCTTGCCTGGAGAATCCCAGGGACGGGGGAGCCTGGTGGGCTGCTGTCTATGGGGTCGTACAGAGTCGGACACAACTGAAGTGACTTAGCAAACATTTTTATGCAAGGAAGAACAGAATATGGTTTTCTGGAGTGAGCTTATGGTTATCAGGGTGGGAGGGGAGAGATGGCAGGGATGGGATAGTCAGGGAGTTTGGAATACACGTGTGCACACTACTATATTTTAAGTGGATAACACGCAAAGACCTATCATACAGTACATGGAACACTGCTCGGTGTTATGTGGCAGTCTGGATGGGAGGGGAGTTTGAGGAGGAGTGGGTGCACGTATGTGTATGGCTGAGTGCCTTGGCTGGTTACCCAAAACTGTCACAACATTATGAACTGGCAATACCCCAGTATAAAATAAAAGCTTAAACAAAAGAATATGGTGTGCTGGAGACAGGCTGAGTGTAACAGGCCTTAATAAATGAATCATCAACAGGACCAGATACCAACCTCTTGTAAATTAAAAACCTGATTGGATTTCTTTATCTTGTATTTCCTTTTGCCTCTGAAAATAACTGCAGAAGTTGTTTACGATGTCACAGAGCTGGATGGTCACGTTGGAGCCTCACCCAGGAGGCCTCCCTCCTGATTCCACAGGTGCGCAATGTGGGGTTTATCCCGGAAGGCAGCTGCACCTTTGCTCTGATGAGTGTGCTTTTTAAAGGTAAACCAGGATCTTTAAGCTGTGGTCATGCCTCAGCACATCTGGGGATACCAGAGCCACTGAGGAGACGAAAGGGGAAGAATCATCAGATTGCTTCCTAAACGGTAGGATTTATTTCAATGCTCACACACAATGCAATGAGACAAACTGTTTACATAAAGGATGAGTACAAAGATACAATACAACTTTTTCTGTACATATCAGGTACATATCAAGTACATTACTATACATATTTTATCCCCCAAATGTTGGCAGATAGAGATGAGGAGGGGGCTAACTGTGGAAGGAAGCTTGAGGGACTATTGGCAGGACCCGGGATCATCCTTCATGAATTGTTTATAAAATGTAACACAATGCAGCGGCTTGGGTTCTAGAACCTGACAATTTGCCAGGAGCAGTGAGTGAGCAGGACACGTGTGCTTTTAGGGTACCAGCTCATTTCTACCTTGTAGACATGCTTCTTTTCCTCAGCGTTGAAGCTGGGAGCTGGCAAGAGTCAGTCTCTGCTGACTGGCTGTGTGACCCCTGTCCACCTCACGCCTGAACGTCCATCACTAATCCGGGGTAGCGGGCAACGGGCTTCCTGCCTGGGCTGCCATAACCAGTGTCTTAGTCTGATTTTGAAAACAGCGTTATCTGTCTGGTGTCATTAGACAACTTTCTTAGCGTTGGACCCAGACAGCTCTCCAGCGAGCACAGCGAACTGATGAACAGAAAAGATGAAAGTGAAGATCACTGGAAATCGGGATAGCACACAACCTGGTTTCCAATGACTGTGACAATTAAGATCATAAGAACAGAGACTGGCAGTACCTCCAGTGCCCCGGTGAGGAAACGCCAGGCAAAACGGTCACATTCCAACCAGACGCCCACAATTTCATTCTCTCCGTCAGCTGAAGGTGAAAGGCAATGCTATTTCATTCCACAAAAGCTCCACTGCAACTAATCTAACGAATATAGACCTAGAAGATGTTCAATAACAAAGTAAAACAATTCCAAACAGATTTACTGTGTCACAAAACAGGAACAGAATTAATACAGAAAGCATTTCGTGGGCCTTCCCTGGTAGCTCAGATAGAAAAGAATCCGCCTGCAATGCAGGAGAGCCACGTTTGGTCCCTGGGTCAGGAAAACACCCTGGAGAAGAGAATGACAACCCACTCCAGTATTCTTGCCTGGAAAATCCCACGGATGGAGGAACCTGGTGGGCTACAGTCCAGGAGGTTGCAAAGAGTTGGACACAACTGAAGCAGTTCAGCAAGCATGTATGCATGGATTCGCGTGAGGAGAACAGTAATACAGCCTCTAATTCCTGCGGCACCACACTGACATCCCCATACAGAGCCTGCACTGCAGGGGTGTGGGGATCGTCTTGTTTGGTGGTTTACTTTGGAAGGTACGAAAGGTGGAGGGATGTCAGATTCTGGAAGACAGTCTGTGTTAGTCTGAATCCTGAACAGCCCATGACATCTCTTCTGGAGCCACAAGGCGTGGTTGTCTGTTCGAGTTCAAGGAGAGGAACAAGAACAAAGCTATTTAAAGTACAGCCTGACTCTTTGCCTCTGATTGAAACCAATAACATCCAAGTAGAATGATCAATCATCATCTTAAGGCACTGCCAACTTGTTATAAGAAATTAAACTATTTACATTTAAAAGAAGGAAGCTAATAGAAGAATAGCTTGGATTTTCAGAATTCAGATCTCCCTCTGAGCTTGTGAGCCTTTAACACTGGGCTTTTTAACTTCAATCACTTTTCAAAATCCAGATGATATCCAAATTATCTTGGAATTTTTGAAAAATACAAATGCCCAGGTATTGTTTTTTTTCTCTAAAGCTCTGGATATGCTTCTAATGAGCAGTTGGGCTTAAAAGTGACTGAACTATATGATGATCTTTTACTTTTATTTAGTTTGTTTCACTTTTTGTGTTTCATATTCAGAGCTCTCATTTCTTTAGTTTATGTTTTCTAATTTCTCCATCTCTTCCTTTCTTTTTATATTCTTTATCAAGCATAGCAGGAAAGGTTATGTATATATGTGTGTATGTGTGTGTGTGTATACCATGTACAACGGTGGCTTGTTTTGGAATATATATATATATACACATCATATATATATATATAAAGCTTATTATATGTATATAATAAGCTTGACTTTTTTCACTGGCAGAGCTAATATGATCTTTCAAAAACACTGTATGTGAGGTGACTTTTTCTGGGAACTGAACAATGGGTGTCAGGCTCCAAATTAGCTTTTTATGGGTCTCTCAGTCATTTTGCTATGGGGACTATATTTTCAAAAGAGAACAGGTCTCTCCTATTGCTTCTGATACGAAATTTCCACTAATAAAACTGTATTAAATTTGAATCAAACCTCAATCCATCTGCTAAAATGTATAATTGATCTTTAATATAACTTTATTTTTAAAAGAGCATGGGATACAGTCATTTTAAAAAATCACTGCTGACACGTCAGCATCACAGAGAGGCAATTGGGCAGGGATAATATACCTCATTCATTGTTTTCCAGCGTCCAAAAGAGCAAAGAAGCAAAGATTAGAGCAATATGTTTTTTTTGATTTTGCCATTTCAAAACAAGTAACCTGAATGCCTTGGGTCAGTATTTATTGAGTTATAAAACATCCTGAAACCAATTATCAACCAATTATTATTAGTGATCTCAATAGGGGAGAACAGCAGAAATAAATTCCAAAATAGTGCTCAGGCTGCAAATATTTTTAACCTCCATGGTAATGCCCTGTGCAATATTTCATTTGCCCTTTTGTGCATTTCTGAGGTCAAAGTAAATATTATTGTACTTTCTCTCATTTCACAACCACTGATCAGAGAAGCCAGGAAGTCAGAAAGGCTTTCTGGCATCTACTATAGATAATTCACTAGTGGGTAATCAAACATTCATCAGTATTAGCTCTGTTGTGTCAACAGACCTCTCCAAATACACCATGAATGAGTGGACGCTATGGACGTGCAATCACTTTTAAAAGAATTGCAAAGACTCTGCACGGAAGCTGATATAAGGGCGCTGTCTGAATAGCCTGCTTGCATGGAAATGAACTGCTGGAGCGGCGGTCCTTGAGCAGCGCCCCCATCCTGCGTGCGGAGCGGGTGCCTTGGGGCAGGTGCAACTGAGCCCTTGTAGGCACTCAAGGTGGCCCCTGATGCTATCTGCTGTGCCCCAGAGCCAGTCTTTCGGTAGAGAAATGCTGCATTTGGACAGAAGCTATGAAGCTAACTTTTAAATGCAGGCACTGTAAACCTCAGGAGAAGGAAATGGCACACCCTCCAGTGCTCCTGCCTGGAGAACCCCAGGGACGGGGGAGCCTGGCGGGCTGCCGTCTATGGGGTCGCACAGAGTCGGACACGACCGAAGCAACTCAGCAGCAGCAGCAGCTGTGAACCTCAATGGCCTATAAAAGACATCCCGGGGCTAGAGGTAGTTGATGACCATGAGGCAAACCCCAAAGCTGAGAGT
>SJYW01046273.1:526013-545189 GCA_006410735.1 Raphicerus campestris | reverse complement strand
AGTGTGGTCCCCAAGCCCTCAGCCTCAGCCAGGGCTTGTTAGAAATGCCAGCTCCTCAGATCACTAGCATCCAAAACTCTGGGTGGGGGTGGATAGGAATCTGGGGTTTAACAAGCTCTCCAGGTGATTCTAGTACACACTGAATGAAGACTGAGGATTCCATCTGAAATAAGCTTTGCATGTGAAGCATTTCCTTTGCCACAAGGAGGTAGCATAGGAATTCTCTGATTCTCAAGATCAGCTACTCTGCAGCTCAGCTTTAGAATCACCTGAAGTGATTTTCTTTTTTTAAACAAAATGACACTAGTGGGTAGCATAAGATGTTATGGAAAAATCTGAATGAACTTTGTGGCCAACCCAGTACTTTGGCTTCCCTAGACCTGATGAATCAGAATTTGAAAGCAAGGTGCTGAAGCTTGTGTTTTTAACAGGACTATGAGTGATTTTACTTTTTAAATTATGTATTTATTGGCTGTGTCGGGTCTTAGTTACAGCGTGTGGGATCTTTCATCGGGGCATGCAGGCTTCTCTCTAGTTGAGGCACGCCAACTTAGTTGTTCTGTGGCGTGTGAGATCTTAGTTTCCTGAGCAGGAATCAAACTCGTGTCCCCTGCATTGGAAGGCAGATTCTTAAACATGGGCCACCAGGGAAGGCCCATGGGTGATTTTTAGATGGAGGAAAGTCTGAGGGTTCTAGTTTAGTGGAAAAGCTATCCTTGGCACTGGAGTCAGAAAGACCTGGGTCTGAGTCCTGATTCTGGCACTTGCTGTGTGACTTTGAGGAACTTTCAACTTCTCAGAGCCTCAGTTTGCTTGTCTGTAGCAGAGACATCACCTTGCCAACAGAGGTCCGTCTAGTCAAAGCTATGGTTTTTCCACCAGTCATGTACGGATGTGAGAGTTGGGCCGTAAAGAAGGCTGAGCACTGAAGAATTGATGCTTTTGAACTGTGGTGCTGGAGAAGACTCTTGAGAATCCCTTGGACTGCAAGGGGATCAAACCAGTCGATCCTAAAGAAAACCAACCCTGAATATTCACTGGAAGGACTAATGTTGAAGCTGAAACTACAATACTTTGGCCACCTGATGCAAAGAGCCTATTCACTGGAAAGATCAAAGGCAGGAGAAGGGGATGACAGAGCATGAGATGGTTGGATGGCATCACCGACTCAATGGACCTGAGTTTGAGCAAACTCTAGGGGACAGAGAAGGACAGGGAAGCCTGGCACACTGCAGTCCATGGTGTTGCAAAGAGTCAGACACAACTGAGCAACTGAACACCACCACCAAGAATGAGAATATCACTGGCCTCCTAAGGGTCGGTGTAGGATATAAATTAGATAATAATATATGTGCACCTCCTAGTAGATAGTAGATAGTTCCCTTTGCTAAATAAAGGTTCCTGGGGAGGAGCCAGAAAAACAAACCCAGAACACCGTTGTCAGGAGAGACAGCACAGTCTAGCCTCTCACTACTCCTCTACCTATGCTTGTCTGGCAGCATCAGCATCACTGGGGAGCCTGTAAGAAATGCCAGTCTTCTGGGGCCCCCAGACCTACTACTCCTAAGGCACACTAATGCTTGAGAACCAGTTTCTAGCCCATCTCCAAGCAGAACCACACGCACAGCTCACGATACTGCTAAGCATTACAGCATGGCTCCCTGGCTGGAGGACCCAGAGCCCTTGGTTCTCATACCAGTCCGACAAAGGAGGCAGGGTGGGGACTGTCACCGTGGGGCACAGAGACTCCAAATAACCTGCTCCCGTTCCCATATCCTATGTCCGAGCCTGAACTGCAAATTGGTCTCTTAAGACCTGCCTGGGGCACCTCTCCTGCCAGCGGCTTCCCAACCCTCCGAGGCTGTGGAATCTCACTGTCTTTCTGTCTCGTCCCCGCCTTCCCCACACTTGTTCTGTATCACGGAGGCATCTAGCAGTGAGGCAGTGGGCACACGTGGAGCACACCCACTGCAACTATTTCCAAGGAACCTCTTGCCCCTCGAGAGTTTGTGATTCTATTTAAGCCCANGAGGCGTCTAGCAGTGAGGCAATGGGCATACGTGGAGCACGCCCACTGCAACTATTTCCAAGGAACCCCTTGCCCCTCGAGAGTTTGTGATTCCATTTAAGCCCAGAGGCACCACCCTGGACAGCGCCACCTCAGAGTTTCAAGTGGGCCGACGTCCCTTCCCGGGCACAGGGGACACTCAGGTGTGAAGAACTGGCAGCTCCCTCCACATGGCACAGGCAAAGGTTCTTGGAGACCGTGGGGTNGGAGGCATCTAGCAGTGAGGCAGTGGGCACACGTGGAGCACACCCACTGCAACTATTTCCAAGGAACCTCTTGCCCCTCGAGAGTTTGTGATTCTATTTAAGCCCAGAGGCACCACCCTGAACAGCGCCACCTCAGAGTTTCCTCAAGTGGGCCGACGTCCCTTCCCGGGCACAGGGGACACTCAGGTGTGAAGAACTGGCAGCTCCCTCCACATGGCACAGGCAGAGGTTCTTGGAGACCGTGGGGTCTGGGGAGAAGAAAGTCAAGATGTGGTTGTCTCCCACCCAAGGGTCCAAAGCATGACAGGCAGCTCACTGTCTCCTCCCGGGACCTCAGATCCATCAGTCGTGGTGTCTGCCACACCCAACAATCCGTTCTGGGTGGAACTGCATAGCCTGAAGCCTCCACTCAGGGAAGCAGGGCTGGCTGCAGCATGTCCTTTGTGGGGAAGCAGCTCCTGCCTGGGCCAGCATGGATGTCTAACTCCAAAGAGGGCCATCAATGGGCTTGCCAGTGACCCA
Organism: Raphicerus campestris; assembly: GCA_006410735.1. Taxonomy (NCBI): domain Eukaryota; kingdom Metazoa; phylum Chordata; class Mammalia; order Artiodactyla; family Bovidae; genus Raphicerus; species Raphicerus campestris. Next base: position 542,393 of record SJYW01046273.1, on the reverse strand, counting down.
CAGCATGACCTGGCCAACAGGGGCAGGGGAGCTAGCTTAGCCTACCAAAGCAGCGCCTCCCAGGTGGTGCAAAGGGGACCGGCCAGCTGGCAGCGAGAGGAGCAGGAGGCAGACAGATGTGCAGCGTGGGTCCCAGCACAGCCACCTGTGCCAGGCTCCAGGTCTCAGCTGGTGGGTGTGCTCAGAGCATAGCCCCCTTTCCTTAGAGCACGTCTCAGAATGCCAGAAGAGCCTCAGCCTGTGCTTGCCCATGGCTTCCCTAGGCTGGCAGTCTCAGCTACAGGCCCGGGAATGGACGAGGCACCCTGCTCCTCACCTCCTCCTCCTTCTCTTCCAGCCCTCACTAGATGCACAGTACCTATGAGGCAGGGGAGAAAGTTTGTATTTGACAAAATTCTGTGTCTGTTTTCAAAATCTCCGCCTCCATCCCTGCTCGCTGCCAGGCATAAGAGGAGCAATTCCATTAGCAGCANTCCCCTAGGCTGGCAGTCTCAGCTATAGGCCCAGGAATGGACGAGGCACCCCGCTCCTCACCTCCTCCTCCTTCTCTTCCAGCCCTCACTAGATGCACAGTACCTATGAGGCAGGGGAGAAATTTTGTATTTGACAAAATTCTGTGTCTGTTTTCAAAATCTCCGCCTCCATCCCTGCTCGCTGCCAGGCATAAGAGGAGCAATTCCATTAGCAGCATCCCCCTGCCCCAGAGAGGAGGAGGAGGGATGGGTGCCCATGGCTCAAGAGCAGGGCGTGTGTCCTGCTGTCTGAACACCTTGCATCAACGATAAGAAAACGCCTCAGTGAAGCGACAGTGCCAGCTCCTGACACACCTGTGATGGCGGTGCCCTCACCACCCTGGTGGCCTCTGGCTCCTCCCGGGTCCCTGGCTGTGGGGCTCTCTCCTTCTGCAGCAACCTGCAGTGCCTGCCAAGCCCCACCTGCGCCCTGGAGCCCAGTCACAGCACTGCCGTCAGCGGACTGGAGGCTTGGAGCAGAGGAGCCAGGCGGGATCACGGTGCTGGCACTGCCCCCGCTCCTAAGACAAGTTTAGGAGCTTACTGCCAGCCCAGTCTAGCAGCAGAGGGCCTGTGAAGACCAGGGAAATGAGGGGACAGGGTACATCCAGGGGACCAGCACTCCTTGTCTCTGTCTGCCTCCAGAGAAAGCCCTGGAAAGCACAGGAGTGTGTAGCTCAAGAAACAGATGGGCAAGGTCATTAACAACACGACTGTGGGGCCAGAGTTTGGTTCCAATCCTGCTTTACCACTAATTACCTCTGTGGTCTTGGGAAAGCTACTCAACTTCTCTTTGCCTCAGTTTTCCCACCTGTAAAATGGGGATAACATTCCCTATTGCCAGAGGATTTCTGTGAGGATCATGAGATAAACCCACAACAGAGCCTGGCACACTGAATTTTATTAAATGTTAGTTGAGGAAGCTATCAGTGTCCTATGAAGGGGATGCAATTAGGGTCCTGGCTTGGGGGATGGAGAGTGCTAGAAAGCTGGAAGGGGCTCGTGTTAGGACAAGGAAGGAGAGAGGTGCAAAGAGGGGAGTCAGCCACACTAAGCCACAGCGTTTCAACAAAAAGTGAAAATGCTGCCTGCCGTGGGAGCCAGATGGCCCCCAAAGTCTGGCTACAACCTGAAATCCAGCAAAGTTAGCTGTGCCTGTCAGCGGGTCAGCACCTCATGGGTTAATGTAAGGTGCTAGGTTGCCTGGTGCCATGGCATCAGGTGGAAACTGGGTTTTTCTGTGCCAAATGCTATCATTGTGATCAACCACAGCCCAGAGGCCCAGCAGCCTGGGGACCTGAGCCGCCTTCTCAGCAATGAGACACCACCACAGGAACCGCTTAATACACCTGAAACCCAAGGCAGACACCCAATCCCCGGAGCCGAGGTGGCTCCAGTTACGGAACTCAAGTCCTAGGAAGGCCCCCAGCCCTGTCTCCTGCAGGAAACCAGTATGTGCTGGGTGCCTGGCGCTCCTGGGGGACGGGGCAGGAGGTCACCCTGAGAAACCCCAATGCTGTCTGGAGGAAAGGGCGAACCCTGTGGGGCTGTGGCTTTCTGACTTTGCCACCCAGACGAGGCACCAGAGTGATGCCCTTCCCCCAGTAAGAGAGCAAAGTGTAACGCCGTGTCCCCGCCAGCTGAGGGACAAGTGAGGGGAAGAACAAGGAGGGGGAAAGACGAGGGACAGCTGAGAGACAAAGCTCGAGAGAAGATTCCAGACAGAGGCTCAGGCCACACAACGGGCCTCACACTAGTCAGGTGCAAGGCAGGGGAGAGTGTTCTCTGCCCCAAACCTGCCACTTGCTGCATCCTTCTTCCTCCCTCCCTCCCATATGGGGACTTCCAGCCTCCCGGTCCATGGGGCTGCACGGCACTGACTCCCCCTTATCCAGATCTGGGATGACTGTCCCTCATGCGGGGGAAAAGGTGTGCACAGGCTCTCTGAGAAAGGGCATCAGGCAGCATTTGAACCACTGCACTCCGGGAGGGATGGGAAGCAGGGCCTCTGGCAGAGTCCTGATCCTCTAACTCCAAGGCCGTGATTCAACCTGAGGTCAAAGGCCCTGGTTCAGCTGTCCACCCACGAGGCAGACTGGTGATGTCAGAACAACATTCTCTCTTTTCTAAGACACAATCAGAAGCAGTGCACGTGATGATAGGGGCAACAACTCTGGAGGCTACTATTTTCACAACAGATCTTGAGATTCTCTGGAGACGCAGGAACCCAAGGGCTGTTACCACACAGGAGGGTTTCCCAGTCCAACATGAACTCCCGTGATGCTGGGAGGAATGTATGCCCAGTGCCTGAGCCCTGGGAGCTCCCACTCCAGAGTCCTGGAGGGCCNAACCCAAGGGCTGTTACCACACAGGAGGGTTTCCCAGTCCAACATGAACTCCCGTGATGCTGGGAGGAATGTATGCCCAGTGCCTGAGCCCTGGGAGCTCCCACTCCAGAGTCCTGGAGGGCCCCTGCAGCAGCCTGGCTAAGCTGCTGGGCGGCGTCCGACACCAGCAGTGACCCTGAGCAGCAGGCAATATTGACCTTGGTTTAAGACACTGGCCTCTCATGTGGGCACTCACCAGAGAGGACCCCACTCACACAGGGATCACAGGAGCTGCCTTCTTGCTCCCTGCTACATCTGAGCTTCTCCCGTGGCACGTATCTGAGCAGAGAACTTACTGGAAACTGTTCACCGCTTATAGAACTCTCCCCACCTTCTCACAATCCCAAACACATGAGTACAGAGTGAGTTTATTGTCTGTGAGTCCCCACAGGTTCCCTCTAGGGACATTCTCTAGGAAATGTGTGGATTCATTCATTCATTCATAACAAACTGTTGTTGTTGGTTCACGTGCCAGGAACTAATAAGCCAGGGGACACAGCCTTGAATAACACAGAAATATCCTTGTCTTCAGTGGACTTCTATGACAGTGGGGAAGAGAGATAATAAATAGGGAAACCAGTCATTCCAGAGAGTGAGAAGTGATGAAGAAAAAGCAGAATCACGGAGCGGAGGGTAAGAACACCCAGGTACGGCCTGCTTCAGACTGGCTGGTCAGAGAAGGTCTTTTAGAGGAGGTGACACCTGAGCTGGGGATGGAATGACCGGAAGGCACCTGCTGGGAGAGGGTCTGAAGGGTCGAGGCCCCAGGCAGGGAAGGTGGCAAATATCTCTCAGGCTGGAACACATTTCACTGAAACTCACAGTTCCTCAGAAGAAAAACACAGGGGCCACATCATTCTGTTCTGTGATAAAGAGGGAAAGCTCAGTAAGGGGGCTCCTGGGGACCACCCTCATCACGCACATGCGTGCACACNTCCTGAGAAAGATGATATGACATCAGCAAACCCAGCTGAGGAACCAGGCCTGAAGGCACAGCCATTCAACCAGTCAAACCGGAAAATCATAGGCCAAAGCCTCCTATGAGCCCAGAAGGTGGCCTTTAAGACAAAACAGTCTCAAGACCAGGTGACAGGTCTTCCAAGGAAGAAGGGAACACCAAGGACTGGAGGGAGAACGCCAACTCATAGGCCATCCCGACAGCTTCCATGCCTGGCTGACATGTAGCTACCGCAGAGAAAGGAAGTCAAAGGTCTCTGCACGGAGATGTCCATTGGGACGGGACATTGTCTCCCTGCTGGGCAGCGCCAGCTACACGAGGCCTCTCAGAAGGGGCCAGGTCAATGGATTTGAACTACTCCCCACTTCTGGAGGGAAACAAGAACAGGTGACTGCGAGGGCCTCCAGAACAGGTGTTGGGGCCACAGGATGGGGAGGGGGGCAAGGGAGAGAAGGGACGAGCTGAAAGGGTCTGACGTGCCCAGATACTACCACTGGTCTCCCAGCCAACATCCTAAATGCCATTTTCTCCCTTCTCCCTGTCATCCCCCTGCTCAGAAACCCTTGACACCATCATGAAGGGGCTCAGCCAGCTCCTCGGCCAGGCCCGCGGTGCCCCCTACCCTCCTTCCTTCACCAGTGGAACGTTTATGGAGAGCGTGCCTGGCCCTGTACTAGGCTGATGCAAACACGAGGAATGAGGTTTGGTCTGACCCTCAAGGCACCTGAACTACAGTTTGGGAGACAGAGAGATAAACGGAGGAATGTTCTCCCTCCTTCCCTCTCTTCGGTTCCAGCCAGACTGCCCAGAGTTCCGCGAACACCCACTGAACTCCTACCTTGTCATCTCCGCTCCTGCCACGCCGTCTGCTCCTTCCCTTGCAGGAGGAACTGAGAAGCAGCCCACACTGCAAGGCCTCGCTGCAGCCTCCCCCCACTCCCTGAGCCTTCCTGCCTCTTCCCATCCACCAGGCCGCCTCTCCTTCTGTGACCTCCTCCATCGAGCGCTTCCGGGAGCATCAGCGCTTGTGCACAGGCCCCTCACCATTCACGGGCTGCCTCAGGCAAGTCTTCCAGGGTTATTTAGCTGCTGGTACAGAACGTGATACCTTCACTACTAGTAATGATAAGGATCGTCATCCCTCCCCTACACTAGAAGAATGCTTCACCACGTGCTCTCAGATAGATTCTCTCCCTGTGACCAAGGCTCTTTCTTGACCTGTGTTGCTTCCCCAACTGGATCACAGGCTTCTGTAGGCAGGCAAAGGTGGATGGCAATCTGTCTCTAACACACCTGGCAGTGTACTTCATGGTGAATGTTTAATAAATTGATTTAACAGGTGAAGAAATAGTAGGGAACATCATGGCACTGACTGCCCTCCTCTGTGTAGGCCCCCTTCCAGGTCAGCAGAACTGCATGGGAAAGAAATGCCAGCTCAGGGCCACCTGCCCACCTGCGAAAGAGGAGTGGCGGTAAGCCTCATCACCCCCTGCAGGTTCTTCTCTGGAATGTCACATGCTCTTACAGTAAGTGACCTCAACAGTGAATCACAAATCGACATGGTCCAAGAATCTGAACTCCGTCTTGGCAGTAACTGGAGAATTGCCCCATTTTCCCTATTCACAGAAGGAGCCCTGGGAAAGGTGCCGAGATCAATGTCCATGATGGTAAGAGAATGTGTCTTAGACAAGGAGCAGCTTGGGAGAGGTGACTCCAGGTTTTATTCATCTGAGAATCTTCAGGTCGCAGTGCTGAGCCTACTTATAGGACACAGTTTTTTTGTGGGGAGTGGGGTGGGGGAGGAATGGATAAACTAATGAATAGGGCTTGGTAGTACCCATCCTTGTGGCTCCTTGATTTGTCTCTTGGCTGCCCCTTCCACCTTCCTGAGGACCTTTCTGCATCACAAAAGGGAATGCTTTTCTTGACCATCCAACTTTTCCCTAGTTACAGCTGAAAAACATGACGAAGACAATGGGAATCACAAACGCAACCGTAAGCTTTAAACAAGAAAGCATTCAAGAAACCCAGTGGGACAGATTTTAAAAGGCTGCCGTGAAGAAAGGCAGGTTTCTCTGTCTTCCATAGAATCCAAACTCCTATACAGTCCTCTGCATCCTAAGGAAAGGCAGGCCCAGCTGTGAGCACAGAGAGAGTCCTCACCTGCTGCAACCTGTCCTCACATCCCAGCTGGTTCCTTAGCCACTCCCAGGAACCCACTCAACATCTCCTCTTCCCTGAGCCTGCCCCAGAGGCCTGTAGCCTGCCCTTGGCCTCCAGACCCTCCCCATTCCTAAGATGTCTCTCATTCAAACAGCAGCCCAGCCCAAGCTCCTGGACATCCAAGGAGCTAGGCTAGCAGCTCCCCTGGGGAAGATGAATGCACCTGTCCCCTGACCCTGAGTCCCTTGAAGACAGTGAAGCGAAGAAAGAATGAGATCCTAGGAGCTCCATGATGATGACAACCAGCCTTTTCCAGGTTCTGTGTCTGACTCTGTTCTAAGTGCTTTTACAAACATCACCTCATCTAATCTTTACAACACCTGGAGAGGCAGGAATGTGTTATCCTCCCCATTCTGCAGATGAGAAGCTTACGTGATATTCAAGGACGCCCTGCCCCAAAGTGAGGTTCCCAGGTCTGTCTGACAACAAAGACTGCCTCTAAACCACGGGGCTCTGCTCCTCCTGGCTCATACCTGCCTCCTCTCCTCTCTTCGAAAGGAGTGGGTGTGGGAAGGGAGGGTGGAAGTCTCAAGTAGAAGCCAAGTGTGGGGCCCTTCCTGACGGGAGAAGGACCTGGTCAGTGCTGAGGCCACTCCAGGGCGTCATCAGAGAACCTGCTAGATGTGGGTGAAACGCCCTCAACTCAGGCCTCTCAGAGGAGGCGGCCACTCGGCGAAAGACGGCTCAGAGGGGCGGCCACCGACTCCCTCCTAGAATGAGTGATTCCATAACAATCCTGTCCAGCATATGCCACAGGCTTTTTCCCCTCTAAGCACCAGCTTGGGCACTGCCGGAGCAGAGATGTATTCTGAGTCCAGCTGGCCCTCATCCGCCTCAGCCTCCTTCAAAACAAACGCCTCCGCTGACGGTTTTCTGGAGCTGGCTAGCCATGCCCCATTCCGCGCACTGGCGCGCACCTTACCTACGCCCTCCTCCAGGTGTGTCCCACCTTGTGGCTTACCTTCACAGCTGCGCCCTGTCAGTTCAATCCCTTTGGCCCCTCCCTTCCTCCTCTCTTCTCCGCTTTGGCTCCACACTGGGTCAACCCTGAACTGAGGGGTACCCCGTGGCTCGGCTCCCCCTACTCTGAACCCCCTCACCCTGAGCACAAGCTTTCCTTCTCCTCCCCCTTTGCACCTGGGGATGGATGTGGGGTGTCATATCGGTGGCTATGATTCTCCACTGCCCCAGCTTGGAGTACTCAGGCCTAGGCCACCCCGTTTTCTCGGCTTCTGCGGGGAGGCGCCCCAGCNACGGCCTGGGGGAAGGCAGATACTCAGTATACATGTGTGTGTGACGGCCTGGGGGAAGGCAGATACTCAGTATACATGTGTGTGTGACGGCCTGGGGGAAGGCAGATACTCAGTATACAGGTGTGTGTGACGGCCTGGGGGAAGGCAGATACTCAGTATACAGGTGTGTGTGTGCCAGTCGCTCAGTTGTATCCTACTCTGTGACCCCACAGACTGTAGCCCTCCAGGCTCCTCTGCCCATGGAATTCTTCAGGCAAGAATCCTGGAGTGGGTTGCCATTCCCTGCTCCAGGAGATCTTCCTGCCTGCGTTGCAGGCAGATTCTTTACCATCTGAGCCACCAGGGATGTCCACTCAGTATATATTATTCAACAAAATCGAATAAATGAAAGAAAAAAAAAAAGAATGTGTAGGTGAGTGAGGGAATAAATGAGTGAATGAATGAAGTCACTACGTTCTAGGAGGAAAAAATGAGTAGAGAGAAAATTTTAATCAGAGAAGAGGGATCAGGGAATGACCTCTATTTTACAGCCAACTGTTGGCCCTCTCTGTGGAACAGGGGGTTCCAGTCACCGAGTTCTCCATAAATAGGTTCTCAGAAAAGTAACATGAGGGCAATACTCAGATCTCAACTTCAGAGGTGCCCCCAGCCAGACTCCTCAATCATGGCCCCTGACAGTCCCCCAGACTCAGCCAACAGCAGAGCACAACTGGCCCTCCAGCCCGGAGCACTCAGAGCAGGTGAAGGAGACACTGTCTCCCCCTTGGCTCACAGGAGAGAGGGTCTGCTTGGAGCCTTTGGAGGGCCTTCTGGGGTGAGCAAGGACATGCCCAGTGCAGTTTGGGGCAAGTGGAGGAGAGGCGATGGTTCACGTTGGGGTCACCTGCGTGTAAGACGTGAGTCATCACTTCTCTTGGGCCTCAGTTTTCCTAGTAATAAAATAGGGCCGATGATTCACTCTCTCGTCAGTCCTCAGTGGGAGGAACTAAGTGTCCAGGAAGCTCTGTGATTGCTTGACAAAGCACATTGCCCAGGGCACAACAGCCAAGGAGAGGTCAGGGGCCTGTGCAGAAAACTGGCAATTTTACAGGGAAACAGGCACAAATATTAGATTACAGCAGAAGGCACGCTGAGAAGAGCTGGCAATCAGGGTGGAAGGGTAATGGCCAAATATCGATTTGGACGTTATGAAGCTCATCACCCAGCTGTCTGGGAAGCAGGCAGGAGGAGGGGAGGAAGAAGGCAGCACCGGGGTGCTTGAAGCCGTGGGTGAATCTGCAGAGCTGTGCAGGTGGTACCGGAGCATAGAGCAGCCGAAAGCAGGGTTCTCCAGCCGTGCTCAGGGGTCACGTCCTCGGGGGAGGGTGTGTGTGCAGCAGGGCCAGGGAGCCAAGCAACACGTGGCTGAGGTCTGAGCCTTAAGGCAGGGCTGCCCTGTCCCCTCAGGTCACCTCTTGCCCCACTCCTCCACCTCTGCATGTCCTCACAAACTCACTCTTCCTTCTCAGCCCCTGGCTCTGCCAGGGCAAGGGGGAAACCGGCACCAAAACTGCAATAAAACCCAGAGCCGACTCATGTGCTCCCCATTCCTGTGTTGCTCACTGGTATCTCCCCAGCTCCTCGCCTGGCTCCTGGCTTGGAGTGGCGGGTGCTCCACAGATAGTGCCTGAATGACCGAATGCATGAGTGATGGGCAGGAGGGCCTCAGAGCACGTATTGTTCATCTCCAACATTCTTGTGAACTAGGAATAATCATAATAACACAATGAGGACAGCTGCCATTTTTTCTGAGAGCTCTGCCAAGTGCTTTGTATCTGTTAGCCCCTGTAATCTTCACAACGAGCATTAATGCAGATTCTGTTACTATCTTCAATTTACAGATGTGGAAATTAACGACAGAGAGGTTAACTGTCGGTAAGGCCACAGCGAACCTCAGGCGTGTGCTCTTTTTGTTCGACTCAGCTTCTTACTTCCCCTTCTTCAGGGTCTGGGGGAGCTGGGGGCACAGAGACCCTCCTGACCCTCCCCCAGTTCACACAGCATGTATACACAGCGCCTTATGGTCTGGGGGCTCAGAGACCTCGGGACTGCAGTGCCCAAGCATCGGCCCCCGTGTGTGTTAGGCCACTCGAAAGCAGGCTCAGATCTCTCCCTGCTGGTCCTTTCCCAGCCCACTTTCCCCTCTTCAGTTAGCCACAAGCCCTTGCCCCAGGCAGGGAGAGAACAGAACTTCCTGAGAAAGATGATATGACATCAGCAAACCCAGCTGAGGAACCAGGCCTGAAGGCACAGCCATTCAACCAGTCAAACCGGAAAATCATAGGCCAAAGCCTCCTATGAGCCCAGAAGGTGGCCTTTAAGACAAAACAGTCTCAAGACCAGGTGACAGGTCTTCCAAGGAAGAAGGGAAGACCAAGGACTGGAGGGAGAACGCCAACTCATAGGCCATCCCGACAGCTTCCATGCCTGGCTGACATGTAGCCACCGCACAGAAAGGAAGTCAGAGGTCCCTGCACAGAGATGTCCATTGGGACGGGACATTGTCTCCCTGCCGGGCAGGCAGCGCCAGCTACACGAGGCCTCTCGGAAGGGGCCAGGTCAATGGATTTGAACTACTCCCCACTTCTGGAGGGAAACAAGAACAGGTGACTGCGAGGGCCTCCAGAACAGGTGTTGGGGCCACAGGATGGGGAGGGGGGCAAGGGAGAGAAGGGACGAGCTGAAAGGGTCTGACGTGCCCAGATACTACCACTGGTCTCCCAGCCAACATCCTAAATGCCATTTTCTCCCTTCTCCCTGTCATCCCCCTGCTCAGAAACCCTTGACACCATCATGAAGGGGCTCAGCCAGCTCCTCGGCCAGGCCCGCGGTGCCCCCTACCCTCCTTCCTTCACCAGTGGAACGTTTGTGGAGAGCGTGCCTGGCCCTGTACTAGGCTGATGCAAACACGAGGAATGAGGTTTGGTCTGACCCTCAAGGCACCTGAACTACAGTTTGGGAGACAGAGAGATAAACAGAGGAATGTTCTCCCTCCTTCCCTCTCTTCGGTTCCAGCCAGACTGCCCAGAGTTCCGCAAACACCCACTGAACTCCTACCTTGTCATCTCCGCTCCTGCCACTCCGTCTGCTCCTTCCCTTGCAGGAGGAACTGAGAAGCAGCCCACACTGCAAGGCCTCGCTGCAGCCTCCCCCTACTCCCTGAGCCTTCCTGCCTCTTCCCATCCACCAGGCCACCTCTCCTTCTGTGACCTCCTCCATCGAGCGCTTCCGGGAGCATCAGCGCTTATGCACAGGCCCCTCACCATTCACGGGCTGCCTCAGGCAAGTCTTCCAGGGTTATTTAGCTGCTGGTACAGAACGTGATACCTTCACTACTAGTAATGATAAGGATCGTCATCCCTCCCCTACACTAGAAGAATGCTTCACCACGTGCTCTCAGATAGATTCTCTCCCTGTGACCAAGGCTCTTTCTTGACCTGTGTTGCTTCCCCAACTGGATCACAGGCTTCTGTAGGCAGGCAAAGGTGGATGGCAATCTGTCTCTAACACACCTGGCAGTGTACTTCATGGTGAATGTTTAATAAATTGATTTAACAGGTGAAGAAATAGTAGGGAACATCATGGCACTGACTGCCCTCCTCTGTGTAGGCCCCCTTCCAGGTCAGCAGAACTGCATGGGAAAGAAATGCCAGCTCAGGGCCACCTGCCCACCTGCGAAAGAGGAGTGGCGGTAAGCCTCATCACCCCCTGCAGGTTCTTCTCTGGAATGTCACATGCTCTTACAGTAAGTGACCTCAACAGTGAATCACAAATCGACATGGTCCAAGAATCTGAACTCCGTCTTGGCAGTAACTGGAGAATTGCCCCATTTTCCCTATTCACAGAAGGAGCCCTGGGAAAGGTGCCGAGATCAATGTCCATGATGGTAAGAGAATGTGTCTTAGACAAGGAGCAGCTTGGGAGAGGTGACTCCAGGTTTTATTCATCTGAGAATCTTCAGGTCGCAGTGCTGAGCCTACTTATAGGACACAGTTTTTTTGTGGGGAGTGGGGTGGGGGAGGAATGGATAAACTAATGAATAGGGCTTGGTAGTACCCATCCTTGTGGCTCCTTGATTTGTCTCTTGGCTGCCCCTTCCACCTTCCTGAGGACCTTTCTGCATCACAAAAGGGAATGCTTTTCTTGACCATCCAACTTTTCCCTAGTTACAGCTGAAAAACATGACGAAGACAATGGGAATCACAAACGCAACCGTAAGCTTTAAACAAGAAAGCATTCAAGAAACCCAGTGGGACAGATTTTAAAAGGCTGCCGTGAAGAAAGGCAGGTTTCTCTGTCTTCCATAGAATCCAAACTCCTATACAGTCCTCTGCATCCTAAGGAAAGGCAGGCCCAGCTGTGAGCACAGAGAGAGTCCTCACCTGCTGCAACCTGTCCTCACATCCCAGCTGGTTCCGTAGCCACTCCCAGGAACCCACTCAACATCTCCTCTTCCCTGAGCCTGCCCTTGGCCTCCAGACCCTCCCCATTCCTAAGATGTCTCTCATTCAAACAGCAGCCCAGCCCAAGCTCCTGGACATCCAAGGAGCTAGGCTAGCAGCTCCCCTGGGGAAGATGAATGCACCTGTCCCCTGACCCTGAGTCCCTTGAAGACAGTGAAGCGAAGAAAGAATGAGATCCTAGGAGCTCCATGATGATGACAACCAGCCTTTTCCAGGTTCTGTGTCTGACTCTGTTCTAAGTGCTTTTACAAACATCACCTCATCTAATCTTTACAACACCTGGAGAGGCAGGAATGTGTTATCCTCCCCATTCTGCAGATGAGAAGCTTACGTGATATTCAAGGACGCCCTGCCCCAAAGTGAGGTTCCCAGGTCTGTCTGACAACAAAGACTGCCTCTAAACCACCGGGCTCTGCTCCTCCTGGCTCATACCTGCCTCCTCTCCTCTCTTCGCAAGGAGTGGGTGTGGGAAGGGAGGGTGGAAGTCTCAAGTAGAAGCCAAGTGTGGGGCCCTTCCTGACGGGAGAAGGACCTGGTCAGTGCTGAGGCCACTCCAGGGCGTCATCAGAGAACCTGCTAGATGTGGGTGAAACGCCCTCAACTCAGGCCTCTCAGAGGAGGNATACAGTCCTCTGCATCCTAAGGAAAGGCAGGCCCAGCTGTGAGCACAGAGAGAGTCCTCACCTGCTGCAACCTGTCCTCACATCCCAGCTGGTTCCTTAGCCACTCCCAGGAACCCACTCAACATCTCCTCTTCCCTGAGCCTGCCCCAGAGGCCTGTAGCCTGCCCTTGGCCTCCAGACCCTCCCCATTCCTAAGATGTCTCTCATTCAAACAGCAGCCCAGCCCAAGCTCCTGGACATCCAAGGAGCTAGGCTAGCAGCTCCCCTGGGGAAGATGAATGCACCTGTCCCCTGACCCTGAGTCCCTTGAAGACAGTGAAGCGAAGAAAGAATGAGATCCTAGGAGCTCCATGATGATGACAACCAGCCTTTTCCAGGTTCTGTGTCTGACTCTGTTCTAAGTGCTTTTACAAACATCACCTCATCTAATCTTTACAACACCTGGAGAGGCAGGAATGTGTTATCCTCCCCATTCTGCAGATGAGAAGCTTACGTGATATTCAAGGACGCCCTGCCCCAAAGTGAGGTTCCCAGGTCTGTCTGACAACAAAGACTGCCTCTAAACCACGGGGCTCTGCTCCTCCTGGCTCATACCTGCCTCCTCTCCTCTCTTCGAAAGGAGTGGGTGTAGGAAGGGAGGGTGGAAGTCTCAAGTAGAAGCCAAGTGTGGGGCCCTTCCTGACGGGAGAAGGACCTGGTCAGTGCTGAGGCCACTCCAGGGCGTCATCAGAGAACCTGCTAGATGTGGGTGAAACGCCCTCAACTCAGGCCTCTCAGAGGAGGCGGCCACTCGGCGAAAGACGGCTCAGAGGGGCGGCCACCGACTCCCTCCTAGAATGAGTGATTCCATAACAATCCTGTCCAGCATATGCCACAGGCTTTTTCCCCTCTAAGCACCAGCTTGGGCACTGCCGGAGCAGAGATGTATTCTGAGTCCAGCCTGCCTTCTGAGTCTCTTGCTTCGCAAGTAACCCTCCTGGCCCTCATCCGCCTCAGCCTCCTTCAAAACAAACGCCTCCGCTGACGGTTTTCTGGAGCTGGCTAGCCATGCCCCATTCCGCGCACTGGCGCGCACCTTACCTACGCCCTCCTCCAGGTGTGTCCCACCTTGTGGCTTACCTTCACAGCTGCGCCCTGTCAGTTCAATCCCTTTGGCCCCTCCCTTCCTCCTCTCTTCTCCGCTTTGGCTCCACACTGGGTCAACCCTGAACTGAGGGGTACCCCGTGGCTCGGCTCCCCCTACTCTGAACCCCCTCACCCTGAGCACAAGCTTTCCTTCTCCTCCCCCTTTGCACCTGGGGATGGATGTGGGGTGTCATATCGGTGGCTATGATTCTCCACTGCCCCAGCTTGGAGTACTCAGGCCTAGGCCACCCCGTTTTCTCGGCTTCTGCGGGGAGGCGCCCCAGCCTGAGGCCCGAGCGCCTACCCTAGTCACCGACAGCAGTAGGCGGCCTGTTATCTCCAGGAACCCAGGCTTAAATCCCCAGCCGGCAGTCTCGCACCCTGGGGTTCATCCCCGCGCCCTTGCTTCTGGAGCCCCCGCCTGTAGCCGGAGGGGCGGACCCTTGCTCCCAGGATGGAGAAGGGGCATGGCCGCCCGGACAGGTGGAGGCGGCGGCGGCGGGGAGGGTGGGGCGCCCCCCGGCCATCGCCCCTTACCGATGGTGGAGATGTGCGAGGAGTGGAACTCGTTGTCGGTGAAGCGGCACAGCAGGCAGGTCTTGCCCACCCCAGAGTCCCCGATCAGGAGCAGCCGGAACAGCACATCGTACTGTTTCGCCATGGCTGGGCCGGAGAGGGCCGGGGGCTGCGGGCGGCGGGCTCAGCCCTGCTCCGCCGGGGCCATCGCGGCGCGCGCTCGCCCGGCCGAGAAGGGAGCGGGTCTGGCACCGCCGCCTGGCCGCCGCTGGCTCGGTGCTGGGAAGCGTGTGCGGCGGGAGCGCGATGGGAGGAGAAAGCCGGCCCCCGCGCCGCCGCCGCCGCCGCCCGGGGAAGAGGCGGGGAGAGCGCGCCAGGGAGCCGACCCCTCGGCGGGGGAGAGGGCGAGGCCGGTGCGCGCTCCCCGTCCCCAGGGTGCGCTGCTCCGGCCGGGGCCCGACCCCCTCCCCCCAGCTTTGGGCGGGTATCCGAGACGCAGGGGTGAGGGGGTTGGGGAACGTTTTTGTTTTCCTGTAGACCTTCCGAGTGCACTGGGAGGCTGGGATGCTGGGATGGGCTACCCAGCCCACCTCCACCAAACTCCTCATTTGTCCCCCAATCCCATCCCTAACCTGGCCCTGATAGCTCCGCCCTAGCCGAGGGCCCGCCCTCCGCGGGAGCTTACCCGGCCGGGGGAGAGGGCCCGAGAGGGACAGTGGTTGGTCCTCACCTGGGCTCACCCCGGGTCGGTCTGGGCCGCTTAGAAGTCGCGGCCTCCAGAAACCCTGGAGAGTATTGCTAGAATTCTCCCTCTCTGCCATCTGGCTTCTCCATAATCTTGCATGACTGTGTCCTCCCTTCAACCTCCCCCTCCCCCACTAATTCCAGCTTTTCTTTAAACGAGGGAAATGTCTGCTGACCTTCACCAGGCTGAAAAGACAGCGGATCATAAAAACACTTCCAAATGCACAATCCTTCGGGAGTGTTGTGCAGGCAAGTCTCTGTTTTGAGTCTAAGCTGCTTAGTAAGGTCGGTGCTCAGGATGCCAATATATTATTTCAACCCACTAAGTATTTCTGCTGGTGCACACCAATGGCTCCAAAGAATGAATGGACCTCTGTTCAAGACCCAATTTACTACCACTGAATGTGTTAGCACCAGAGAGAGGCAAATAAATGCTCTCTGGAGTCTAGAAAATGGCCTATTCCTGAGAATAAGTTCAAAGGGAGAACACGTCTAGCCCATTAGATCTTTAAAAAGTGATGAAAAAGTGGGTGTGTTTGTTTTCAGGCTGAGTATTGGATGTGAATATGTTTTTCAGTAGTAGGTCAAGGAAAGCAGTAAGTCCGTTTACTTGGCTCGAAGAGCTTTATTTCAGGCAAAGGGTATAAATTTATAATAAAGAGGGAAAAAATCCTGAACTGACAGTTATTTAGATGGCATTAAAAGCCAAGGAAACTTATTTTGCGGAATCCTTTAAGATGTCCAGGTGTCATTCTCTTCACTGGCTTTACATTGGGTTTCAAATACATGCTGCGGGCTCTGGAGTTGGGCCCACTTGGGTTCCAGTCCTAGCTCTTCCCCTCACCAGCTCTGCAGTCTTGAGCGTGTTATTGAACCCCAGTACTCAGTAAATGCTGAGGGATGGAAATCACCCTTCTTTGATTTCCCTATGCGTACGTGTGTGTTTTTGTTAGTCACTCAATCTTATCTGACTCTTTGCGACCCCACGGACTGTATTCCGCCAGGCTCCTCTGTCCATGGGATTCTCCAGGCAAGAATACTGGAGTGGGTTGTCATTTCCTTTTCCAGGGGATCTTCCTGACCCAGGGATCGAACTGGAGTCTACCCCCACTGCAGTCAGATTCTTGACCATCTGAGCCACCACGTAGGTAGTAAGCATATCCCACAGATGGTCAGGGATGTTTTCAAGGCACTCCCATCATCCTGCCGTGATTTTCATCCATACCACCATACATGGCCAGCGGGGAAAGGTTCAGCTCAGCCTGGCCCCCTCTGGGCACTGCAGCTGCCCTCCCATCGATGGCTGGACACTGTAATGGCCAGTACTTCCCAGGCCTCCTTCCTGTGTCGTTAGTGGGTCTCTGCTTGCTTCTGTTAAGGGAACGGGAAGGAAAATGAAACCTGAGGTAAGTTCCTTGTCCAAGAAGAAGCTTCGCTTTGAAGGAAATGGCTTTGCATAGGTTAAGACAGGCAAGGGAGTGTGGTTTCTTAAACAAATCCAGGGAAATGAATGCCCAGACTCATTTAAAAAAAAAAA
>SJYW01046273.1:514193-525655 GCA_006410735.1 Raphicerus campestris | reverse complement strand
ACTTCCAAATGCACAATCCTTCGGGAGTGTTGTGCAGGCAAGTCTCTGTTTTGAGTCTAAGCTGCTTAGTAAGGTCGGTGCTCAGGATGCCAATATATTATTTCAACCCACTAAGTATTTCTGCTGGTGCACACCAATGGCTCCAAAGAATGAATGGACCTCTGTTCAAGACCCAATTTACTACCACTGAATGTGTTAGCACCAGAGAGAGGCAAATAAATGCTCTCTGGAGTCTAGAAAATGGCCTATTCCTGAGAATAAGTTCAAAGGGAGAACACGTCTAGCCCATTAGATCTTTAAAAAGTGATGAAAAAGTGGGTGTGTTTGTTTTCAGGCTGAGTATTGGATGTGAATATGTTTTTCAGTAGTAGGTCAAGGAAAGCAGTAAGTCCGTTTACTTGGCTCGAAGAGCTTTATTTCAGGCAAAGGGTATAAATTTATAATAAAGAGGGAAAAAATCCTGAACTGACAGTTATTTAGATGGCATTAAAAGCCAAGGAAACTTATTTTGCGGAATCCTTTAAGATGTCCAGGTGTCATTCTCTTCACTGGCTTTACATTGGGTTTCAAATACATGCTGCGGGCTCTGGAGTTGGGCCCACTTGGGTTCCAGTCCTAGCTCTTCCCCTCACCAGCTCTGCAGTCTTGAGCGTGTTATTGAACCCCAGTACTCAGTAAATGCTGAGGGATGGAAATCACCCTTCTTTGATTTCCCTATGCGTACGTGTGTGTTTTTGTTAGTCACTCAATCTTATCTGACTCTTTGCGACCCCACGGACTGTATTCCGCCAGGCTCCTCTGTCCATGGGATTCTCCAGGCAAGAATACTGGAGTGGGTTGTCATTTCCTTTTCCAGGGGATCTTCCTGACCCAGGGATCGAACTGGAGTCTACCCCCACTGCAGTCAGATTCTTGACCATCTGAGCCACCACGTAGGTAGTAAGCATATCCCACAGATGGTCAGGGATGTTTTCAAGGCACTCCCATCGTCCTGCCGTGATTTTCATCCATACCACCATACATGGCCAGCAGGGAAAGGTTCAGCTCAGCCTGGCCCCCTCTGGGCACTGCAGCTGCCCTCCCATCGATGGCTGGACACTGTAATGGCCAGTACTTCCCAGACCTCCTTCCTGTGTCGTTAGTGGGTCTCTGCTTGCTTCTGTTAAGGGAACGGGAAGGAAAATGAAACCTGAGGTAAGTTCCTTGTCCAAGAAGAAGCTTCGCTTTNAGTACTTCCCAGGCCTCCTTCCTGTGTCGTTAGTGGGTCTCTGCTTGCTTCTGTTAAGGGAACGGGAAGGAAAATGAAACCTGAGGTAAGTTCCTTGTCCAAGAAGAAGCTTCGCTTTGAAGGAAATGGCTTTGCATAGGTTAAGACAGGCAAGGGAGTGTGGTTTCTTAAACAAATCCAGGGAAATGAATGCCCAGACTCATTTAAAAAAAAAAAAAAAGAAGAGATTTCATCATACTAGGCTGACCTCAAATTCGGTAGCTTACATTTATTTTTTTAAAAAAGCAGAATCAAGAGTGGAATAGTCTAGAAGCCTAAACTTCTAAAGCTCACCTATTTTCCGAGCTGTCATAGAGAGATCTCTATTTTGTGTGTGTGTACACATGGGCATGGGCCCTTGTGCACACACTCTGAGGAGAAGAGCTGAGATTTGGGGATAATGTTAGCAAAAGAACCACAAAACTAGTGAAGACAAGAAAACTTGCTTTAACCGTGGTCTTTGTAAAGAAAATACTTAATTCTCCCCTTACTGCAATCACTCAGTGGGACATTTTGACATCCTCCCCAGGGAAAGTCAGTTTGGACTGGGGCAGTCTTTAGTAGAGCTGAGCGACATCCGAGGAATGGTTGCTGGATGTCTCTCCTGCCAAAAGCCTCCAAGAATCAGTCTCTCAAGTACATTGAACTGATTCTTTTACCAGGGAGACAAGTTCCTTCCCCACTCCCTGCCACCTCCACCCCAGCCACATTGAGCATGCTCTGTGTTTAAACAGCCAGCAAGGGCACCGCTGTGGATCTGTTGTAACAGCGGCTGAATTAACTGGAGAAATGAGCCAACAGGCAGCCCGCTGCCGAGACTCAACACAGGTGGGCTGTGGGACTCCAGGTTAGCAAAATCCCATGCCTCTTCCAGACTCACATTCGGGTTCCCAACTCTGGGTGAATGTAAGTACTGTGCTCACCTGCCTTATCTCAGGATCAGAAGAAACAGACAGACCCCATACCCCCTGATTGTCTCAGTACTGTCTTCTATTCACATCCTTTTTCTTCTCTGTCTCTGAGAAATAGAAAAAGGAAGAGACTGAAATGACAAGGGGAAAGGGGACAGGGCAAGCTGAGCTGTCAGAGACAAGCGCATATACACCTAAACCCCCTCTGAGGTTGCCTTGTAGATGGCAGGGGAGGAGGGGCTCTGTGACACTCGGGTAGGGAAGGTGAAATTTTGCGACATGCAACAGATGTAGGAAGCGTTGATCCTGTAGCCATAAGCTAGCTGTGTGCTCACTTGTTCAGTCATGTCTGACTCTTAGGCAAGAATACTGGAGAGGGTTGCCATTTCCTACTCTGGAGGATCTTCCCGACCCAAGGATTGAACCCGTGTCTCTTGTGTCTCCTGCACTGGCAGGAGGATTCTTTACTACAGTGCCACCAAGGGAGCTCGTAGTCATAAACTGCTGTGCTCAGTTGCTCAGTCGTGTCCGACTCCTTTTGACCCTGTGGACTGTAGCCTGCCAGGCTCCTCTGTCATGGGGATTCTCCAGGCAAGAATACTGGAGTGGGTTGTCATGCCCTTCTCTAGGGGATCTTCCTGACCAGGAATTGAACTGGGTTTCCTGCATCGCAGGCAGATTCTTTACCAGCTGAGCTACCAGGAAAGCCCAGTCATAAATTAACAAGCTCCAAAAAGGCTGTTTGGAAGGAGTGGTAATATTAATACACATTTGAAAGAAGTCACAATGTTCATCCAGAAACTCATTTGAATCTATTACCATTATCTACACGACTCAGTGACTTCACTTTCACTTCACTTTCATGCATTGGAGAAGGAAATGGCAACCCACTCCAGTGTTCTTGCCTGGAGAATCCCAGGGATGGCGGAGCCTGGTGGGCTGCCATCTATGGGGTCGCACAGAGTCAGACACGACTGAAGCGAATTAGCAGCAGCAGCAGCAGCAGTGGAGTAAAACATGAAGATCTCTTTGTTAATTGAGATTTTTAACTTTCTAGGGAGGGCCTAGAAAGTTAAAAAAATCTCAATTTTAACAGCTTAGGGAGGGCTGCCCCAGGCATCAACCGCCTGCTTGCAGAGAGGGGAAGACAGGGTGAGTGGAAGGTAGTAAAGGGCCAGGCCTGGATGTGGTAGATGTTGCTTTTGCCCATGTTCTATTGGCCAGAACTCAATCAGAAGGCTCTGCCTGCATGCATTTGGGGACTGCTGGGCTGTCACTTCACAGCTGCAGTGCCCGCTGTGGAAGGGAAGCAGGACTCTAGTGAATAGCCAGCATTTCTGTCACATAAAAAGAAGGCTAGGGTGACTCCCAACCCTGCTGTGTATCAGCATCACGTGTGGAGCTTTAAAAATGCACGTGTCTGGGACCCAGCCCCAGAGATTCTGATTGGGTAGGTCTGCATGGATGCCCAGGAATATCTGTATTTTTAAAGGCACAGATGATGTTGAAGGTCTCTTGTTAACTCTGGAGCGTATGTGTCTGGCATTGCCTCTCAACAGTTTTTAAAACCATTTCTGCGATTTCTCAATGTGAACAATGCTAACTGGCTTCCATTCTGTATGTGCTGGTAAAGTAGTTTTCACCATAATAAATCCCAAATAGGACTAAAAGTCAATACTTTTTTACAGGCTTTTAGTAGTAGAGTCTATGTAATGATTAGTAATATATAATGTTGTTAATTTTGCCTCAATATTTGACACAATGGTGTAAGTATGTATGATTGATGATATATTGATTTCTGAGAAGCTCACAGTTGTTCTCAATGCCACAAAATCATTGTTCAGAAAGCTATTCTTTTTGGAGTGATTTGAAAAACTTCTTTTCTCTCGGTGGTCCCCTTCCGAAATTTCAGAGAGTAGTAGGTGCAAGCATCTGCTGGGGTAGTCTTGTTGCTGCAGATGGAAAATCTAGGCTAGAGCAGAGACCAGGCAGAGGTTAGAAGGAGCTAGGGGGAGGGAGGAGGGCTGACATAGAAAGGTGAATGTAATCATCATCACTGAAGAAAGCAAGTGGCAGCGTGCTGTAAATAGAATAATCCTCTCTTCCCATCCTCTCTTCCTTGTTTTATTGAAATATAATTGGCATATAACATTATATTAGTTTTAGGTGCACAGCAAAACAATTAAATATTTGTATATGTTGAACGTATGCGTGTGTGCTAAGTCGCGTCAGTCGTGTGCAACTTTTTGTGGCCCTATGAACTGTAGCCTGCTGGGTTCCTCTGTCCATAGGATTCTCGACCCAAGGACTGAACCCATGTCTCTTGTGTCTCCTGGATTGGCAGGTGTATTCTTTACCATGGTGCTACCGAGGAAGCTCGTAGTCATAAGTTGCTGTGCTTAGTTGCTCAGTCATTTCCGACTCTTTGCAACCTGATGGACTGTAGCCCGCCAGGCTTCTCTGTCCACGGGGATTCTCCAGGCAAGAATACTGGAGTGGGCTGCCATGCCCTCCTCCAGGAGATCTTCCCAACCCAGGAATTGAACCCGGGTCTCCCACACAGCAGGCAGATTCTTTACTGAGTCACCAGGGAAGCCATATGTTGTATGTGCTATAGGAAATAAGAATAAAAACTAGAATTTCACAATTTCCACATTCTAATGTAACTATTTAAAATATTTACCAGAGAATATTTACTGTATTGAAAATATAACTAAACACTAATGTTATATATTAAAAGGCCACCTTCATAGATTAGAATGAATTATTCCTTTCCTATTTTATTTCACTGAATTCTGTGTATGTTATGTCCTATTTTATTTCTATATCTATACATTTTATGTTTATATTTACACAGGTTCTGTATTTATTAGCTAGTGAGCTCTTTAAGGATAAGACTAGTATAATATTATATTCATTGTCATCATTTTTCACAGTATGTTACACAAATAAGCACGCAAATGTTTATTACAATGACTGGAAATCATTCGAGTCATTGAACTTACTCAGTGCCTATTATATTCTAGAGAGTAAGCGATGAACAATATAAAAGTCCCTGTCCTGAGAGCTTGCAGTTTAGTGGGAGGAAGACAAACAGCAAACAAACGCATAAAGTATAGAGTTTGTCAGCTAGCGATATGTGCTCCGGGGGAAAAAGAAAACAGGAGGGTGGGACAGAGTATTAAAATCTGAGTAAAGAGCAGAAGTGAGAGGCCAGGCCACGTCTACATCTGGGGGTGGAGCAAGCACCCTCTGAGGCTGGCCCTGGGGAATACGCAGAACAGCAGGAGGCCAGTGTGGAGGACAGTGAGCAGGCAGGTGCAGGAAAAGGCCAAGTTGTGGGGCCTTCCAGGCTAGGAGAAGAACCTCGAGGCTGCCTCTGAGATAATCAGAAGTCTTCAGATGAAGGGGTCATTTGCTTTCACTGAAGAAGTTCAGTCTGGCTTTCGAGTTTGTATTAAGCTGTTGGAGGACAAGAGTGGAAACAGGGAGCACAGTTAAGAGAGGAGAGTAAGAATCCAAGGGGCGGATGGTGGTGGCTCGGCCTAGGACCTCAGCTGTGGGATTTAGCAAGCAGGGGTTAAATTCTAGATGTATTTTCACTAAGAGTTATGGGGAATGAGAGGAAGAGAGGCATCAAGGATGGCTCCAAGAGATTTGTAGGAAAGTGGGAGGATGGAGTTACGGTAATTGAGGGGAGAAGGCTGAGGGCACGGGTTTGGAAGAGAAACCAGCAGCTCTGTTGTGAACACATTTACCGTGCTAAGATGTACGTTAGATAGCTAAGTGGAAATGCAAATAGGATGTTAGATACAAACGTGAGTTCAGGAGAGAGATCCAGGTTGGAGATATAAATGAGGGTGTTTCCAATCTACTGGCAGTATTTGCAACACTGAACCTGACTGAGCTCACAGGTGAGTGTAGACAGAGAGCCCCAAGGGACTCCAAAGTTACAGCGTGAGGGAGATGAGGAAATAGAAAAGGCTGGTGCTAGACATTGCAAGAAGAAGGTATTTCAAGGAGAAGGGAATGACCAACACTGTCACATGCTGCTAGGAGGTCAGGATAAAAGCTGAGACTGGCCCTTGGATTTAGCAATTAAAAGTTTAAGGGGGACTTGACAAGAGCCAGTGGGGAAGCCAGATTGGAATGGGTTCAGGAGATAGTAGGAGGAGAGGAACTGGAGCCACTGGTAGAGAGGGAAGGAGGAATGGGGAGGTAGTTGGAATCAAGAGGCTTAAAAATGTCTTTTTCCCCCAGTGAATGGAGAAGTAGCCTGTTTGTGGGTGATGGCCATGATCAAGTACAGGAACAATTAGATGTCTTAGGAGAGGTAAGGGAGGATGGGCATGAGGGAAGAGGGAGGGTTTGGCCCTAGGTAAGAGCTGGGTAACCCTTTCATCTGAGGAGGGCCAGGGACAGGGAAGGCAGAAGAGGAGACTGCAGATGCTGGTAGAGAAGTCATTGTGGGGGAGAAAATTAAGTACCTAGCAGGATAATAGATGAGTTCTTTCCAAAATATGTATTACAACATAGATTTGCAAGATATTAAAAGAAACAATTCATGCTGACATATGGGCTTCTGTGAGTAATGCAGTGAGAGCAGTTTTAAAGCTTTCTCTGAAAGCTACTCTGGGAGAAGGCAATGGCACCCCAATCCAGTACTCTTGCCTGGAAAATCCCATGGACGGAGGAGCCTGGTAGGCTGCAGTCCATGGGGTCGCGAAGAATCAGACAAGACTGAGTGATTTCACTTTCACTTTTCACTTTCCTGCATTGCAGAAGGAAATGGCAACCCACTCCAGTGTTCTTGCCTGGAGAATCCCAGGGACAGGGGAGCCTGGTGGGCTGCCGTCTATGGGGTCGTACAGAGTCGGACAGTACAGAGTCGGACACGACCGAAGGGACTTCGCAGCAGTCGCAGAAGCAACTGGAATCTACTCTAGGGGCAAAAGCGCCCTCTAGTGGTCCATTTAGGCCATTAATCTTTTTTCTTATTGCTCTAGATAGAGTGAGAGAGAGTGAGAAAAGTCGCTCAATGGGATTCTCCAGGCAAGAATACTGGAGTGGGTTGCCATTTCCTTCTCCAGGGGATCTTCCCGATCCAGGGATCGAACCCAGGTCTCCTGCATTGCAGGCAGACGCTTTAACCTCTGAGCCACCAGGGAAGCCCACTCTAGATAGAAGTATTAATACAAAATAGCACTATCCACATCTTATTTTTTAAAGAAACAATTACAATTCAGTGTAATTTAGAAGAATGTCATACATTTGAGTTAAATAAACCCAAACCATCTGTAGTCCAAGTTGGTCACTATTATCATTGCTAAGACTTTCTCCTGTAAATATATCATTTTCTGCCATACTGCCAATATTTATGTACATTCTGCTTCTTGAACAAATTGTTTTTATTAAACTCAGAGGAAAGATGACTTGTAGGCCATCGCTGATCCAAGGCTGAAAAGTCTTCTCAATCCCACGTAGAGTATAAACTCCTCCTATTTTCCATTCCTTGTTTCACTTAATTTTGTTGCCACTGGGTTTCCTCTGCCTAGGATTGTCCTCCCACCGCCATCATTTGCTCGTGATCTTCCAGACTACCTTCAGTCTCCCCTGCCATGCAGTGTCACCCTATCCTGTGCTTTTTTCTCCCTCAGGCCATTTCCCCCAACTGCAGTAATAATAGTCAGCTCTGTAAGACTGTTTAATGTCTGTTTCTTCTGGTAAATCTTGGGACCCATAAGGGCTGAGCACGTTTGTGGCTTATTCACCGCTGTCTCCTCAGCACGTAGTTCACTGAGCAGCACGTAAAGACACTATCCTGCAGGAGGCTCTTTCTTCCTCCCTATTAACCTCTTTCAGATCCCACAGTGGAGACTGCATTCAGAAATAGATTTCTATTTCTTGAATACAATTTGCAACTGCTTTAGGTGCACTTGCAACAGATGTTATAATTTGTTACAGAATTGTTCCAGTTACTCTTTCAGTAGCTCAATTTAAATTTTTAGGTAACAAAACAACTCTTTACAAAGATGGTGTTCTTAGATTTGACCCAGACCTTAACATCATTTTTTCCAAACCAGAAATAAAAGGCAATAAGATGCCAATACAGAGGGAAGAATAGAGACCATTTCATGTCGTACAGCTGTATCCATGACTCTAACCCACACAGACCTACTTATTCCCAGATTTAGAAATATTCTGGCACCTCCAGGACTTCACTCAACAATAGCACTTCTAAAATGGACATGGTGATAGTGTTTACCTACCTTGGGCCTCTGGACCATCCCGGCCTCATCTTTAGACACTGAGAACAGGGGGATGGCTAGTTGTGAAATATACCATGGTTTCCTGGGTCCTCCTAGACATGTGACTTGGAATTGAATGGGAACAGAGTAAAATCCTCTGAGCCAGAAATGGATCTTGTGTCCAAGTTTATCTGGAAAGTCTGTTATCATCTTGTCATCTCAAACCCCCAAGCCTCCACCCCCACTCTAAATAATTTAACCTCTTGGTATTATAATTTTGGAGTAGTCTTTTTGCTGTGGGTCCCTGAAAGAGGGTCTCTTCTATCGCTTGCCCAAAGGTAGCAGGGTTTTCCTAAAATCACAACTTGAACATTTAATGGGGACGTATATGATAATTAACCCCACTTAAGAGGAATTTTATTTGGAACACCTTCAGATTAAATACAAACACACGTGAGCATATTTATTGCATGTTCTCTCAAACTTGCTGTTTCTTTCTCTTGTGAGGTTCTTCTTGATGTTGTTCACATGGATGGCTCCTTGTCATCCTTCAAGTCTCATTCTACATGTCACTTACTTGGAGAGGCTTGGCCAGACCAGCCAGTCTAATTAGTCCCCTCCTCCTTTACTTTCACAGATCCTGTTATTTTCCTTCATACAATTTATCACAAGTCTTCATGTATTTATTGTGTTCATTCACTTAATTCTGTCAATTCTACCAGACTGTAGGATTCCCACAGGCAAGGACCTTATTTGTTTCGCTCACTTTTGTATTCCTGGGACCCAGCACGGGTGCCCTGACATAAGTAGGTACTTCATTTAGAATTTCTAAATGAATGAGTGAATATTTCTTGGTTGTTTCACTTATCCTTGTTCCTTCTACTGCGTTTTCGTTTCTGCTACTGCACTGTAACCCCAATGAGATAGAAAATTATAGTGCCCCTTCCCTCCATCACTAAGTGCGGAGATGGCGATGCCTTTGTGGAGAAGCTACTTGCTGGCTTCTCCTGGGCGGCTGTCATGTACCCAAAGGTGAACAATAATTCTATTCGTAATAGCATGATTGAGACAGTCAGGAGAGCTGTCAGAAATGCTTTAAGAGTTACACTCATTGGGCTCTTGGGCACCCGCAACTGCAAACTACTGACATAACAATTAAGTGAGAATAAGCAGAATGTTGAAAAGCAGGGTGTGTGTGAAATGAAATTCGGACGTTCACATTCTTCCCTGCCGCTAGGAAACTGAGCCTCTTGCAGCAAACCCTCTGTCCAGTTGGGGGCGGCAGCATCCCACTCCCTGAAGATGTGTAGGTGGCAGGAGCAATTCGCGTTCAGAATCTTTTGACTCTACCCGCTCACCGTAGCGCCTTAGCCCGCTCGAGTTTCAATGCGCGTTGTGGTTTGCCGAAGCTGAGCCCTATACACCGCCTGCTGCTTTCCGGATCATGGCTTCTCCGAGTTCCTTCACCTACTGTTGCCCTCCATCTTCCTCCCCTGTCTGGTCAGAGCCGCTGTACAGTCTGAGGCCAGAGCACGCGCGGGAGCGGTTGCAGGACGACTCGGTGGAAACAGTCACGTCCATAGAACAGGTGAGGTGGCTTGACTGGGCGAGGCGCCCGCGCGCGGGCTTCTGGTAGCGGGAGTCCGGTCCTCAGGGCTGCGGGGGCGTGGAACTCACCTGGGAACTACAGCTCCCACGGTGCACCGCGGCGCTTCCCCTTTGGGAAGCTCCGGGCGCCCAGGCTTGGGCTGGGGGAGTGGAGGTGTTTTGGCCCAGGTTGGGGAGGGGTCGATGTCAAAGCTGGAGCGAGAGAACAGTACCTAAGCCTTGGGGAGCAGAGAGAATCTTGCTCTGTACCTGGAGGACTGAAGCAGCCCAAGCGGATTTACAGCTCACTCCTTTCTGCCTGACATTGGGAGGTTCTCTGATGGAGAGTTCACTTTCTACAGCCTGATTGTAGTTGTGGGACAAAGAAGGGGAAGAGAATTGGCCAGACTGTGGTCATGCCGTTCTGTTGTAGGAAGGGGGAACCTTTGTAGGGTCTCATAGTGGGCTTTTGCCTATCACTCGGAAGTGAATTGTCTAAGGAGATACGTGTGCTGACAGAGCAAGAGATTTTACTGAGAAAGGGGTGCCTGGGTGGAGAGCAGCAGGGTAAAGGAACCCAGGGGAACTGGTTTGCCACGTGTGACTCACAGTTTCAGGTTTTATGGTATTGGGATTAGTTTCTAGGTTGTCTCTGGCCAATCATGTTGCTTGGTTCATAGCTTAACTTCAGGGTCTTTTTTTGGCATGCATCTCTCAGCCAAGATGGATCCCAGGGAGAAAGACTCTGGGAGGCTGGTCTTCTCTATCGTTGAGCCCCTCTTGAATTCTCCTGGTTAGTTTTGTCTGAAGCACCACGTTGCTTATGGGGATCTCTTGTTGGCCAAGTTGTGTGATTTTGGTCAACACTTACCTAACTCCCCTGAGACACTTCATACTCAACATACTTCTTGGGAATTGGGGCAGAGGTTTTTTTTATTCTGTAGCTACTTCCTGTTGGGAGTGGGCACCTTCTTATCTGCTGCTGCTGCTAAGTCACTTCAGTTGTGTCTGACTCTGTGTGACCCCATAGACAGCATCCCACCAGGCTTCCCCATCCCTGGGATTCTCCAGGCAGGAACACTGGAGGGGGTTGCTATTTCCTTCTTGAGTAGAAATGTTTCTCCACCTGATCTAAATCTAGGCATTCTGTGTCTAAAACTGACTTCCACCCTTATAGGAACAATTTGGCCTGAAACTGTTGGACTCTGTCGGAGCAGATGAAACAGACAGGGGCTAAACAAGAGGCCTAACAGGATGTTCATTGCGGGGCCGGGAGGAGAGGGGGGGAAGAAAGGCAACATTGGGGTGAGGGCTGTGTGTGTGAGGTGTGTGACTTTCTTCTGATTGGTGGATGGTGAGGTATGGTGCTCCAGGAATCTTGGGCTCAGCCTGAAGTTACCATCCTCCACTTTGGGGTGTGTGTGTGTGTGTGTGTGTGTGTTGTGGGGT
>SJYW01046273.1:498263-513681 GCA_006410735.1 Raphicerus campestris | reverse complement strand
GACCCCATAGACAGCATCCCACCAGGCTTCCCCATCCCTGGGATTCTCCAGGCAGGAACACTGGAGGGGGTTGCTATTTCCTTCTTGAGTAGAAATGTTTCTCCACCTGATCTAAATCTAGGCATTCTGTGTCTAAAACTGACTTCCTCCCTTACAGGAGATGTGTATAAGAGACAGGAGAGCAGCAGGGTAAAGGAACCCAGGGGAACTGGTTTGCCACGTGTGACTCACAGTTTCAGGTTTTATGGTATTGGGATTAGTTTCTAGGTTGTCTCTGGCCAATCATGTTGCTTGGTTCATAGCTTAACTTCAGGGTCTTTTTTTGGCATGCATCTCTCAGCCAAGATGGATCCCAGGGAGAAAGACTCTGGGAGGTTGGTCTTCTCTATCGTTGAGCCCCTCCTGAATTCTCCTGGTTAGTTTTGTCTGAAGCACCACGTGGCTTATGGGGATCTCTTGTTGGCCAAGTTGTGTGATTTTGGTCAACACTTACCTAACTCCCCTGAGACACTTCATACTCAACATACTTCTTGGGAATTGGGGCAGAGGTTTTTTTTATTCTGTAGCTACTTCCTGTTGGGAGTGGGCACCTTCTTATCTGCTGCTGCTGCTAAGTCACTTCAGTTGTGTCTGACTCTGTGTGACCCCATAGACAGCATCCCACCAGGCTTCCCCATCCCTGGGATTCTCCAGGCAGGAACACTGGAGGGGGTTGCTATTTCCTTCTTGAGTAGAAATGTTTCTCCACCTGATCTAAATCTAGGCATTCTGTGTCTAAAACTGACTTCCACCCTTATAGGAACAATTTGGCCTGAAACTGTTGGACTCTGTCGGAGCAGATGAAACAGACAGGGGCTAAACAAGAGGCCTAACAGGATGTTCATTGCGGGGCCGGGAGGAGAGGGGGGGAAGAAAGGCAACATTGGGGTGAGGGCTGTGTGTGTGAGGTGTGTGACTTTCTTCTGATTGGTGGATGGTGAGGTATGGTGCTCCAGGAATCTTGGGCTCAGCCTGAAGTTACCATCCTCCACTTTGGGGTGTGTGTGTGTGTGTGTGTGTGTGTGTGTGTTGTGGGGTGGGGGTGGGGGGTTCAGTTTGTCAGAAGAACTCAAAGATACAGTTATGCATGCTCCTAGAGTAGGAACCAGGACCCTGCCCCAAGGCTGTCCCACCATTTGGCTGTTCCTCCCCTGTTTCTGCATCCTCTCCCTTCCCTAATTAGCAACTGTTTGACTCTGCCCTCTGGAACTCAGTGAGGGTCAAGGAGGCTGAATGAAACCTATAACCTACAAACAGGAAACACAGAAAGGATTTGTACTCCTTGGGAGCCCCACAGATTCCTGCTCAGTGTCAGTCCCTTCTTTGATACTTCTCAGTCTTTCAGGGAATGGGACAACAATAGCAGTGGCAAATTCCTGTTGGAATGGGGCCTAGTCTTGTCTCAATTTAGGGACTAGACACTGAATTGGAAATGTTTCTGAGTTCCAAGTACTGGATCTGAGTCTCTTATTATTAAGATCTCAATCCTTTGTTCCAACATTTTGGTGTAACAGACTTAATTAGACATAATTAGAGGAGTGAAACCTGGAATAGGCAAAATAAATCTCATTCCCTGAGGTATTTAGAAGAATAAGCTTGAAACCCTTTCTGAACCTTGCACCTTTGGGAGACTTGAAACCAGTTGTCTAATTGTACCTAAGTAAGTTTTAACTTCTGATGTAGCATTAACATAACAGGAACTATTGGCCACTATGCATATATTTCTTCTTTTTGTTAATATCTGATCTAAAGCACTTTCATTTTTTAGTTACAAGAGGATACCTTGAAACCATAATGTTGCAGCTACCAGTCACCAGTGGACATTGTTTTGAGAAATGCTGGTGACATCCCATGTCTGACACAGCTCAGAAAACTCAAGTTCTCAGCAGGACTTGCCCTTGTCTGAAATCACATCCATAATGCCTCCTAATATTAATAACCTGAAATATCTCAACCACAGAGACTCCATTTTGGCTTTCTGTTTCATTTTTCTCCTTAATTGGCCAAAGCAGGTGTTACGGCTAACAATTTTAGTGTTATTAGGTATGAGATGATGTACGAATTTGGGCTCATAAAATCTCTTGAAACTATAACTGTCTGAAGGCTTGTTCTGTCAGTTTTTCCAGTGCACAGAGCACCTCATCCTTGATCTCCACACTGAACTCCTTTCGGGGATGTGTTGAAGGTCAGCGGCCACAGTGCCCAGTGATCTCACTGTTGCAGAGGCAGATGGCAAATGCCAATTTTCAGTTGGCAAGGGCCTCTTCTGGGTCATAAATTCGACCATAGTTTGGGGGGTATTTCATAACCATTTTGTCCCGCAGTGCTTGGAATGCTGATTCCCAGGTCTGGTGAAGGTTTCACTGATGGGCCGCTCAGTGTGCTATTACTGGACTAGGCCCTATTAACAGTGGCCAACAGTCTCTAGACCACCTTAGTCTCTTATGGTCCAGGAAAATGTTCCTTCCTGTTGCTTCTTCCTATATCTAGAGTTATGCTTTTATAATCATTGATCTCATATGGAACTGTGTATCATCATTGTATCAGAGGCTCAGCCACATATTTGGAAATGCAAGAAACAACAGTTTTGTAAAACAGGCAATATAGAAAAAAATAGTACAGCTAGCAGAATTAGTAAGCTCACAAATTAAAATTTAAGTCAAGAACTTCTATTAGGTGTAGCCCAGTATATCTCAGGTCATCTGATTTAATCTGCTTTCTATCAGTCTTTATCTTCAAGGGAAATTATATATTGGCATTGTCCATAAAGCACCTGGCCCGATTTCCTAGTGTTACTGGTCTGGTTATCCCTAGTGGTTTGGTGGTGGGTTGTGTGCATGCTCAGTCATGTCCAACTCTTTGCGACCCTATGGACTATAGCCCGCCAGGCTCCTCTGTCCGTGGAGTTTTCCAAGCAAGAATACTGGAGTGGGTTGCCATTTCCTATTCCAGGGGATCTTCCTGACCCCAGGGGTTGAACCCACGGGTCCCATGTTTCCTTCACTGGCAGGCAGATTTTTTATCACCGCACCACCTCAGAAACCTTTAATTGTTACCAAAATAAGGGAGCCTTTACATTTAAATGACCATATGCTAATCTTCTGGTTGCAGATCATGGAACATCTTATCATCATCCAAAGACAGATTAATGAGTTAAGCTTTAGAAACAAAGTATGTCTTTTTAATAATTCATTTAAACTTTGTAGCAATGTAACATTCAGCAAGGAATTATCTGATAAGCGAACCTTAGTGAATATAGGCCTCAATAAACAATATAGGCCTCAATAAACAGAGTTTAGTATCTATTGGAACATCTTTTTCTCTAAAATCACCCTCATTTTTATCAAATACAGCCAAATCAAAATTAATTTGTCTTCAAATTAAATCTGATTCATTGATAAAAGTCCTCCTGAGGCCAGGAAGGCCACACCGAGGGCTTTTGTCACAGATTTTTGCCTCGTAGATTTAAGTGAATTCCTCCCTTTTTGAGGTCCACGGAATACCTTGAGGTATTCTGCACCTGTTAGGAGGTGCCCTTCCTAATTTATCTGATGAAGTTGCTAGGAACCTAAGAGTGTCCAATCTCCAGAGAGCTCAGGTAGAGAGAAAAGAGAAATGTTTTAATTCTGCTTATAAAGGTATAACTTAGGAATTTGCTGTAAGTCATAATTAGTTTGAAGGGGTTTCTTATTTTTTAATTAATTAATTTCTTTGTGATTGTGGTGGGTCTTATTTGCTGTGGCTTGTGGTCTCTAGAGCACGGGCTCAGTAGTTGTGGCTCATGGGCTCTGGTTGCCCCCATGCATGTAGAATCCCCTCGGACAAAGGACGGAACCTGCGTCCCCTGCATTGGCAGGCGGATTCTTATCCACTGTACCACCAGAGAAGTCTGAGAGTGTTTCTTCATATCTGGAAAACACAGATTAAACACTGATACTGTTTCAGACAGAAACCATAAAAATTATAACCACATTAATTAGTTTACTCAAACCTATGTAGCTAATCCTTTTTGTTAACTTTTTATGAAGCCATCAGATTTTTTATTAGGATTTTTTTCTCTTACTTAGTTCCCCTGTATAATCTGAGATTTATCAGAGTACAGTAACCGTCTGTAAATGAGAGAAAGATTTAAAAAGTCATGGTTAAACATTTGATCACAATGTAATTGATGAGAGAAACTTAGTTACTGCTGTGATACACATTTTAAAACAACAGCTTAAATTATAACATAATATCAGGACATTGTGCTAAGTCGCTTCAGTCATGTCTGACTCTTTTTGACCACATGGACTGTAGCCTGCCAGACTCTTCTGCCCATGGGGTTTTCCAGGCAAGAATGCTTGAGTAGGTTGCCATGCCCTCTTCAGGGGAGTTCCATACCCAGGGATTGAACGCATATCTCTTACATTGGCAGGTGGGTTCTTTACCACTAGCACCACCTGGGAAGTCCGATATCAGGATATACCCAAATTTAAAAAAATTATAAGATTTTTAGAATGTCTGTATTAACAATATTTATACATATAGTATATTCTAAGTAGGTTTATCACTCATGTGATAATGCTCTCCGTGTAATCTATCAAATACTACTAGTTAAATATTTCTCTCCAAGATGCCTCAGAGACCCGCTAAAATGTCCCAAAGTTAACTGGAGGTCAAAAGAACTTTAATCAAAATTTGGTATGTGGGAAGTTTGTCAAAAATTTCAAAACACTTGGTCAAGTAAGAGCATAGGTCACTGGGAGATAAAACTTACCCCTTAACAAAGTTGCAGGAGATCAACAGCAAATGCAGGCTGCTTAAAGGCACAGAAACTCACACAACCTGTTATCAAAACAGCATTGAAAGGAAACTTTGTTTTCTTGATAGAGAGTGAAAAGCAAATCTAGTCTTGCACCAGCTTGCCTTTAACAACAAAATTCAATTAACTTCAGTCTAAATGTAGCCAATCCTGACCACCCTCAGGATGGTCTGTATCCCCCATGTTAGTCTGTTCCACATGGTCTTCTCCGTACATAAACAACCAGCTGTAAGACAGACTCACTTTCTTTTCCCCTGCTGCTGCTAAGTCACTTCAGTCATGTCTGACTCTGTGTGACCCTGTAGACAGCAGCCCACCAGGTTCCCCTGTCCCTGGGATTCTCCAGGCAAGAACACTGAAGTGGGTTGCCATTTGCTTCTCTAATGCATGAAAGTGAAAAGTGAAAGTGAAGTCGCTCAGTCATATCCGACCCTCAGCGACCCCATGGACNTAAGTCGCTTCAGTCATGTCTGACTCTGTGTGACCCCGTAGACAGCAGCCCACCAGGATCCCCTGTCCCTGGGATTCTCCAGGCAAGAACACTGAAGTGGGTTGCCATTTGCTTCTCTAATGCATGAAAGTGAAAAGTGAAAGTGAAGTCGCTCAGTCATATCCGACCCTCAGCGACCCCATGGACTGCAGCCTTCTGTTTCATTTTCGCGGGCTTTTCCCTTCCTTGTCTGTAGCCACCGCCATTTTGGACTCCTTTTCCCTGTTCTACCTGCCTAACACAGGCATTATAGGACTTTTTCCTGGGCTTATAGGAAGGAAGATTGGGAACTTGGCCCTATCAGAAACCAGATATGATCACTGGCGTTCTTTGCCCACCAGAGGTGATCAGGCTCCGTCCCTCAGCTCAGGCTAAGGCTCTTCAATCAGACTTCTGTGTCCAGTACCAGGGCAGAAGAAAGGAGGGTAGGCTGGGAGGGACTGAAAAGAGAAAAGAGAGAGGGAAGGGAAAAAAGGTCAACAGAGTCTCTTGTTTGTTACCTGGTCTGGGGCACTCTGGCCAGTCATCTGCATCAGGGGGAGGCCCGGGACAAAAGGGCTCTGGTAGCAGCTGCTGGGTCTGGTTTGTGGGTGAGTGAGCTGGTCCCTGAGTTCCCCGAGTGGTCAGGCTGTCAGTCATAGCAAAGGGGCTGTGAGCACCAGCAGTGTGATGGACAAAATGTTGAATGCTGGAAATGTAAAGAAATAAAATAGTCACTGATCTTGAGCACTGCAGAACCCGGCTAGGGTAGACAGACTGGAAAATAATACAGTTTGGGAAGTAAGACTGTAATAAGACTATGAATTTTGGACTTCTTGCCATTCACTGAAGCCTCAAAGTAGATGGAAGCTGTCACTTTGAAATGTATTTGGGGAATGAGTAGTGAACTATGGTTTTGTTTTTCTTCTTATCCTCCGATTGGAATTGTTCCCAAGTTAGTTATTGTGGAAATGCATACCCATCTGTCACTAGAAATGATCAGAACGATTCTTTTTAGCACCAACAAATAAGCATCAGGCTGCTTACTAAAAATAAGATCTCTTAGTAACATTAGTCTCCAGGCTTAACATTTGATTTTTATACCTGAGGTTGGAAGCCTCAATTTTGGTAAAATTAATAATGATAAGTATTATATTGTATTGACTATAAGTACTGACTATAATAATAAAACAAGGGTTTGAATACATACTTATACATTCAGTAGGAGAGGGAATATTTTAACTGGAGATCTAAGCTTCATGGGTTTTAGGGTAGAAAGGGAACTTATATTTTGAATCTAGTGTCCCAGGTTAGTTAGCCTACCAGTGTGTCCTTCTATAGAAGTCTTTTGTAAAAGATTGCAGAGAAATCTCCCATCAACAAAAAAGCTCCAGGATCTTGGCAGTATTCTTAAGTAATGGATTGTTGAATTGATCCAGGTCAAGCCTTTTTCTTTTTATCTGACCTAAGACTATAGGGTCACCTTTTGTGCAGTTAATTGAATTGACCCAGGAGATAAAACTACGGATAGATAAGATGTTAGTGGAAAAAAGGGAATCATAATTTGGTCTAATGTACAGAGTAGAACAGACATCCAGGGTCAGAGGGGTAAGTCAAAAAAAGGAACATTATCAGGAACTTTACTGATCTGTTCTTTCCCTTTTGCCTGCACTACTTTTTTTTTTTTTTCCAGTTGAAGCCCTGCTTAGTTTCTATCAGGGAAAATCAGCATTTACATTCTAACTGCTTAGGTATAATGAGTGATGCAGAAATGGATGCAGCACGGTACTGGTCTACAAAAGTGTTGGCCAGTGTCTGGACCAGGTGTGGAAGCTAGGTCCTGATATGGAACATTGGTGCTATTAGGATGTCTTTCAAGTCTAGGCCCAGCTGTGTGATGGAGAGTAAAGCATCTTACATTTCTTTTCCATGTTGTTATTCCAGCTCACATTTTAAGTCTAGGATAAACAGTTCCAGATCATGGGAAGATAACATAGTATCTCATTCTCATAGCTGCCTCAGTAGTTTTAATAATCATTATAGTATCCATTTATTGGGCATATATTTTCCATACCCAATATATCATTCAATTCTTATGCATTTTATAGATGAGAAGACTGAGTCTTAGAGAAGGACCAGGTTGGTAGGTTAATGATTATATAGTCATATAGAAAAAACAACCTTGCTAGGAGTTGTTTACAGAAGATACTATTGTTATTCCTTTGGTTCTGCCTGAAGATTCCATTTATACTTAGGGATTTACTGACAGAGCTCAATTTTGTGCCATTGCCAATAAAAACAAGTCCTTGTCACCTGCTTCCCATCTGATTATCAGGAGACTATTTGCTTAACAATAATTTGATAATAGAAGTTAAACTTCTAAACAGTGGAAAGAGTCCTTAGCTCTGGGTTTTTCATTGCATTCATTCATTTTTTTATTCACCCAACAAATACTTGAGTGCCTTCTTTGTGCCAGTCACTATTCTAGATGCTGGACATAAGGGAGTGAACAAAAGAAGCTGAGTTGATGCCTTTATGACACTTTTGTTCTAGGCTGGGAAGGCAGTAAATTAAAAAGGAGAAAAAAAAAAAGTGCCTGTCCATCCATCTCTGTCTAATGTTAGAGAGAAGTGCTGTGGAGAAAAATAAAGCACTATAAGGGAGATAGAATGTATCAGGGATAGACAGGATAGGAGCAGGGGAGGTTTTGATATATGCTGGTAATAAAGGAAGCTGCTGCTGATGTGATGTTTTGGCTGAGACCTGAAGTAGGTAAGGGGACAAGTGATGCCTGTATTTGGGGGAAAAGCATTCTGGGCAGAGAAGGCAGCAAGTACAGGGTACCTGAGGCAGGGGTGTGCCTGGTGAGTGGAGAGCCACTGAGCAGAGAGGTTAGCAAGTGGAATAGAAGCTGAGGTTGGATCTTGTCTTTCAGATATTCTGGTTGGGATGGGAAGCCATTTGGCTGAATAGCTTCCATTTACCTCCCCAGTCACTCCACCCTTTTCTAACCTGCTCTGCAGGTCCCAGTAGGCGGACCTGCACTGACAGGCAGCCTTGCTTTCTGACTTCTGGTTGCCTTTGCCCACAGGGAGTATTAGTAGGGGATGAGTGAGAGAGAAGGAGATGGGCATCTGTATTCTCTTCTCAAAGAATTATGTGGGTGGGGCTGTCTCTAGGCTTAAGGTCAATCCCTAAGTGTCTCCTCCATGGAGCTCTCTGTCTCCTCCACTCCTTCTCTTCATTCTTCAGGTCTAGAAGGGGGTGAAGTACCCCCATGCTGCTAGCCCCCCTGTCATGGTAGGAACTCTCCTCAGATCACCCACTTTGAATGTGCCATCTGTTTCCTACCAGAGGTCAGACTGATCTGTAACTGGAGGATTTTGCCACAATCTTTTGAGCATTTGAGCAGGCCCATTTAGGTCCCTGTTGAGAGTAGACTGTGAGGAGGCCAGTGTGGATGCAGGGAAACCAGTTAGGTGGCTATTGCAATATTGATGATGGCTTTGCTCAGGGCTCTGTTGGTGGAGGTGATGAGCAGTGCTGAGATTCTGGGTGTCTTTTGGAGGTCTCTGTCTTGACAAGCTGTTTTATTTCTCAGCGAACTGATGAGCTTGATGCTCAGAGGACCTTTTATGACCAAAAGCAAGATGTTGTTGTATTATTAGTGATTGTCTTCCTTTTTGTGTCATCTGCAGCCACCCCATTGCAAATGTTCCATAATTCAGGCTGGTAGGGTAATACCAGTACAGTCTCAGAGGTAGCAGGCTTACCAAAAGCAGTTGTTACTGAAGATACTACTCCCATTTTCCTTTTAGACAGCCCTTGAACATTCTCCACCTGAAATGGCATGATGTCATTAGACAACATTCAGTCAAATAACAGTCAATTCTGAGGGAAATCTAGAAGAATTATTTGTTGTTCCATTGCTCTGTTGTGTCCAACTCTTTGCGAACCCATGTACTGCAGCACGCCAGGCTTCTCTCACTCAGTTCAGTTCAGTCACTCAGTTGTGTCCGACTCTTTGCAACCCCATGGACTGCAGCGTGCCAGGCCTCCCTGTCCATCACCAACTCCCGGAGTCCACCCAAACCCATGTCCATTGAGTTGGTGATGCCATCCAACTATCTCATCCTCTGTTTTCCCCTTCTCCTCCTGCCTTCAGTCTTTCCCAACATCAGGGTCTTTACAAATGAGTCAGCTCTTCCCGTCAGGTGGCCAAAATATTGGAATTTCAGCTTCAACATCAGTCCTTCCAGTGAACACCGAGGACCAGTTTCCTTTAGGATGGATTGGTTGGAGTTCTTGCAGTCTCCTTGCAGTCCAAGGGACTCTCAAGAGTCTTCTCCAACACCACAGTTCAAAAGCATCAATTCTTCAGTGCTCAGCTTTCCTTATAGTCAGACTTTCACATCTATACACAACTACTGGAAGAACCATAGCCTTGACAAGACAGACCTTTGTTGACAAAGTAATGTCTCTGCTTTTGAATATGCTATCTAGGTTGGTCATAACTTTGCTTCCAAGGAGTAAGCGTCTTTTAATGTCATGGCTGCAATCACCATCTGCAGTGATTTTGGAGCCTCAAAAAATAAAGTCAGCCACTGTCTGCCCCATGAAGTGATGGGACTGGATGCCATCCCATTAGTTTTCTGAATGTTGAGCTTTAAGCCAACTTTTTCACTCTCCTCTTTCACTTTCATCTAGAGGCTCTTTAGTTTCTCTTCACTTTCTACCATAAGGCTGGTGTCATCTGCCTATCTGAGGTTATTGATGTTTCTCCAGGCATCTTGATTCCTGCTTGTGCTTCATCCAGCCCAGCGTTTCTCATGAGGTACTCTGTATGATGTACTCTGCATAGGAGTTAAATAAGCAGGGTGACAATATACAGCTTTCCTGTCCTTCATCATCTCTTGGAGTTTGTGCAAACTCATGTCCATTGAGTCAGTGATGAATTCTTTTCTCTTAGGGGAAAAAAAAAAAAGAATATTCCTGAAGCAATCATAGAATGACTCACAAGAGCAGCATTGCATGAGGTTTCAGGGAGTGGAAACTAATCTCTTGTGGGCTGAGGGAGTCAGAACAACTTCATGGAGTATGTGGATGGGGTCGGGCTATAAAGATGGAGTTTGAGGGGCAGCCATGCCAATTTGAGGAGCCCTTAAGAGGGAAGATTTACCAGGTTGGCTGTGGTAGGGAATTAAGTCAATGAATGAGGGGGCTGATCTAATGGTAGATGGAGAAGAGGAGAAGGTAGAATGGGATGAAGAGAGCCAGGCCAAAGAGCTGGCTGCAAGTGCCAGGCATTGCACTACTGCAGATCCTGAAGGAGGGAGCACTGGGAATCCAGGAATGAATCCTGGAACTCCTGCTGATGACGTGTTTCAGGTTCTAGTCTCTGAAAGATTATTAAATGAGAGTGGAGCAAGTTCCTACATATGATCAGACTAACTAGTTTTTTATGCTTCTGATAAAAGGGACCAGAGCTCTGCTTGTTAAATGCTTAGTAGGCTAGTTATGTGAATCAATTTTATTTTATTGAAATTCAGCATATACCATGTTACTCAACTATAAGAAAGTGCAACCATCAGAATCTCCCAGTTTTCCTTTTAAAAAGCTCCCTAAAGTGCTTTTTGGAGTATACTTTGAGTATACTTTGTCGTATACTTGGAGTATATACAAGTACACATACTTGTAGGAGCTGAAGCTCCAATACTTTGGCCACCTGATGGGAGAAGCCAGCTCATTGGAAAAGAGCCTGATGCTGGCTGGGAAAGATTGAGGGCAGGAGGCGAAGGGGATGACAGAGTGAGATGATTGGATGGCATCACTGACACAAGAGACATGAATCTGAGTCTCCAGAAGATAGTGAAGGACAGGGAAGCCTGGCGTGCTGCTGTCCATGGTGTCGCCAAGAATTGGACCCGACTTAGCAACTGGACAACAACAAAACAAACCAAAAACTGCTGACAAGATTTACATTTAAAATTTAGGTATCTATGGACGAGATGGCTGGATGGCATCACGGACTCGATGGACATGAGTCTGAGTGAACTCCGGGAGTTGGTGATGGACAGGGAGGCCNAATGAGAGGAGGAGCTGGCACTGAAACCCACAGCAACATCTGTCAGCACAGCAGCTGCCCCTGGGTGGTGAGCAAGCATGTTTGTGCGCACGTTTATGAAGAGGGCAGCTGAGGCCAGTGAGAAGAGCACTGGATCGAGAGTCTAGAAACCCGGGCTCTTGTTTCTTACATTTACTGTCCTTGTCATCTGGAAAAAGTTCATCTCTCTAGATCTCATTTACACACCATTTTTACACTTTAGATTCGTAAAACTGGGGCAATACTGCTACCCACCTGCCTAGGCTTGAATGCTTGAATGTTTATGGCTTGAATTAGGATCCAGACCCGGTCACAGGTTGCCTTTGGAAACATTCTCCAGCTGCTCAGGCGNGGTCACAGGTTGCCTTTGGAAACATTCTCCAGCTGCTCAGGCGGAATTAGCGAGTCTCTTCTGTGTGCCCGTTACAGCGTTTATCCAGCTCTCTATGCACTTGCTTTGCTCTGCCTTATCCCGGAAACACACGAGTACTTCCGTGTCTGGCTAACGCCCTCCTCTACAGAGAACCGCACACATTCTGAACCAAGCACCTCAAGAGAAGGAACTGAATTTTATTCATTCTTGTGCCTCTAGGGCATGAGGAGATACTTATTAAATATTTGTTAAATCAATAAGCAAGTTAATGCAGGAAATCCTTCCCTGTAATTGTGGCTCTCCTTGGGTCTACGCTGAGAAAACAGTAGCACTTGAGTTTCTGCCGTGTGAGAAGTCCTCAGCTTGGCTGCTTTCAGAGCCTGTCAGGGAAGGACCCATTGGGTTCAGGTTAAACGCCTTTGTCCCATTGTCCTTTGCTCACATATGGTCACTGCAGCTCCGGGCTAAGGCCTCCAGTCAAAGTGTCCTTCCTCCCTCCGAGGTGGCCCTTCTCCTTCTTGCCAGGCGGCCGGGAGGGAGACAGATGTCGCCTTGTCAGCAGGGTCTTGGAACGATTCTGAATAAGGGGTGTGTTTTCTGCCCTGCCCCTTTCACAGTGTCTGGATGCCAGCCGCCCATGGCTCTGCTACTGGATCCTGCATAGCCTGGAACTCCTGGATGAGCCCATCCCCCAGATGGTGGCCACAGAGTGAGTCTGGCTTTGGGGCGCTCCCAGTGTCCCCTGAAATTGGGTTTTGAGTTTGAGGGTTCTTTGTTCAGTTTCTGTTCTATTTATTTTGAATGAAAAACACAAGAGTGCTGCGAAGAAGACTGTTGCCCTTCTCGTGACCTCCAGTAACTTCCTGAAACTCCTCCACTTCAGAAGCCCGTTGCTTGTGGGTAGAGCAAGACTTTGAACTTCCAAGAGAAGGATTCTGTTTCTTCTGTGGCCTTTTCTCTGGGCTCTTGCTCTGGTCTTTGAGAAAAGTCTTCATCAACGCCGGAGAAACTTGATTTTTCCAGAAAGTACAGTATATGTTTGAATAGCTTCTGTGGGGAAGCGCGTGGCAACCCCGTGGACAAAAATGCCTTTGCTTTCCATAAATACCTGCCTAGAAGTCCTTCCTCGCCAATGCCTGGGGGACGGTCTGGCTCTTGATGGCAGTGGATGTGTTACCGGGTTGGTGTACAGATGTCAGGACATCGTTTTCCTAAACTTTTGATTAGATGATTAGAGATCTTAATGATTAGAGATCTAAGCAACTAATTGAATAAGATTCTTCCCAAAG
Source organism: Raphicerus campestris (assembly GCA_006410735.1). Lineage (NCBI taxonomy): Eukaryota > Metazoa > Chordata > Mammalia > Artiodactyla > Bovidae > Raphicerus > Raphicerus campestris. The sequence continues at coordinate 500,607 of SJYW01046273.1, read as the reverse complement.
CGCTTCTGCAGAGGGTGTCCTCATTGCGGCTTCTCATCCTTAGGAATTCATCACATTTTATATATACATATTTTAAAAAGATTTTATTTTTGGCTGCACCAAAATAAATGTTGCTGTACACAGGCTTTAGGCTCCAGCAGTTGCACATGTGGGCTCAGTAGTTGCGGCTTGTGAGCTCTAGAGCACAGACTCAGGAGTCGTGTCCCATGGGCTTAGCTACTCCATGGCATGCGGGATCTTTCCGACTGGGGATCAAAGCATTGTCCCCTGCATTGTAAGGCGGCTTCTGAACCAGTGGACTACCAGGGGAGCCCCACAGTTTATATTTTAAAGAGAAAAACTGATCATCACTCTAGTCTGAGGGGTACCCGAGGTAGGAAGGGGCTGCCAGGAATTGGCTCTGATGCCCTAGTTCTCACTGAGAGAGAGCACCTTCTCTCAACAGCATCCCCTGCTGCTCTGAAGGTGGAGGGTTGGAGGGAGGCCTGGAGCCAGGTTTGTCTGCCCGCGGTGCACAGGGGCGGCTGTGCCGGGATGCGTGGAGGCCAGCCTGTGCTCCTCCCTGGCCGGAGTCCCTCTGCCTGGGTCACGCTGTCAGGTCAGAAGAACAGAACCACACATTGTCTCATTCATTCCGTCTTAACAATAACCTCTCATTCTTGCCTTCCTGGGCAGGGTGTCTTGTGATGAATGTGGATAGAAAAGATAATAAAGAATTAGGCCATTAACCCTTGTGATGTGTACAGTGCTTTCAGAGGGAGAGGAAAAATACGCATTGTCTTCCACATCACAGAGCTGCTGCAAGCCTGGTCGCTTCTAGCTCTGGTTGTAGAGTTGGACACAGTTTCTGCAGTAACAGGAATTTAATTGTCAAAATAAAGGCCTGTGTGTTTTTGAAATACCAGTTGGGGGTTGGGGGTTGTTTGGGAAGTTCCCCCCACCCGTCACATACACAGTAAGATAGATGGAATGGGAAAATTGGATGTGAGAGAAGACAGAAGACTCTGGAGGAGTCGGTGAGAGTGAAGTACAGACGCCCCCTAGAGGAACAGCGGTTTGGAGCAGGAAGGAGGCCCCCTGTGGATGTAAGCCGATCAGAAGTGGGAAAATAATAAAGGGCTTCCTGAAGTGGAAGAGCTTGGATCAGCATCAGTTCTGAGTTTTTTCTAGGTTTTATACTTGGTGTTGTATGCTGTTCAGTCTCTCAGTCGTGTCCGACTCTTTGTGACCCCATGGCCTGCAGCACGCCAGGCTTCCCTGTCCTTCACCATCTCCTAGAGCTTGCTCAAACTCATGCCTGTTGAGTCAGTGATGCCATCCAACCATCTCATCCTCTGTCGTCCCCTTCTCCTCCTGCCTTCAGCCTTTCCCAGCATCATGGCCTTTTCTAATGAGTCAGCTCTTTGCAGCAGGTGGCCAAAGTACTGGAGCTTCAGCTTCAACATCAGTCCTTCCAATGAATATTCAGGACTGATTTCCTTTTGGATTGACTGGTTTGATCTCCTTGCAGTCCAAGGGACTCTCAAGAGTCATCGCCAACCCCACAGTTTCAAAGCATCAGTTCTTCAGTGCTTTATGGTGTTGTATAGGTGAAGCTTTTCTGAGGAAATAAATGTTGGAGCAGCTTTTGTGGCAGCATCAGCTAGGAAGAGAGGACCCTGTTGAAGGGCTTTTCACACTGAACAATTGAAGACAACCTAAACAGTTGGGGATGTCGTAAGTGTAAAGTTTAGGTGAAGTCTCTGTGTCATGATACATACAGTCAAGTATTATGCAGCCACTTAAAAATTAAAAAGTTAGCAGGTGTTTGGTAGGCCTATGTTGATCATTTATCAGTATATACAAATATCAAGTCATAACATTGTACACCTGAACCTAATATAATGTTACGTGTCAGTTGTACCTCAATTAACAATTTGTATATATACATAATTGTGTGTATTTATATATGGGCTTCACTGGTGGCTCAGACGGTAAAGAGTCCGCCTGCAATGCGGGAGACCTGGATTCGATCCCTGGGTTGAGAAGATCCTCTGGGGAAGGAAATGGCTACCCACTCCGGTATTCTGGCCTGGAAAATTCCATGGACTGTACAGTCCATAGGGTCGCAAAGAGTTGGACATAACTGAGCAACTTTCACTATACCGTACTATATTTATATATAAAAATGTGTGTTTTAATAGAGAGACTTATGATTTAAATGAAAAGTAGTTAAAGATTCATTTTTTTATAGATTAAAATTAAAGGTGGTTCTATACATAGAAATAAACAGAAGGATGTATAGGATAACATGTATAGGGTAACATGTATAGGATAACATGAAAGGAGTTATTTGTATGGATGA
>SJYW01046273.1:465378-493166 GCA_006410735.1 Raphicerus campestris | reverse complement strand
AGAGAAGGAACTGAATTTTATTCATTCTTGTGCCTCTAGGGCATGAGGAGATACTTATTAAATATTTGTTAAATCAATAAGCAAGTTAATGCAGGAAATCCTTCCCTGTAATTGTGGCTCTCCTTGGGTCTACGCTGAGAAAACAGTAGCACTTGAGTTTCTGCCGTGTGAGAAGTCCTCAGCTTGGCTGCTTTCAGAGCCTGTCAGGGAAGGACCCATTGGGTTCAGGTTAAACGCCTTTGTCCCATTGTCCTTTGCTCACATATGGTCACTGCAGCTCCGGGCTAAGGCCTCCAGTCAAAGTGTCCTTCCTCCCTCTGAGGTGGCCCTTCTCCTTCTTGCCAGGCGGCCGGGAGGGAGACAGATGTCGCCTTGTCAGCAGGGTCTTGGAACGATTCTGAATAAGGGGTGTGTTTTCTGCCCTGCCCCTTTCACAGTGTCTGGATGCCAGCCGCCCATGGCTCTGCTACTGGATCCTGCATAGCCTGGAACTCCTGGATGAGCCCATCCCCCAGATGGTGGCCACAGAGTGAGTCTGGCTTTGGGGCGCTCCCAGTGTCCCCTGAAATTGGGTTTTGAGTTTGAGGGTTCTTTGTTCAGTTTCTGTTCTATTTATTTTGAATGAAAAACACAAGAGTGCTGCGAAGAAGACTGTTGCCCTTCTCGTGACCTCCAGTAACTTCCTGAAACTCCTCCACTTCAGAAGCCCGTTGCTTGTGGGTAGAGCAAGACTTTGAACTTCCAAGAGAAGGATTCTGTTTCTTCTGTGGCCTTTTCTCTGGGCTCTTGCACTGGTCTTTGAGAAAAGTCTTCATCAACGCCGGAGAAACTTGATTTTTCCAGAAAGTACAGTATATGTTTGAATAGCTTCTGTGGGGAAGTGCGTGGCAACCCCGTGGACAAAAATGCCTTTGCTTTCCATAAATACCTGCCTAGAAGTCCTTCCTCGCCAATGCCTGGGGGACGGTCTGGCTCTTGATGGCAGTGGATGTGTTACCGGGTTGGTGTACAGATGTCAGGACATCGTTTTCCTAAACTTGATTAGATGATTAGAGATCTTAATGATTAGAGATCTAAGCAACTAATTGAATAAGATTCTTCCCAAAGCGCTTCTGCAGAGGGTGTCCTCATTGCGGCTTCTCATCCTTAGGAATTCATCACATTTTATATATACATATTTTAAAAAGATTTTATTTTTGGCTGCACCAAAATAAATGTTGCTGTACACAGGCTTTAGGCTCCAGCAGTTGCACATGTGGGCTCAGTAGTTGCGGCTTGTGAGCTCTAGAGCACAGACTCAGGAGTCGTGTCCCATGGGCTTAGCTACTCCATGGCATGCGGGATCTTTCCGACTGGGGATCAAAGCATTGTCCCCTGCATTGTAAGGCGGCTTCTGAACCAGTGGACTACCAGGGGAGCCCCACAGTTTATATTTTAAAGAGAAAAACTGATCATCACTCTAGTCTGAGGGGTACCCGAGGTAGGAAGGGGCTGCCAGGAATTGGCTCTGATGCCCTAGTTCTCACTGAGAGAGAGCACCTTCTCTCAACAGCATCCCCTGCTGCTCTGAAGGTGGAGGGTTGGAGGGAGGCCTGGAGCCAGGTTTGTCTGCCCGTGGTGCACAGGGGCGGCTGTGCCGGGATGCGTGGAGGCCAGCCTGTGCTCCTCCCTGGCCGGAGTCCCTCTGCCTGGGTCACGCTGTCAGGTCAGAAGAACAGAACCACACATTGTCTCATTCATTCCGTCTTAACAATAACCTCTCATTCTTGCCTTCCTGGGCAGGGTGTCTTGTGATGAATGTGGATAGAAAAGATAATAAAGAATTAGGCCATTAACCCTTGTGATGTGTACAGTGCTTTCAGAGGGAGAGGAAAAATACGCATTGTCTTCCACATCACAGAGCTGCTGCAAGCCTGGTCGCTTCTAGCTCTGGTTGTAGAGTTGGACACAGTTTCTGCAGTAACAGGAATTTAATTGTCAAAATAAAGGCCTGTGTGTTTTTGAAATACCAGTTGGGGGTTGGGGGTTGTTTGGGAAGTTCCCCCCACCCGTCACATACACAGTAAGATAGATGGAATGGGAAAATTGGATGTGAGAGAAGACAGAAGACTCTGGAGGAGTCGGTGAGAGTGAAGTACAGACGCCCCCTAGAGGAACAGCGGTTTGGAGCAGGAAGGAGGCCCCCTGTGGATGTAAGCCGATCAGAAGTGGGAAAATAATAAAGGGCTTCCTGAAGTGGAAGAGCTTGGATCAGCATCAGTTCTGAGTTTTTTCTAGGTTTTATACTTGGTGTTGTATGCTGTTCAGTCTCTCAGTCGTGTCCGACTCTTTGTGACCCCATGGCCTGCAGCANGGTGAGAGTGAAGTACAGACGCCCCCTAGAGGAACAGCGGTTTGGAGCAGGAAGGAGGCCCCCTGTGGATGTAAGCCGATCGGAAGTGGGAAAATGATAAAGGGCTTCCTGAAGTGGAAGAGCTTGGATCAGCATCAGTTCTGAGTTTTTTCTAGGTTCTATACTTGGTGTTGTATATTGTTCAGTCTCTCAGTCGTGTCCGACTCTTTGTGACCCCCATGGCCTGCAGCGCGCCAGGCTTCCCTGTCCTTCACCATCTCCTAGAGCTTGCTCAAACTCATGCCTGTTGAGTCAGTGATGCCATCCAACCATCTCATCCTCTGTCGTCCCCTTCTCCTCCTGCCTTCAGCCTTTCCCAGCATCATGGCCTTTTCTAATGAGTCAGCTCTTTGCAGCAGGTGGCCAAAGTACTGGAGCTTCAGCTTCAACATCAGTCCTTCCAATGAACATTCAGGACTGATTTCCTTTTGGATTGACTGGTTGGATCTCCTTGCAGTCCAAGGGACTCTCAAGTCATCGCCAACCCCACAGTTTCAAAGCATCAGCTCCTCAGTGCTCTATGGTGTTGTATAGGTAAAGCTTTTCTGAGGAAATAAATGTTGGAGCAGCTTTTGTGGCAGCATCAGCTAGGAAGAGAGGACCCTGTTGAAGGGCTTTTCACACTGAACAATTGAAGACAACCTAAACAGTTGGGGATGTCGTAAGTGTAAAGTTTAGGTGAAGTCTCTGTGTCATGATACATACAGTCAAGTATTATGCAGCCACTTAAAAATTAAAAAGTTAGCAGGTGTTTGGTAGGCCTATGTTGATCATTTATCAGTATATACAAATATCAAGTCATAACATTGTACACCTGAACCTAATATAATGTTATGTGTCAGTTGTACCTCAATTAAAAATTTGTATATATACATAATTGTGTGTATTTATATATGGGCTTCACTGGTGGCTCAGACGGTAAAGAGTCCGCCTGCAATGCGGGAGACCTGGATTCGATCCCTGGTTTGAGAAGATCCTCTGGGGAAGGGAATGGCTACCCACTCCAGTATTCTGGCCTGGAAAATTCCATGGACTGTACAGTCCATAGGGTCGCAAAGAGTTGGACATAACTGAGCAACTTTCACTATACCGTACTATATTTATATATAAAAATGTGTGTTTTAATAGAGAGACTCATGATTTAAATGAAAAGTAGTTAAAGATTCATTTTTTTATAGATTAAAATTAAAGGTGGTTCTATACATAGAAATAAACAGAAGGATGTATAGGATAACATGTATAGGGTAACGTATAGGATAACATGATAGGAGTTATTTGTATGGATGATGAGGTTAAAGGTTTTTTTTTTTTTATTTGCTAATCTTATTTGCATTTTCTAAAATTTCTACAATGAATCCATTGTTTTGTAATCAAAAGAATGTTTTAAAATTTAGAAGCTGATTTGTCCTGATTGTAAGAGCCACTTGATAGTTAATGACTGAAATTTTCTGTTTCACAGCCACCTTCAAAGCTTTACCTGTAGTTCTTCTGATCATTGATTTAACAAACTTTTAAAGAATTACCTAGAGTTTCCAATAATGAACTTTGTTTTATGCCTAGCAGGCAATTAATTCTAGATGCTAATAATATTTGTTATGAACAGAGCCTAGTAGCTTGACTTATAAGAGTATGAACTCTTTTTAGTAAGAAATAGAGAAATCTTAATGACTTCTATTAAAATATGGATTGTTTTACTACCTAATTTTGGAGATTGCTTTTTAATTTATTTTGCACAGGGAGAAGAAATGCTTGGAAAATGTGGTCAGGTTTTCTTTTCCTCTTCTTTATACAAGTGTTAAGGTGACATAGAGGGTATGTTTAGCTCTGGAGTTTATTTTTCTACTGTCCTCTCTCTCCGCTCCCCAAACTAGTGTGCAACGCACACACATTCACACACATGGGCTTCTTTCTCTTTCCTATTTTGTTCATATTTGTGCTTCCATTTGTCCTGGGAACAATATGACAAGCTGAGGTCCCTCTAGTGGACAAACCACTTTTGTCAGCTCCTGTGACTGCTGACCAGAGCTAGCAAGGCCAGGCTTTTGCTGCTGGTGTCAGTCCTTTCAAGAATGATATATTCAGTTCAAGAATAATATATTCAATAATAATATATTTATAGGAATTAAGTGTGCCCTTCTTAAGAGAGTGTATCCATAAATTTATATGTGTGTTTGCCTCAAATTAATCTTTTGGAACCACACTAAGTACATTTGCTTTGTTAATGACTTTGGCACTGAAGGAAGCACTTTTTTAAAGATGAGAATCCCTTGCTTCGTTATTGAAAGCTACTTAACGAAACACATGGAGTAAAATGAAAACCCCAGGGAAACCATGGCAATGTTAAGTTAGGTCTTTTAGGTTCTATAAGATCTGAAAATTATCTTTAACTTAAAAATTGTTTTAGGACCTTTCCATTTGTAAAGTTTTCCCAAAGATTAAATTTAAATTTTCATGTACCAGTGTTTTGTTATTTCCCTTTAGAAAGTTTATCAGTAGCTTGTCCCTTGAATAGCTCCTTAAATATCTCTCCTTTTAATTTTAAATTTAATCCATCTGTTTCCTTATCTTTCAATGAAGGTAGCTTATGTCTTCTTTTGTCTCCTGGGCATTTTTGGCCAGGTGCTGCTGGCGTCTAGTAGGGAGAGGTCAGGGATGCTGCTAAATGTTCTCCGCAGGACAGTCCCTACAACAAAGAGTCGTCCAGCCCAACATATCAATAGTGCCACAGTGGTGAAACTCTGCTCTAAAATAACCAACTTCAGTTTTTCTTAAATCTAAACTAAATTTTTCTTATGTCTTAGTTTAGATATAATTCTTCTTGCTACAGAGTAGCTTTAATTCTCATTTCTTACTGAAAATTTGTGTAATTATCCTTTGTATTTTTTAAGTCATTCAGTTGTGTCCGACTCTTTGCGACCCCACGGATTGTGTAGTCTGCCAGGTTCCTCTGTCCATGAAATTCTCCAGTTCAGAATACTCGAGTGGGTAGCTGTTCCCTTCTTCAGGGGATCTTTCCGACCCAGGGATTGAACTCAGGTATCCCACATTGCGGGGGGCGGGGGGGGGGGTAACCTCTGGTCCTTTTTTCTGCTGTGTTCCTTGTTATTTCGCACCTTATATTTATATACTTTGTTCATCCCCCACTCCTGCCGTCCCTAAGTACCTTACTTGCTACTTACATCTGTTTCCTTTGTTTTATTCTCTATTTATTATTTTTGGCTGCCCTGGGTCTTCATTGCTGCACGCGGGCTTTCTCTAGTTGCAGAGAGCAGGGGCTACTCTCCGTTGCAGTGCACAGGCTTCTCATTGTGGTGGCTTCTCTTTGAGGAGCATGGGCTCTGGGGCACGTGGGTCTCTATAGGTGCAGGTCACAGGCTCAGCTGCTGCATTGCATGTGGGATCCTCCTGGACCAGAGATCAAACCCGTGTCCCTTGCATTGGCAGGATTCCCAGCCACTGGGCCATCAGGGAACGCCCTCATTTGTTTTATTCTTGTTGACTTCTGACTTGTTTAATATTATTCTGGGCTTCCTCTCCTTACAGATTTCCCTGCTTGTTTTGATTATTTGCTTACATACTATGCATGCTTTTAAGCCCTTCATCCACACTGGTGACAGTGATGTCCAGAATCAACCAGCTTTAGATCTGTCCTTAATCATCCCCTAAAAGTCTGAGTAAATCGTTGATACTCTTGCTTTGAACTTGATCCTCTTATAGGTTTTATGTACTTTCTAATAGCTGGATGATAGAGCAGTAGTGTCCAATAGAACTCCCTAAAGCAATGGGAACGTTTTATGTTTTGTGGCAGCCACTAGTCCCATGTAGCTATGGAGCAGCTGCGGTGCGGCTTGTGTGACTGAGGAGCTCAATCTTAATTAATATAATTAAAATGTAAATAGCGTCATGTGACTAGTGGCTACCTGTTGGACAGAGCAGATGTATCACATTGCTACCCAAAATGTAGTCCCCTGGGAACTTGCTAGACGTGCAGAATCTCAGGTCCTTCTAGTTCTGCTGAAATAGATCTGCAGTTTGATGAGATCCTTGGGTGGCTTCTGTACACACTCAAGTTAGAGAAGCACTGAAACCTGGCTGTACACTGGAGTCACATGGGGAATTTTTAGAACTATTGCCACTTGGGCCCTCCGTCAGCAATTCTGACTTAATTGGTACTAGGTATGGCCTGGGCGCTGGGATTTTTTTTTTTGAACATCCCCAAAGTGATTCTAATTACACAGCAAAGACTTGTGGTATTCAAACTTTGTGTATCTCCACATCACTTTGGAATTTGGTAAAAATACAGAGGCCCAGCTCTTTCCTCCTTCAGCAAGCCTGGGTCTCCGTATTCTTCATTAGGCCTCCATTGATTCCAATGTACGCATTCGGGGTTTATTTAGAACCCTGATCTAGGAGAAGTTTCCCACTTTGTTGGAAATTGTCATGTGAGCGAGAACGAAATGCCTTGCTGACTTGAAAGAAAACTGATCTACTGGATTGTTCTCTCTTATGAGTGAACGAGTGATCTATGATACTTGTTTTTCACAAAGCGTGCCCCTCTTGGTGTTGGCTCAGTGTTTCCTGCTTGTGATTTTTTAAATTGGGCTGGTGGATTTCTGGTCTCTAAGCTAAGTTTTTCCCCCTTTGAATAGTTAGAGTGTCATTCACATTTTGCTTTTCAGAATTGCTCGGAGTTGTGCCCACGACAGCTGGTAGCTTCGTGGTCAGTCTGCCAGTTCCTTAAGGTACAAGTTGGAAAGCCCATGGATCAAAATGTTCTGTAGTTCGGAAGTGCCTCCGAGTTGAGAAGAGCCGAGCCCAGGTCCCCAACACAGCCCTGGAGTCACTCAGATGTAGCCTGTCAGCTGGGGACAGTTGGCGTGGAGGGGTGATTTAATGACATCTCTGGTACATTCAGATCCCAGCCTACTCCAGACTTTAGGCCTCAGGGTCAGGAGTATTGCATTTGGTGTAATGTTGTCATGGGAGCTGGGGAAGGGAATGGGTAACTAGGACTTTTCCTTTTCTTTTTTTAACATGTGCTGTTTCCTGTCAGTCAAAAATTTTTGTTTTTGTGATACAGAAAACTTTTTGTGCAGCCAGCTTTTGTTAGACCAGGAGTTCCTTTGCCATTTGCTTCCGGGAAATAGGATAAGAATTGATAAAGGTTTGGGAAACATTAGTGACAAGCTCATTTTCTTTGCAAAACTTAACTGCTATTAAAAACATGCCACAGAATTGTCTTCCTTCTCTGATCATCAACTTTAGTTTCAATCTGTGTGCTCCTTACAGTAAAATTGTGGGTGGAACATGAAGTGACTGTGTATTGCTTCTAACCTGTGACAGTTTCAGGACTCTACTAGGAAATCTGCAGCATTTTCTATGGCTGTCCCTGCCCAGGTGATGTAGCAGGTCTGAGATCAAAAGTAATCAAATATGACCTGGGAGAGCAGCCATCAACTCATGTCTTAGTTGAGATCAAGAAGACTGTGTGATCTCTTTGGCAGCATGGATAAGAAGGAATGAGATGGAAAAGCTCAGGAAAAGAATGCTGTCTGAGCACCAGAAGGACTCAGATTTGCCTCTGGTTCTTTTAAATGAGGGCTTCCCAGGCAGCACAGTGGTAAAGAATCCACCTGCCAATGCAGGAGATAGATGCAGGTTTGATCCCCAGATCTGGAAGATCCCCTGGAGAAGGAAATAGCAACTCACTCAGTGTTCTTATCTGGAAAATCCCATGGACAGAGGAGCCTAGAGGGCTACATGCAATCCATGGGGTCACAAAGAGTAGGATGCAGCTGAGTTTGCACACACACATGCTCTTAATTGAAGCCTTGTCCCAATAGGAAGCTGGGATCCTGCTATGTTGGGGAAGCAGCTTGAGAACTCTCCTGGGGTCTCCTTTCCGATGAACTTCAGAGGACCTGCTGACAAACAGGGACTCTCTTGGTTTCATCTAGAGCAAGAAGATAACTTCTGGGCAAACTGACGCCATGCTTGGAAGGAAGGGCTTAGAGGCCAACCCTCAGTATAGCGGTTTCCCTCAGTGAAAGCACTGGAGTTTCTGAAAAATTCTTCAAAAGCCCTCAGCTGGGGATACATTCTTGTTTTCTTTTCTTTTGTCTTTTTGAAAAGTATTTGCTTGTTTATTTGGCTGCTGGCCAGGTCTTTGTTGTGGCACACACTCTTTGACCTTCAGTTGTGGCATGCAGGATCTAGTTCCCTGACCGGGGTTTGAACCTGGGCCCCCTGCATTGGAAGCATAGCCACTGGACCAGCAGGGAAGTCCCTGGCATGCATTCTTGTGATGGGAGTTGGCAGTGCTTCAGTCTGCCACCGTGAGCTCAGTGTGCAGAAGCCCACCTCTCATTCTCCTAACCATGGAGGCAGACTCCATTGGAAGCTTGTTTCTTGTCAGTGATACGAATAAATATCAGTAGCCCACTGGGGCATAGGCTTCACCGAGAGTGAGAAGGCACCTCTTTAATTATTTCTGGTAGGCCTATGTGAGGCCTCTAGACCAGCATAGTTAGTGGGGGAAAAGTAATTGAGCATCACCACGATTTAGGCAACATCCAAACCTCGGAGCTACCCCAAAGGCAAGGAGACGGGACTGGTTCCACAGCCCTGGGGTGGTAAATTGAGAGAAAAGTATGGGAAGGACTGGGTCAAGAAGCATGAGACTCACTCCAGTTCTGTGAAGGGCTATATGTTTCTGCCCAGCCTTGTGTTCCTGGCTTCACAACTGGGCAAATGCTTAACTACAAAGCTGATTGAGGCCGGGTAGAGAATTAGGTCCTTTACAGATGTATTCAATATATAATCACTAGGTGGGAAGGGTGTTTCTTCTCTTTGGGCAGGGCGGAGCCTTGGAAAGGCCTGGGCTCCGTTAAGCCGGTGTTTTGGAATTAATGCTGTCTTCATTTTTCCCTCTGGCCGTGTGCCTAGCGTGTGTCAGTTCCTGGAGTTGTGTCAGAGCCCAGAAGGCGGCTTTGGAGGGGGCCCTGGCCAGTACCCACACCTTGCACCCACGTATGCAGCGGTCAACGCGCTGTGCATCATTGGCACCGAGGAGGCCTATGACGTCATTAACAGGTACAGCCAAAGCCAGCAGGGCTGGATACCCAGCCGGGCTCCCGTCTGCTGGTGCTGCGCTGACCATCACCTCCCTCCCTTCTCAGAGAGAAGCTTCTCCAGTATTTGTACTCACTGAAGCAACCCGATGGCTCTTTTCTCATGCACGATGGAGGTGAGGTGGACGTGAGGTGAGTGGGGTTTTTCTCAGGCTGCTGCATCAGCAGATTCTCAGGCTTATCTGCCATCAGAGATGCCAAACCCAAGGAAACACACAGGAAATTGCCACCTTGTCTCACCGAATGTCACACAGAGACGTGTCAGTGACATGGTTCATAATCCCTGCAAATATGGGACAGATGTCTTCAGGGCTCATTGTCACTTGACTTCTTTTATGTAGATGCCAAATGCAAGTAACACAGAAACAAAATCAAATGCTTTTGTTTTAAAAATGAAAAATACATTTGTTTGGCATGAGGTGATAAACCATAGATGTAATTGTAAAGTGTAATATAATCTTTCATCTTTTTGGTTTGGGAAGGGAGGAGAAGACCCGGTGGGGACTTAGTAAATATTTTCTGAATGTATTTGATGAAAGCGTGAGAATTTTTAACACCTGTGTGAGAACTGCTTTGGGCAATGCAGAAACCATTAGGGGCCAGTAGAGTCTGAAAAACAGTGGCATTAACTGATTGGAACCAGTTGGCTCAAAATAATACTCTTTTTTCAAGAATTGTCTGATGTACCTAGCGAGTCGTTTACTCACCTGGCAGGAGGTTCCCTATAAAACATCTAGGGAATTCACGGAATTAGTCATTTCTCACAAGCAGTGGATCATTGAGTTAAATACCAAATTTTTATTGGTATTATTTAGTCTGATAAATAAATCGTTATGAGGTTTCTATAGCAAAGCCATCTTATTGCCTGTTTGTAAATGTGTTGTCCTCTACACGAGTTGATAAATACACTGGCTTAACTATTGGTTTGAAAATATAGGCCAAGAAAAGACGTGAAGGTTGTGGAGCACAAAACACATTGCAGATAAAAGGAGGTAACCTTTATCTGCAGAGACCTTCATGAAGGGTTTTTGTCTATTTGTAACTTGTCTGTTCAAACCATAAAATAAGAGTAGGTATCTGGAAACCTGGGTACCTGGAAAACTGTTTCTCTGCCCACAACACCTCTGACCTGAAATGTGGGGGTGTTTACCCTCATATTAATGCCACTAAGTGCCCAGAGTGGGCACAGACCCTACAGGTTAAGGACGCAGTCCAGCAAGACTGTCTGCACTTCAGACAGCAGTCACAAGTAGTGGGTTCCCAGGTTAACCGATTCTGCCTGATTTGTAAATCGGGGGTCCCCATGACCCCCTTCTCTGTTCAGTAATTTTCCAGGACAGCTCAGAGAACTCAGAAAACATTTTTCTAATACCATTTATTATAGAGGATATCATAAAGATATAAATGAACAGCCACATGAAGGGGCATACATATAGGAGGAGGTCTGGAAAGGTCCAGAGTCTAAGAACTTCTGTTCCCATGATGTTGGGGTGTGACACCCTCCTGACAGGCACTTGGGTGCAGCCACCAACCCAAAACCTCCCTGAACTTCATCCACAGTGTTTCGAAGGAGGTTCCATTATGTAGGCATGATTGATTAACTGATTGGCCACTGGTGAATAACTCAGTCTTCTGGGGAGTGGGGCAGAAAGTTCCAACCCTCTGATCCCATGGCTGGTTCTTCTGGCAGCCAGCCCCCATCTTCCAGGAGTCACCTCAGTAGCATAAACTCAGATATGGTTGAATGGGGCTTGTTATGAATTACAAGACTTTCACCCCATTCAGTTCAGTTCAGTTCAGTTGCTCAGTCGTGTCTGACTCTCTGCGACCCCATGAATCGCAGCAGGCCAGGCCTCCCTGTTCATTACCATCTCTCGGAGTTCACTCAGACTCACGTCCATTGAGTCTGTGATGCCATCCAGCCATCTCATCCTTGGTCGTCCCCTCTCCTCCTGCCCCTAATCCCTTACAGCATCAGAGTCTTTTCCAATGAGTCAACTCTTCGCATGAGGTGGCCAGAGTACTGGAGTTTCAGCTTTAGCATCATTCCTTCCAAAGAAATCCCTGAGTTGATCTCCTTCAGAATGGACTGGTTGGACCTCCCTGCAGTTCCACTAGTTTTATGATCTCTGTGCTGAAAAGACCAAATAATGTTTCTTACTATATCACAATACCCCAGTATCTGTTGTTAAAAGATAAATGGGGGCATGTTAAAAATTTTATGAACTTATTTGAGCAAAAATTGATTCGAATAGGGCAGCATCCCATCTCTCAGATAGGAAGGAAGCCTGGGAGAGCTGTGCACAGTGAGAGACTTCTGTAGGCAGGAGGGAGCAGGGACAAGGAAGTGACATCAGGCGCTTAAAGAGTGGGTGGGCTGTTGCAAGGCCACTGTCCTTGAGGGGACAGCAGAGGTTGACCGGCAGAGCATCTCACTAGTGCTGATCAGGTGGTTCCTGACTGACTGGTTGAAGGTCCCATTTCTGGGAAATCGGAAACCATAATGAAGTCTTGGTTTGGTGATGTGGAGTTTAGCATAAGAGACTCCTTTGGGGGCCTTTTGTTTTGTTTTTTTTAGCACTGTATATGCCAGTGAGGACTCCCTGGGTGGCTCAGTGGTAAAGAATCCACTTGCCAATGCAGGAGACGTGGGTTTAATCCCTGGGGTCAGGAAGATCCTCTGGAGGAGGAAATGGAAACTCATTCCAGTATTCTTGCCTGGAAAATTCCATGGACAGAGGAGCCTGGTGAGCTATAGTCTGTGGAGTCTCAAAGAATTGGACACAACTTAGCAACTGATCACAATACCAGTGAAGCCTATTCTCCAGTATTGAGGAGAAGCAGTATTGTGTTGACATCTTTAGAAAAAAATTTAAAGGATGTTTTTCCCCTCTTGGTCACTACATTTTCATCCTGTTCTGCAGATACTCCAAATGTAGCTTTTTAAGGTTTCCTGAGATTATAGGTGAAAGCAGGCAAACACTGGCAAGATTGCTTTGGCATTTCATCGCTTACTTTTTTCAGATATGATTATTCTGTAACTTACTCATTCCTTCTGTGTTCTTATTCATATCTGCCAGACAAATGCTAGGAATCTCCTCCAATAAAATAGGTTTGTTTCTGTAGAGCTCTTTAACCATATGCGTCCTCTGGTAACATCCTGCCATTTGAACCATGCTTTACATTTACAGAGGATTAAAGATGCGAACGATGGATGTAACCTAGCAGGCTGCGTCCCATTCGCCTGCTCAGTGTGGCTTCTCATGCCCCAGTTCCATCGCTTTTCACTTGATTTTCCTTTAATTGTCTTTGCCTGGGAGCATCAGCAGTTACTCCTGAATGCTGCCAGGTGGATTTGACCTGAAGAGAAGCAGCGGTTGATAAGGACATCTGGAGGCTAACCTGTCTTCTTCTGGGTTAGAACCGACCTCCTGATATTTCAGACCTGTCACAAGTCCTCATTTCTGAGATGAGCGTACTCAGGCAGCTCCCATGGGCTGCCACTAATCCAAGCCAACTTGTAGCCAGCACCGTTTTTCCCCTCAGTTCTTAAGAAAGGACCAATTATTATTCCTGACCTCCTAATCTAGGTTATATAACCTGGCGTATTCTGGGAGGGTAGTGGCGAGATAGCGACCCAGCATTTGCAAAAGTTTTGGCAACAGAGTGTAGAGTGTGTTTGGGGAAGGAGGAGGTCAGTGTTGCTGAAATGCAGAGGGGTGCAGGCGGAGAATGAAGCTGGCTGGCCAGGCTGGGAATAGCCCGAGGAGCACTACAGTCTCCTTGAGAAGTCTGGAGTTTATTTTAAAGGTAGTAGAAGCCACTGACAAGTTTTAAGTAGGGAGTGACATGATCTGATTTGTGTTTTGTTAGAAGTTCTATAGGGAATACATTGGGCTTCCCAGGTGGCTGAGCAGTGAGGAAAACTCCTGCCAATGCAGGAGACCTGGGTTTGATCCCTGTGTCTGATCCCTGTGTCAGGAAGATCCCCCAGAGATGGAAATGGCAATCCACTCTAGTATTCTTGCCTGGAGAATTCCAGCTGTTGCTGGCAGGCTACAGCTCATGGGGTCGCAAAGACACGACTTAGCGACTAAAAGGAACAAGTGAATGCATTATGGTGTTTTAGTGAAAATCCTCTGGTTTCAGGGCTGGAGGGAGGAAGACTGGACAGGAAACTAACCAAGATTAAGGATGACTTGGATTTGGGTGACAGCAGGAGGCTAGAGGGCAGCTGACAAATTTGAGAGGTTGACGACTGGACAGAGGGACAGAGGAAGCTGATGCTCAAGAAAAGTGTGTTTTGTTCACTCATTGTCTCAGTGTGAGATCTGGCAGCAGGTCTCAGGCCTTCCATTTATGAAACAGACCACACTGCTGACTGCCTCCCTACCTCAGGGGTTATATTCACATTCAAGAGCAAATACTTTTGAACCCCTTTTGAGACTCAAGACCTGAGAGGAGTTAGGTCAGACTTTCGAAGTTAGCTTACGGTAGATGATAACACTTGGCAGAAAGGACTCTTGCATGCTTCTGATGCCTGCTGGTTTCACTCAGCCTCTGCTATGCCTTTGGCCAGTGTGAGCAGGCTGATTAAAATGCTGGGAGGGGAATAATACCTGCAGCTCACTGGAATGCTTCAGTGTGCTTGACTTAGTATTATGTCCATGGTGAACAATATGGAAGCTAGACTGTTCTCTCTCCTCTCTTTTATATTCCTTAGGAGCCCTTAGATAAAGGATCTTGAAAGAAAATAGAACAAACAGGTTTGTCTTCAACATAAAATGAAGCTGAGATGTTGGATGTTTGAAAAGACCATGTGCTAAGTCGCTTCAGTCGTGTCTGACTCTTTGCAGTCCTGTGAATTGTAGCCTGCCAGGCTCCTCTGTCCAGGCAAGAATGCTGGATTCAGTTGCTGTTTCCCATTTCAGAAGATCTTCCCGACCCAGGGATCGAACCTGCGTCTGTTGCATCTTCTGCATTGGGAGGCAGGTTCTTTACCACCAGCGCCACCTGGGAAGCCCATAGTGGAAAACAAAAAGACAGTTTGTAGATGTGTTCTATAATAGAGAGAGAAGCTGAAATAAAATGTGTCCTGAGAGGAATTAGGGCTGGCAGGATGGAATGGCAAGAATTACTCCAAATCAAGTGGGATGTGTTCTTTTTTCTACTTAAAATGTGTGTGTGTGTGTGTATGTGTGTGTACTGGAGGGGTGCTTGAAATCAAAACTCATTTCTCGCTTTAGAAGTCTAAGGAGTGGATCTGAGTAGCTCGTCTGTTCTGGCCCCTCTTGCTTGGTCTCTGCAGCCATGGGGTCTGGCAGCTTGCTTTGGAGGTTGCCTTTTTTAAAGAAATGTGGTTAACCTTTAATGTGGCCATGCCCTAAGCATGGCAAGTCCTGGATCTAAGAACAGTAGTGACGGCTGAATGAATGAGCATCTCAGAAATACCTGAATGACAACACGGAATTTTGGGAGCCACTGTAGGTCTTTGAAAGAAGAGCTGAATTCAGTGTTGACATAAATTGATAGGGCTGTTATTTCGTCTGGTGTAGAATTGACTGGGTGGAGGTAGGGAGAATAGAATGTCATGTTCTTTCTCTGAGACCATGCTGTGAGGAACTTGATCCAAATGGAATGTCAGAGCTCCTGGTTGGAGACCAGGAGTGAGGACAGGTGGTGATTACAGCTTATGAGGCAGAGAGCAGTCCACCCAAGAAGTTCAGTGGGCCTTGTCTGAGCTCTTCCTGAGAGTATGACCCTTGCCCCTCTATTTCTGTCCTTCCAGAAGCGCGTACTGTGCTGCCTCAGTAGCTTCGTTGACCAACATCATCACCCCAGACCTGTTTGAGGGCACTGCTGAATGGATCGCAAGGTGAGCGATGCTGGGATTTGTCCCATTTCTTAGACAGCAGGCGGTCAAGACTTCTGAAAAATTAAGGAAGTGCAGAAGAACCAGAAGGGAATGTAAACTTACAAGAGACATCTTATGGTTGAAAGATTTTACATTTCAAAAATACTTGAAAAGTTTTCTTTTTTCTAGTTTTCTTTAATGTGATTGGCAAGGATCAAAACTCTGGGTAAACAGTATTAGTCAGAGTCTCAATGGATTTAAACCAGTTTGAAGAGAAATTTGGAAATATCCCAAAAATGTCCTTGCTGATGACCCCCAAATTCCACTCCTCCAGAAACTCACACACATGCATGAGAGAGACAAACATAGGACTCATTTATAATAGTAAAGAAAGCTAGAAACAGGTTAAACGCTTNCCAGTTTGAAGAGAAATTTGGAAATATCTCAAAAATGTCCTTGCTGATGACCCCCAAATTCCACTCCTCCAGAAACTCACACACATGCATGAGAGAGAAACATAGGACTCATTTATAATTGTAAAGAAAGCTAGAAACAGGTTAAACGCTCATAAGCACGAGATGGATAAATGAGTTGTGATGTAGTCACATTAGAATATAATATAGCAATTAAAATGAATGAACTAGAGCTACATGTATCAATGTGGGTGAATCTCAGAACACTATTGCGTTTGGTAGTGTTAAACTAGTGTAAAAAAATGTTAAAGAAAACATGCAGGTTAGCACATTGACTGGAAATTTGAAAACATGCAAAACAATTCTGTATTTTTTATGGCAGAGTCACATGTAGTAATATAAAAACATGCTAGAAAAAATAGGCACCGAATTTAGGATGGTGGTTACTTCTGGGAGGAAAGCCAACAAAATGAGATTCCAGAAAGTCTGCACTTCTACTCGGGCTTCCTAGATGGCGCTAGTGGCAGGGAACGCACCTGCCAGTGCTGGAGACTCAGGTTCAATCCCTGGATCGGGAAGATCCCCTAGAGGAGGGCACAGCAACCCACTCCAGCATTCAGGCCTGGGAAAGCCCATGGACAGAGGAGCCTGGTGGGCTACAGTTTGTAGGGTCACAAAGAGTTAAACACGACTGAAGTGACTTAGCGTGCACACAGGGACACTTGTACTCAGGAGACCTCAGTTACCTCTGTAACTGTTGATTTGTTTAAAATTAAAAAAAAAGAAATGTGAAATGCATCTGGCTAAATCAAAGGTTGGTGTTAGAGACACACGTATGTTCTATATATTATTTGCTGTACTTTCCAGGATCCTTCCAATTATCTCATAATTAAAAAAAAAAAANAGAGAAATTTGGAAATATCCCAAAAATGTCCTTGCTGATGACCCCCAAATTCCACTCCTCCAGAAACTCACACACATGCATGAGAGAGACAAACATAGGACTCATTTATAATAGTAAAGAAAGCTAGAAACAGGTTAAACGCTCATAAGCACGAGATGGATAAATGAGTTGTGATGTAGTCACATTAGAATATAATATAGCAATTAAAATGAATGAACTAGAGCTACATGTATCAATATGGGTGAATCTCAGAACACTATTGCGTTTAACTAGTGTAAAAAAATGTTAAAGAAAACATGCAGGTTAGCACATTGACTGGAAATTTGAAAACATGCAAAACAATTCTGTATTTTTTATGGCAGAGTCACATGTAGTAATATAAAAACATGCTAGAAAAAATAGGCACCGAATTTAGGATGGTGGTTACTTCTGGGAGGAAAGCAAACAAAATGATTCCAGAAAGTCTGCCCTTCTACTCGGGCTTCCTAGATGGCGCTAGTGGCAAGGAACGCACCTGCCAGTGCTGGAGACTCAGGTTCAATCCCTGGGTCGGGAAGATCCCCTAGAGGAGGGCACAGCAACCCACTCCCACTCCAGCGTTCTGGCCTGGGAAAGCCCATGGACAGAGGAGCCTGGTGGGCTACAGTTTGTAGGGTCGCAAAGAGTTGAACACGACTGAAGTGACTTAGCGTGCACACAGGGACACTTGTACTCAGGAGACCTCAGTTACCTCTGTAACTGTTGATTTGTTTAAAATTAAAAAAAAAGAAATGTGAAATGCATCTGGCTAAATCAAAGGTTGGTGTTAGAGACACACGTATGTTCTATATATTATTTGCTGTACTTTCCAGGATCCTTCCAATTATCTCATAATTAAAAAAAAAAAAGGTATGGTAGGTTTATCTGTACTATTGAGGAATTATATCCAAGCTGTATTATTTTTTATATCTTAATTTTTATCAAAGTAGTACTGCTATGAAAATACAATTTTCAGCTAAACCAAATGATATCCTATGATTATACTTTTTTATATGACTTTTTTCCCCTCTGGAATTAATCATTACCTCCTGAGCCCCACATTTTCTGCCGGAGCTATAACATTGCTCTCAACATGGTCAAACAATTCAGGTGACGGATCAGTTCTCTTCTGTGTACGTGTGCTTGTGCACATGTGTGTGCTCTGTGTTTTGAGTCGTCTACCCCGGCCTCTGCCCTCCTGCTTCAGTCTGGACATATTGATCTCAGCTTGCTGCACAGCAGGCATCCAGAAGCTTCCTTTCAGCATGAAATTCACTTTTCTGCTTTGTTAAAGCCCCAGTCCTCCTTTCTCCTGGTTTACTTACTCATTTGAATGAATCACTTATTTCAACAGATCCCAAAAAAGAGAACTTGGGAGATAGATTTTTAAGATTTTGCAATTATTTTTACTCTAGTCTCACACTTGATGGCTAGTTTATTTGGTTAGAGACTTCTAAATTGAAAACTATAAATTGTATTCCTTCAGATTTTTTAAGCCTTGCTCCANCCTTCCAGGCCAGGAACCCTCTGTTCTTTGAGCACCAGAACCCTCTTGGAACCCAGGACAGGCAGTTAGTTGTCTGTTAGACCCCAAGCAGGAATTCCTGTTGGTTGCCTCCAGAGGGTTAAACTAGCCGTTGAAGTGTAGAGCCCTCTGTGATGTTGAGGGTGAGGATGTCTGGGGTCAAAGCAAGGGAACGAGAGCTGAGAAGCCAAAACCTGGGAACGCTCCCTCCCAGACCGGCCTCTGGAGAGCTGGCTGGATCACATGTCTCTTTTAACCTCTGGCGCCTCTCTCTTCTCTGTCTCACGCTCAGCAATGGGTGACAAGCCGGCAGATGAGGTTTGAAGGTGGATTTCAGGGCCGCTGCAACAAGCTGGTGGACGGCTGCTACTCCTTTTGGCAAGCGGGTCTCCTGCCCCTGCTTCATCGTGCGCTGCATGCCCAAGGTGAGCCCGGGGTGCTGGCGGGGCTGGTGGCTCCCCTCGGCTGCTGTCGGAGGCCAGGGCGCTTGGTTAGAGGGGTTGAAACAGGCTCTGTCCATCCTGGATTTTGAGTACCCAGTGTGGACCCTCCCGCCCTAGGCACACGTGTGCCAGCTAGGTCTTCATCCTTGGGTTCAGAGGTCACTGCTGCTTCACACCGGCTGTGGCAGGTGGAGGAGGTGGGCACCTGGCCGCCTGGTGACTGCCACCTCAGCTGAGTGTGAAGCCACAGGTTCCGATGCTGAGCTTTGTGTGAGTCATGCCAGACTGAAAACCCACACTGTGCACGTGGTCACAACAGTGCCAAAAAGGCAGAAAGAACCCCTGGAGCAAAGACCACCATGCCAGGCTGGCTGTGTGGCGGCTGCCATTAGACGTGTCGTATTTTAAATTCACTGAAGAATCCCGGATGCAGGTTAGTACTGCCTCCCTGCCCCCAACCCCCGTACCACTGGAGTAGAGAGACCTAGGTTCATCATCTCTGTGGGACCTCAGATGGGAATGCAAATCCAAGCAGGGAAATAGAGAGCAAATTTCTGGGAGCCTTCCCTTGTTACCTCTCAAAATCTCAGGCCGCCACCTGAATCATCTTTCTCATTTACTTCATGTGAGAACAGGAAGGAAACTGGTGGGAGAGAGGAGGTCGTGGCGGCCTGCTGCGTGCTGACCAGTCTTGGAGGATGAGCCTTTGGCTCAGAAGAAAGCTTAGTAGTTGGGTCATGCTTTGCTCAAATGTAGAGTTACGATTCTTTTCTACTGCCCCCATCCTCCCGCCCGCCTGCTTGCCGGACACACAACTTTCTCTTGTTTGGCTGTTTTTTCCTGAGTCCCTTGCATTAGTTTCTTATTTGAAGTAAACCGAGGCTCTCTCCTGTGTCTCCATCACCCCACCCTCCCTGTTGCAGCCTGTCCTAAGATTCCTCTGCCTAGGCCCAGGTTTCAAGGTGATGAGCTGAGGCGTCCTGCTGACTCTGGAGCCTGCTTTGGACACTATAGTAGGAAACCAGAAATTCCCTGAGAGTCCAATGTTTCAAAACAAGAAATAACTTGGGGTTTTAGTGATCTTTGTTTTTGGAACTGGTGAGGTCAAACCTCTGGTAATACCCTCCGCCTGTCCCTGGAAGGGATAAGATGCAGTCATTCTGTAGCTGTCGGGAGAATCTGGTGAGAGGGTAATAGGAGCCCTACCTGCCCAACTCTTCACAGGGTCCCTGCTTTACATTTTGCTTTTTATAGCACAAGTTTTGGAGGATTGGTCATATTTCCACATTTGCCTGTGGAAGAAAGTCAGTTGTCTGTGAATTTTGGTGCTTCTAGCTTTTTCCACTCCCTGGGAGGAGGCCCATATTAGGCCTGTAGCTCACTTCTCAGCAAATAGTGGAATTGGACCAGGCAGGGATCTGGGAGGAAGTTTTGAGTGGTGGACAAAATACTGATGTTGGGAATCAGAAGGAGACGTGATGTAGAAAGATATTCACAATATACTGTAGTCAAAGTTAGGTTTCAAAGCAGTATGTATGCAATTCACCCAGGAAGTCCCAAGAAACATACTTTTAAAGTTTTATATCCCACTGTCCAGTTCAATTCAGTTGCTTAGTCGTGTCCGTCTCTTTGCGACCCCATGGCCTGCAACACACAGGCCTCCCTGTCCATCACCAACTCCCGGAGTTTACTCAAGCTCATGTCCATTGAGTTGGTGATGCCATCCAACCATCTCATCCTCTGTCATCCCCTTCTCCTCCTGCCTTCAGTCTTTCCCAGCATCAGGGTCTTTTCCAATGAGTCAGTTTTTCGCATCAGGTGGCCAAAGTATTGGAGTTTCAGCTTCAACATCAGTCCTTCCAATGAATATTCAGGACTGATTTCCTTTAGGATGGAGTGGTTGTATCTCTTTGCAGTCCAAGGGACTCTCAAGAGTCTTCTCCACCACCACAGTTCTTTTACCATGTGTATTACTTTTATTTTAGTAAGTGAACAAATATGTTTTTTGAAGGTGAAGATGCTGACACTGATAATTAAAACGATGACGTGGGACCAGCACACTGCCACATGAACCCAGGCCATCCCTCACTCGGCGAGTGGTCGTCAGGCCGTCAGTGGTCCATGATGTGGCTGCCTTAGGCATAGNGCGGGTCTCCTGCCCCTGCTTCATCGTGCGCTGCATGCCCAAGGTGAGCCCGGGGTGCTGGCGGGGCTGGCGACTCCCCTCGGCTGCTGTCGGAGGCCAGGGCGCTTGGTTAGAGGGGTTGAAACAGGCTCTGTCCATCCTGGATTTTGAGTACCCAGTGTGGACCCTCCTGCCCTAGGCATGCGTGTGCCAGCTAGGACTTCATCCTTGGGTTCAGAGGTCACTGCTGCTTCACACCGGCTGTGGCAGGTGGGGGAGGTGGGCACCTGGCCGCCTGGTGACTGCCACCTCAGCTGAGTGTGAAGCCACAGGTTCCGATGCTGAGCTTTGTGTGAGTCATGCCAGACTGAAAACCCACACTGTGCACGTGGTCACAACAGTGCCAAAAAGGCAGAAAGAACCCCTGGAGCAAAGACCACCATGCCAGGCTGGCTGTGTGGCGGCTGCCATTAGACGTGTCGTATTTTAAATTCACTGAAGAATCCCGGATGCAGGTTAGTACTGCCTCCCTACCCCCAACCCCCGTACCACTGGAGTAGAGAGACCTAGGTTCATCATCTCTGTGGGACCTCAGATGGGAATGCAAATCCAAGCAGGGAAATAGAGAGCAAATTTCTGGGAGCCTTCCCTTGTTACCTCTCAAAATCTCAGGCCGCCACCTGAATCATCTTTCTCATTTACTTCATGTGAGAACAGGAAGGAAACTGGTGGGAGAGAGGAGGTCGTGGCGGCCTGCTGCGTGCTGACCAGTCTTGGAGTATGAGCCTTTGGCTCAGAAGAAAGCTTAGTAGTTGGGTCATGCTTTGCTCAAATGTAGAGTTACGATTCTTTTCTACTGCCCCCATCCTCCCGCCCGCCTGCTTGCCGGACACACAACTTTCTCTTGTTTGGCTGTTTTTTCCTGAGTCCCTTGCATTAGTTTCTTATTTGAAGTAAACCGAGGCTCTCTCCTGTGTCTCCATCACCCCACCCTCCCTGTTGCAGCCTGTCCTAAGATTCCTCTGCCTAGGCCCAGGTTTCAAGGTGATGAGCTGAGGCGTCCTGCTGACTCTGGAGCCTGCTTTGGACACTATAGTAGGAAACCAGAAATTCCCTGAGAGTCCAATGTTTCAAAACAAGAAATAACTTGGGGTTTTAGTGATCTTTGTTTTTGGAACTGGTGAGGTCAAACCTCTGGTAATACCCTCCGCCTGTCCCTGGAAGGGATAAGATGCAGTCATTCTGTAGCTGTTGGGAGAATCTGGTGAGAGGGTAATAGGAGCCCTACCTGCCCAAGTCTTCACAGGGTCCCTGCTTTACATTTTGCTTTTTATAGCACAAGTTTTGGAGGATTGGTCATATTTCCACATTTGCCTGTGGAAGAAAGTCAGTTGTCTGTGAATTTTGGTGCTTCTAGCTTTTTCCACTCCCTGGGAGGAGGCCCATATTAGGCCTGTAGCTCACTTCTCAGCAAATAGTGGAATTGGACCAGGCAGGGATCTGGGAGGAAGTTTTGAGTGGTGGACAAAATACTGATGTTGGGAATCAGAAGGAGACGTGATGTAGAAAGATATTCACAATATACTGTAGTCAAAGTTAGGTTTCAAAGCAGTATGTATGCAATTCACCCAGGAAGTCCCAAGAAACATACTTTTAAAGTTTTATATCCCACTGTCCAGTTCAATTCAGTTGCTTAGTCGTGTCCGTCTCTTTGCGACCCCATGGCCTGCAACACACAGGCCTCCCTGTCCATCACCAACTCCCGGAGTTTACTCAAGCTCATGTCCATTGAGTTGGTGATGCCATCCAACCATCTCATCCTCTGTCATCCCCTTCTCCTCCTGCCTTCAGTCTTTCCCAGCATCAGGGTCTTTTCCAATGAGTCAGTTTTTCGCATCAGGTGGCCAAAGTATTGGAGTTTCAGCTTCAACATCAGTCCTTCCAATGAATATTCAGGACTGATTTCCTTTAGGATGGAGTGGTTGTATCTCTTTGCAGTCCAAGGGACTCTCAAGAGTCTTCTCCACCACCACAGTTCTTTTACCATGTGTATTACTTTTATTTTAGTAAGTGAACAAATATGTTTTTTGAAGGTGAAGATGCTGACACTGATAATTAAAACGATGACGTGGGACCAGCACACTGCCACATGAACCCAGGCCATCCCTCACTCGGCGAGTGGTCGTCAGGCCGTCAGTGGTCCGTGATGTGGCTGCCTTAGGCATAGAAGACAGTATTTGAGTAGGAGAATGAATTATTATTAATATATTTAAAATGTCCAATGCTAAGTCACTTTTTTGTGTGTGGAGCAGTAAGACTGTAGCAGGCCTGTGAGTTTCTGTTTGGATGATAGTTACTAGTTGCTGGCTTGGGAATACTCCATAGTTGTCCACCTGCAAGACTGAGCTCCATGTGGCTGTCCCTGTCAGTTACTGTTGGAAAAACTTTTGATTTCTCAGATAAAAGGAACCTTTGAAATGCAAAATGACATTGTAATGGGGATCTGTATTTTAAGGAAGAGGGATAAAGGATTTCAGAGGCACAGTTATCCCTCTCTAATTATATTTCCTTTTATCCCTCTGTGATTATGTGTGTTGATTTGCGAATTCAGGATCTCAGGAAGTTCTTGTAGAGTTTATGAACTTTGAGAAATGTAGGAGGTAATCGCAACACTATAATCTATTTAATAATAAACATAGCATTTTCTTCTCAGTTTCCAATTTTAGTGATAGGTTATCATTTACCTTAAGGTAACAGTCTTTTATTTATTATGGGATATAAAATAAAGGTATATTTTTTACTAATGTCTCATACAGTTAATCCTAAAGTTTGATAAATATGCTTTTTAAAATAACAGCTTTCTTGAGATATAATATACTTGCTGAACAATCTACTGATTTGAAGCGTACAGTTTAGTAATTTTATTGTTCTCAGAGTTGTGCAACCACCCCTGTGATCAGTTTTAGAATTTTCACCCATGCCCCCGCCCCCGCACCCCACTGCAATCCCTGTGCCCATTGAATGTGCTTCTTAAAAGAAGAAATCACAAAGGAAAAATTAACAATGTCATTATGGCATATAGGTAAACTATATTTATGTCATTTAAAAAACCCATTTAGCCAAAAGTAGAGCAAAAAGGGAGAAGTAAGTATACCATATGATACAGATAAAGGGTAAATATAGTTAAAAGTTAGGTTAATAAAATCGACTCTCGTATCTCAGAAGACAAAGGACACTTTCAAAAGGAAATACAACTAGTAAGCAAGTTAAGAAAAAACTTCACCCTAATTAGTAATTAAAAGCAAGATAAATGATTAGGTACTCTTTCTTTTTAACCTTTTAACTTATTTCCATATATGATGTTTTATCTTATTTTTATTTTATACTGAAGCATAGTTGATTAACTGTGTTAGTTTTAGGTATATGGCAAAGTGATTCAGTTATACATGCATCACTGAGAACTTTTTAAAAGTAACCAATGCTGGAGGTAGTACAGGAAAAATCTTAAATTTTACTGGCAGCTATATAAAGTCTTAAAGCAGTTTATCAGTATCTATGAAAAGCCTTGAAAATGTTTATTCTTTTTTAACTGAATCATTCCACTCCTTTGAATCTATTTCAAGAAAATAATCCTAAACATAGACAAGATTTACAGTGGTGTTTACTGCGACATTTTTTATGATTGCAAGGAACTGGAAACAGCCTTGGCAACAAGTACGCTAGAGAGAAGTCCCATCATATCTGTGTGTATCTCCTGCAGCGCTGTGCTCACAAGTGGAGAAAGAACAAAGAGGAAAGTAATTATAATACTGTGAGCACTTCAGGAAGCATGTGTCCTGGGTTGAGCATAAGAAGGGGGCCCTGAGTGTGCTCCTCTTCCTTAGGTTCAGTTCCCGTGTGCCTCTTCCAGTGTGAGCATCTCAGGGGCTGGGCGGGACTTGAGTGTTGAAGATGAGTGGCTTTTGTATGTGGCCCCAAACATCAGCCGACCGTGCACATCATCCAGGGCTCAACCCAGGAGATAGCGGTCATTTTCCAACTGCCCCCATCTCTCCTCCCATCTCTCATTTAAGAAATCTGAAGATGATTATTTTTTGTAGTAATCTATGTATATGAATATTCCAAAGTGAACTCTTTTGGAAAGTTCTTTTTATGTACCACATTTGCTATAAACTTTGATGAATTTTTACCATAGAAGATTCTGTATGCATATATGTGCGAGTTTGGGTCCAGTGCCTATATTGATGCTGTTACATGTGTCCACTTATGAAATACTCTGTGGCTTTTCAGAATGATGGTTATGAAGATTGTGTAGCAGAACAGAAAAGTGTATGCCTCTAGAGTTAAATAAAAGACATAATCATATGTCTTTCATACCTGTATAGAAAATATCATACCTGTACAGAAAAATGCATAAAACAAAGAAAGAAAAGTTATCTTTCAATTGCCATTTACAGGGTGTTCACTACCTTTGTAGCCCAGGCATCAAAATATAAAATTGACCGAAGAATTAATGCACATCCTATGTGTGTATTTTTAAAAACAGTTCTCATATAAATGTTTCCGTGCACATCTGCTGGGTGGTAATTTGTCCCTCCTCCTCCCCTGATAACCGTGTCCACAGATTCTCTGACCGCTGGTTGAACTTCAGAGTGAAGAAGCTCAGTTGCTGGCCAGTGCTTTAGTATCATCAGAATCCCAATTTCTGCTTAGACTATCATATGATGCAGGAGGGCGGTTATTAGAATTCTTCTTAGAGAAACTTTCTGAGCCAAGAGACTAGCTGGAGAATTCCCTTTAGAGATGGATTAAATTCAGGCTAAGAGAAGTGGAAGCAACAGCCAATATTACCCCTGTTGGAGTTCTCTCAGCTAATCAAGAGTCTGGCTGACAAGAGAGATGCACTAGAGGAAAAGTCTTAAGAAGCCCAAGGGGAGGAATTGTGAACCCAGTCAGGTGCAGTAGCACAGGTCAGTGTGGAAAGCTGAGCTAAAAAGCTCGTCTATGCCTGCAAGGGATGTGGTTTAGAACTGCCATCCAAGGTAAGGAGAAGGAGATGCTTCAGGTAAAGCCAAGTGCTGCTCTGACCTGCTGCTCTCTGACCCATTTTAAAGTTCCGGAGAAGGGACATGTCCCAAGAATGTGATTTTCAAGATTAGTCCAAGCAGAATGGGGGGAAACCTTGACTGTTCCCATTGAATCATAAAATACAAAGTAGGCCTTGATCCTCTGCTGGACGTCTCCCAGGCCCAGGCGCGCACTGACCCTTTGTCTTCTGCAGGTGACCCTGCCCTCAGCATGAGCCGCTGGATGTTTCACCAGCAGGCCCTGCAGGAGTACATCCTGATGTGCTGCCAGTGCCCCACCGGCGGGCTTCTGGATAAGCCCGGCAAGTGAGTGCCTTGTCTGGGGAGGGCGGGTCGGGGGGCTGAGCGCGCTGGCCTGCTCAGACCCAGATGGGGCAGCCCTTTCCGTGCAGCTGCAGCCGCGCACGCAGCAGCCCTGTCCACCGTGCGTCCATCCTGCGCTTCCAGCTCCCTCCTTTTCCCGGCTTACCTGCACCCCCTTACCAGTTAGGTAAACAGATTGCTGCATGGGTAACGTTTCTTTCCTCTTTTATTTAACCAAACTGACCTAAATAGAACAGGATACAGGGTTTTAAAACTCCTGGGTGTCACGCTATTGTTGTTTAGTCACTAAGCGAGTCCGATGCTTTGCGACCCCAAGAACTACAACACTCCAGGTTTCCCTATGCTTCACCATCTCCTGGAGTTTGCTTAGATTTATGTCCATCGAGTCAGTGATGCCATCCAACCATCTCACCCTCTGTTGTCCCCTTCTCTTCCTGCCCTCAGTCTTTCTCAGCATCAGGGTCTTTTCCAGTAAGTTGGCTCTTTATATCAGATGGCTAAAGTATTGGAGCTTTAGCTTCAACATCAGTCCTTCCAATGAATAGTCAGGGTTGATTTCCTTTAGGATTGACTGATCTCCTTGCTGTCTGAGGGACTCTCAAGAATGTCATAAACAGAGATTATAATCACAGCTTTCGTAGAGTAGATTAAAAATACCTTTAGGTGTCATACTGAAAGAAAAAGGGAAGCCAGTCAAGTCCTGTTCCCTTTGTGCTCACTCCCCTCATCCCTGACCCCCTCCCTGCCCCCTGTGTGCACACACACGCGCGTGCACACACACACACACTCGCCTCCTCCTGCATGCATCCAGGCGAAGGCTCAGCTGAAGGCTGGCCCCAGCAATTTACCCATTTGTAAATTTTGACCCATTTGAAGAAAGAATTTGACCCATTTCTAGAAATTTTGGTCTGGGGTTTTTTTATGGCTTTTTTTTTTTTTTTTTTTTTAATGTACTCTATGGATTTAGCAACACTACCCTGGAGAGCCCTTCCTTCTAGGAAGTCAAGAGGACAGACAGTTCCTGCGGTCAGGCAGGGTGGAGCTCTGAACAATGCTGCGGGGGGAGGTCAGGCTTCTAGGCTCGTGGAGGGTGGGCTTGGTCACCCAAGTGCTTCCTGGGCCTTATCTGTGGCCTTGTCGTCTGAGGCTGTGCCGAGGTGGGTGGGGAGCAGAGGATACCTGCTCAGAGCTGCCGCATCCTTGCAGGTCCCGAGACTTCTACCACACCTGCTACTGCCTGAGCGGCCTGTCCATAGCCCAGCACTTCGGCAGCGGAGCCATGTTGCACGATGTGGTCTTGGGTGTACCTGAAAACGCCCTGGTAAGGCGGGATGTGGCAGGGGTGGGGCTTACCACCACTTCTCTGCAGGGCCCCCAGGACGGGGCTGGCAGGAGGGCAGCAGCCCTGTGGGGCCTCCAGAACCAACGGCACGAGTGTCCCCCATGGACGGGCTGGTGAGCTCGCCGTCCCCACATGCCCCCCGTCTGCAGGCCATTCCCCATTTGTGAGCACCTGACTGGCAAACTCGAGGTTCTAAGCAGGGATCCAGCCTGCGATAGAGGGTGTGTGCCC
>SJYW01046273.1:417889-462263 GCA_006410735.1 Raphicerus campestris | reverse complement strand
TTTTTTTTTTTTTTTTTTAATGTACTCTATGGATTTAGCAACACTACCCTGGAGAGCCCTTCCTTCTAGGAAGTCAAGAGGACAGACAGTTCCTGCGGTCAGGCAGGGTGGAGCTCTGAACAATGCTGCGGGGGGAGGTCAGGCTTCTAGGCTCGTGGAGGGTGGGCTTGGTCACCCAAGTGCTTCCTGGGCCTTATCTGTGGCCTTGTCGTCTGAGGCTGTGCCGAGGTGGGTGGGGAGCAGAGGATACCTGCTCAGAGCTGCCGCATCCTTGCAGGTCCCGAGACTTCTACCACACCTGCTACTGCCTGAGCGGCCTGTCCATAGCCCAGCACTTCGGCAGCGGAGCCATGTTGCACGATGTGGTCTTGGGTGTACCTGAAAACGCCCTGGTAAGGCGGGATGTGGCAGGGGTGGGGCTTACCACCACTTCTCTGCAGGGCCCCCAGGACGGGGCTGGCAGGAGGGCAGCAGCCCTGTGGGGCCTCCAGAACCAACGGCACGAGTGTCCCCCATGGACGGGCTGGTGAGCTCGCCGTCCCCACATGCCCCCCGTCTGCAGGCCATTCCCCATTTGTGAGCACCTGACTGGCAAACTCGAGGTTCTAAGCAGGGATCCAGCCTGCGATAGAGGGTGTGTGCCCATGTCCCAGAGTCTAGGACCCAGACCACTTGTCCTTAGCCCCTGTCTCCGGGGAAGCTGGCTCCGGGCAGTGGTTTCTGCATCTGCAGCAGCAGCCCCTCCCCATGTGGCTGATGTCTTCTCTTGGAGCGCTCAACGTGTAGCCCTGCATCCAGAGAAACCCTCTCAGACCACCGTCTATAAATGAGATGCCCGAAAACGCTCGGCCAGAGCATGATTTGTGCCCCTCATAGCACCAGCACAATTTCTCATGTGTGTGTTTAACTGGGTTTTCTCTGCTTCCCTCAAAAACCATCAGCCCCCCGTGGGTGGGGTGTTCACCGCAGCATCCAGCCTCAGGCCAGCCTGGCCGCAGGCGACGCTTCTGAACCTAGTCAGGAGCCTGAGACGTGGCTCCGACTGAGGCTGTCCTGGGCCGTCAGATGATGTGCCCGTGCACAAGTATTCCGGCAGAAGAAACACTGCTGGCCAGTAGGTGGATGAAAAGATGCTCAGCCTCATTAATTAACTGAGAAAATCCAAGTAGAAACCCTTCAGCTTTCTCATGTGTTTGCCTGCTACGCAGCCCTCTTCCTTTCCTTTCCCTCCCTCCTTCCTCATTGTAACCCCATCCTAAATCCATCATTGATCATGCCTGCAGATGTTTTTGTGCTATCACTACAGAGGTATGTATGCACAAATAACAGAGGTGCATAATTTCCGTTGCTTTATAACCGTTACCTTCTGCATCGCTTTTCTCACTGACATTACCCTGAGGTTTAGCTGACTCCATGCATGTTGCTTTAATTTCTTCATCCCGACTGCTGTATGGTATCCCCTCGTCTAGGTGTACTCGTTGCGTTTTCCAGTCTCCTGTTGGTCAGCATCGAGATGGTTTCAGCTTGTGCTGTGACACAAGGTGTTGCAGTGGACATCCTTGTTACAGTTTCTCTGGGACATCCGCCTTGCTCTTCACTCGATGGCCCTGAACCGTGCCCGTGCGATTGGGTTATTTTTCACTCACACCACAGCACGCTGAGTTGTGCTGTAGTTAGCTGTCTCCTTTCTGCTAACTTGACTAGTGGTCTCTCAGTTTTGCTTTGCATTTCCGTTTACTGGTGAGGCTAAGCATCTTTTCAAGCATTTTTTTGGCCATTTGTGTTACGTCTTCCGTAAATCGCCAGCCACCCTTTCCCTCTGCCCATTTTCTTACTGCTGAGTAACTGTGCTTGCTCTTTCTTAGACGTTTCGCAGTTCTTTGTGTGTTCTTGAAACTAGTTCTTTGTCATTGGTATGTGTATGTGTATGTGTGTGGTGAGTCTCTTCCAGTTTGTGACTTTTCACCTTATTAGTGTTTTTTGTTGAATAGAAGATTTTAACTCTGAAGTGAATAATTTTAATTGCCTTTTTGGTTTTCAAAGGTTTGGGTGGGCATGGGGTTACTTAAGAAATCTTTTCCTACCTGAGGTCATAAATACATTTTCTTCTAAACAATGTAAATTTTGCTTTTCCCATCTAATTTTTAAAATTCTCTTCGAATGGATTTCCATCTGTAGTGAGGGTTGGATATACTTTTATCTTTTTCCTGTTTTGGATACCAGTTGACCAGCACCATTTACTTAAGTTTACAACCTTTCCTACTGATGTGTATCACATGTTTGTTACATACTCAAGTTTCTGTTTATGAGTTGATTCTGTTTCTGGACACTCTGTTCCATGGGTCTGTTTTATCTTTACTGTCTTATCAAATCTTAAATGCATGTAAGCAAGTCTCACTCACCCACCTCATTCTTTTTGTTTTCATTATCCTTTGCCTTTTGCATTTTAGGATTTTCTGTGCATTTTAGGATCAGCTTATTAAGTTCCACACAAACACAAAAGCTAGTGGAATTTGTATTACATTGAATTGCATTGAATGTAATATTAATGGGAGACAACTGACTTTAATATTAAAGCTTCCCTTAATATTTTTCAGGTTTTTAACCTATATTTTAATGGTCTTTTATCATTTCCCACAAAGGACTAGCATATCTCGCTAGATTTATGTCTTAAGAAATTTCTAGTTGTTGTGTCTATTGTGNAGGTATGTATGCACAAATAACAGAGGTGTTTTGTATGCTTTCCGTTGCTTTATAACCGTTATCTTCTGCATCGCTTTTCTCACTGACATTACCCTGAGGTTTAGCTGACTCCATGCATGTTGCTTTAATTTCTTCATCCCGACTGCTGTATGGTATCCCCTCGTCTAGGTGTACTCGTTGCGTTTTCCAGTCTCCTGTTGGTCAGCATCGAGATGGTTTCAGCTTGTGCTGTGACACAAGGTGTTGCAGTGGACATCCTTGTTACAGTTTCTCTGGGACACCCGCCTTGCTCTTCACTCGATGGCCCTGAACCGTGCCCGTGCGATTGGGTTATTTTTCACTCACACCACAGCACGCTGAGTTGTGCTGTAGTTAGCTGTCTCCTTTCTGCTAACTTGACTAGTGGTCTCTCAGTTTTGCTTTGCATTTCCCTGTTTACTGGTGAGGCTAAGCATCTTTTCAAGCATTTTTTTGGCCATTTGTGTTACGTCTTCCGTAAATCGCCAGCCACCCTTTCCCTCTGCCCATTTTCTTACTGCTGAGTAACTGTGCTTGCTCTTTCTTAGACGTTTCGCAGTTCTTTGTGTGTTCTTGAAACTAGTTCTTTGTCATTGGTATGTGTATGTGTATGTGTGTGGTGAGTCTCTTCCAGTTTGTGACTTTTCACCTTATTAGTGTTTTTTGTTGAATAGAAGATTTTAACTCTGAAGTGAATAATTTTAATTGCCTTTTTGGTTTTCAAAGGTTTGGGTGGGCATGGGGTTACTTAAGAAATCTTTTCCTACCTGAGGTCATAAATACATTTTCTTCTAAACAATGTAAATTTTGCTTTTCCCATCTAATTTTTAAAATTCTCTTCGAATGGATTTCCATCTGTAGTGAGGGTTGGATATACTTTTATCTTTTTCCTGTTTTGGATACCAGTTGACCAGCACCATTTACTTAAGTTTACAACCTTTCCTACTGATGTGTATCACATGTTTGTTACATACTCAAGTTTCTGTTTATGAGTTGATTCTGTTTCTGGACACTCTGTTCCATGGGTCTGTTTTATCTTTACTGTCTTATCAAATCTTAAATGCATGTAAGCAAGTCTCACTTACCCACCTCATTCTTTTTGTTTTCATTATCCTTTGCCTTTTGCATTTTAGGATTTTCTGTGCATTTTAGGATCAGCTTATTAAGTTCCACACAAACACAAAAGCTAGTGGAATTTGTATTACATTGAATTGCATTGAATGTAATATTAATGGGAGACAACTGACTTTAATATTAAAGCTTCCCTTAATATTTTTCAGGTTTTTAACCTATATTTTAATGGTCTTTTATCATTTCCCACAAAGGACTAGCATATCTCGCTAGATTTATGTCTTAAGAAATTTCTAGTTGTTGTGTCTATTGTGCTGGAGTATTTTTTTTCCATTTTATAATTGGCTGTTATTAATGTATAGAAATGCTATTGATAATTGTTTAACTTTGCACCCAGCAGCCTTGCTGAATTCTCATTTTTTGATTGCTCCAAGCAACTTATGGGATCTTAGTTACC
This sequence comes from Raphicerus campestris, assembly GCA_006410735.1. NCBI lineage: Eukaryota > Metazoa > Chordata > Mammalia > Artiodactyla > Bovidae > Raphicerus > Raphicerus campestris. The sequence goes on along the minus strand of SJYW01046273.1, from coordinate 458,014 downwards.
TGACTAGGGGTCAAATCCAGCCCCCTGCAGTGGAGCCTGGAGTCCTAACCACTGGACCACCAGGGAATTCCCACTGAATTCTCCTAATAATTGTTAATAGTTTGTCTACAGAATCTCTTGGATTTTTTTATTTAGACCATACTGTCATCTTCAAATAAGGACAGTTTTGCCATTTCCTTCCTGATGCCTAAGAATTGTATTTATCTTGCCATGTAAGATACTTTTGTCTTACTATGTTGGCTAAATGCTCTCTGTTGACCAGAAGTGGTAATAGAAAGTGTTCAGATTGTAATGGAGAGGCTTCTGTTAATTCCACCATTCAGGAAGATGCTGACTGTGAGGTTTCAATATTTCATGTCAAGTTAAGGACATTCCCCCACTTTTCCTGGTCTGCTGAAGTTGTTTTTTGTTTGAATCATAATCTAGTGTTAAATTTTACTGAATGCTTTTTCCACATCTGGGTTTTTCTCTTTTAATCTGTATTATGTTTTTTTTCATACACATTGTGATGCTAACTTTACATCAGAAGGATAAACCCTACTTGGTTATAACAGAGAGTGTGTGTGTGTGCTGGTTTATCACACTACTGGAGTTGCCCTGCTGGTGTTTTTGGCTCATGTTTTTATTTAGGATTTTTTTTTTTTTTTGCATGTGTGTTCGTGAGAAAGATTATCTAAATTTTTGTTTTATGGTACTGTTCTTTTCCAGTTTGTGTTTCAGGATAATACAGCCTCATAAAATTAGATAGGTATCTTCCTACCCTACTTTTTCTTTGGAAAATTTTGTGTAAGTTAGAGATTTTATAAGCTAACACTTGCTTGAGAAAACAGGTAGACCTAGTATTTGGTGGGGTGCCGGAAATGGTTGTAGCAGAATAAACAATTGTTATTTAACTTATTCATATAGGTTTTAAAGAATTTCTTCTTGAGCAGTTTTGAAAATCCATTTATTGTTCTATAACACTGCTCAGTTTATCAAAATTTTTATATTTTGGCATGAAGCTGGGCATGGCATTTTCTTTGAAGTAGTTTTTAAATCTCTTGCAATTATGTCCCCTTCTTCATTGTCCCAGAGTGGAAGAATCCTGAATACTGGCCCAGGACTGTACCCTGTCTCAAACCAGAGTCTCTGTGGTGCAGTGGGATAAAATAATTTATATATGGCCTGACACAGTTACTTAGTTAGGGTTGTGTACCTTTTTTTTGATTATAAATGTAAATGTATGTTCATTGTTTTTTATATAAAAGTATAAATTAGAAAATTTTAAATAGTCATGTCACTGCTCCTATTTTGGAATATTCTATATACATCTACAAGCACTTTAAAAAGTAAGTTTGAGATATCACACATACTTTATCCTCATTTACATGCCAATGTCATCAAATATTTGAAAGCATATATTTTTAAATGGCTCTATAATTCCTTTGTGTCCCATGTGATAGAACATGTTTTTACCAGTACCCTGTTGTTGAACCCTACAGCCTTGTAAGATAAATCTCCATGTGCAGCTCTGATTTTTGTTATATTTTTACAAGTGCATTTAATGGGCAAAGGCTGTGCACATGTCCAAGGACCATGGGGGTGATTGATTGGCATCTGTTCTTCTCTTTGCAGCAGCCCACTCACCCTGTGTACAATATTGGACCAGACAAAGTGATCCAGGCTACCATGTACTTTCTGCAGAAGCCGGTTCCAGGCTTTGAGGAACATGAGGATGAGGCATCAGCGGAGCCTGCCACTGAGTAGGGGACACGGGGTCCTGCAGCTCTGTGCTCACCCATCTCCTCAGACCAAGGTTTATACATGTCGATACATACTGCATTTTGTGCTGCACAAGCCTTGGCCGCTGTGAAGCTTGGTTCTTTGTCCTTTTTTGTTAAACAGAACAGAACTGATGGCTCTTGGTTCAGAGAACACAATGGTGTGGTTTTTTAAAAATTCTTTCCACTCCCATCCTACCGAAAACCTACCAGCTGTGTAGCATCTGGACCCGGCTCTGGCCCGGCCAGGGTTGGCTGGGGAGCAGTGCATGCTGGAAGAGAAGCCCCGCCCGCCAGCTGGCCAGCGTGACCGTCCATCGAAATGAATGACGCCTGAGTATTACAGCATTCAGAGCTGTTGCTGCGGTTCTCACGTGTGCTACCCCTGCGTCACCAGGAAGATGGCCTCCTGTGGGTGGAAAGAAGTTTGCTCCATGCCTAGGCAGGGGCTTTGAGTCTCGCCAAAATGAATTCTCCAGGAAAATAACGTGGTGGGGCTTCACTCAGAGGTGCCCAAGGTCCTCGCCTCCCAGCCTGATTACTTGCAAGGGGAAGGAGCTAGGGTTGGGGGAGAAGGGCTCGGGAGGTGTGAGTCCCTCCCTCTCCAGACTGGGCACTGACCACACATCTTGCCGCATGGGCAGGATTTGCCTCGGCCCCAGTTGTGGCAGCTTAGACCCGGGAACCAATTATGAGTGGAAAACGAACTTCTTGTTCAACTCTGAGCCAGAGGAAGCAGCCCCAGAGCCACCCCATCACGTGCCCTGAACAGCCCGTCTGAAGACTGCAAGGCAGCACCTTCAGCCCTTAGCCAGGCTGTTTCCGTCTTTCTTGCCCCAACTCCCTGCTCACCCTTCTGAAAGACAGTGTTGTCTTCTCTCACCCCGAGTATTAACACTACTAAGTCTTTCACCTTCATTTCTGACTCAGGATTTATTCACACCCTGCCTACTCCAGGCTCAGAGAAAGAAAACCTAGTGCTAGGTAAGCTGGATGCTGCCAGGGCAGGGCTGAGCGCTGCCCAGTGTCCAGCCTGGCAGGGCCCCTGCTGCCCACACAGAACAACCCTTTCTCGGTTAGTGGGGGTGGTGTCGGCTCACCCCACTCCGATGGTCACAGCAAGCTCCATGTCATTGGTCTGGCCTTCCTGTAAGCAGCCGTGGGCTGTGGGCAGATGGGGACCCAGAGATGCAGCGTAAGGCTCATCTCAAAAACTCTGGCCATCTGCTGCCTCTAATTTCCTAGTGCTTTGGCGTATTGAGCTATGTATTACCTCCTTGAAATAATAAAAAAAATAACCTTTTCTATGACGTCTCTCATTCATGACTGGTACCAAGAAAACTCCCAAGTGTCCAGTGTTAGGAGCTCTCCAAGTTGCTTGTGGGTCACCTGTCTCCTCCTGTATGCGATTCCAGACCGGGCGAGTCAGTATTTACAAAGAGGTGTGACTTGGCTTCCTCCTGCCCACACCTTCTCCAGTCGAGGATAGGGAGGACCTAACAAAGAGGGGGAGAAGTTGTGCGCTCCAACCTCCCTGGAGCCCTTCAGTTCGTCCAGCATTCCACACACACAGGTTTGTCTGTCTGTCTTTTTCACCTGGCTATGAGTAGGGACCTTGCTCCTGAGTCCTCATGCAGGCACTCGGCAGTGGGTGACATCCTGGCAAGAGGCAGGGCAGCTGCTGCAGGGGCAGGTCGGCATCATGTGGTCCCCTGGTGGTCCTCACCTGCTCAGACTCTCTCCCAAGGAGAAGCCAAGAAGGTGGGGGCTCTGTGGCCTGTCCCTCCTTGATGGGAAAGAAGAAGGTGCCTACAGAGGTGGAGATCGACCAGGTCCATATTCTGGCTTGTAATTCTTGGCCTCGTGCTGTGCTTGCCAGGCTCACAAATGTTCAGGCTACAAAGCAACTTGAAGTTCACCCTCCCATCACTACAGTGAGAGGCCAGCCCTCTAACACGGTAGCCTCAAGGCATTAAGGGATTAATTGCAGTAGTAATTGGTGTGGTTAAGAGAAGGGATTGCTTCAGTCTACACTGGCTTTACACCAAGGAGGGAGGATTTGAGCCAGGCCCCGAAGGGTAGGGAAATTTGACAAGGTAGAAAAGAGAGGATCGTTCACTGGTATTCTTACCTCGGGAGAGTCTATACTGGTATATCCATGAGACCTCTCTCTGCTCCCATTTGGGTCTGGAGGGTTTCCTGACTTAAAAAAGCATTCCAAGTGGGTCCTCAGGTTTATCATGGATCCTTAAGTTGGAGGCACTTCCACAGCATTCAAGGTAGGTTGCCCCAAATATTTCCTCTATCAATAAAGAAATTAACTCCAGAGCTCTATCTCCAGATGGGCCCCAACATCCCCCTGGAACCTATTCCAGACCCACCTTGAATGCTATGTAAGTTGGGAAGCCTGCCAGACTACTGTCAGCAGAAAGGGGTCCTTGTGGATAAGCCAGCACAAACTTGACTGAGATGACAATATGAGTCAACAATGTTATTAAACTGCCCTCTGGTATAATTTCTGAAAAGTTGCAAGTTAGATGATGGCCACTGTGCTGTAACAGTGCACGAGTGTCCTCGGTGAAGCCCCTTCTTGGGAAAACCTCACACAAAAGCAGAGGCCACATTATTAAATAACATTTCTGTGGGGTCTGAACATGGAGGTCTAGCCTTGGATCTTGATATGTTGACTCCTGGTGATTTAATTTAGCAGAGAAATGGAGTTTATAAACCCCTGGCAGGGTGGTGGCTTACATGGCCCTGGCTGTTTTCATCAGTATTAACTATGCTGCACTTCTGGTAGGAGCTTGATAGCCGGGAATTAAAAATGTAGCTTCTTGAGTGCCCTAAGTCTGCTTATTGTTGGTAGACATGGAATCCATTGGCTTCAAAAGTCAGATGTATAGATAACAGCACTGACATCTTAACAAAGACTCAGGACTTATTCCGGGATAAATTTGGGAAACTGCTTTCCTAAAGCTGATGGTAGGGCTTGAATCACATGTTCTTTCCATGCTATTCTGGAGACCTTTCCCCTTTGCTTTTTTTTATTATGGAAATATAATTGCTTTACAATGTTGTGTTCAGTTTCTGCCGTACAACAGGAATCAGCTAGGTATACACACATATACCCTCCTTCCTGAGCCTCCCCCCCACTGCTCCCCAACCCCCACCCCTCTAAGCCATCACAGAGCACTGAGCTGAGCTCCCTGTGCTGGACAGCAGCGCCCCACTAGCTGTCTGTTCACACAGCAGGGCAGTGTGTATGTCACTGTTTCCGCTCGCCCCACTCTCCTCCTCCCGCTGTGTCCACAAGCCCGCTCTCTACTGCATCTCTGTTCCTGAATAGGGCTGGATATGGATGGGATTAGTGGGTCTATGATTCAGGGCTATTCAGTGTTCCTTCCATCTGAGGATGTGGGTATTCATCTGGGGGAAGTATTTTGCTAATATTTTATTCTTCCACCATTTACACCAGGGGGCAGCAAAATTTCTCTAAAAGGCCAAAGTTCAGTTCAGTTCAGACCCCAGGAACCACAGCACACCAGGCCTCCCTGTCCATCACCAACTCCTGGAGTCTACCCAAATTCCATTGAGTCGGTGATGACACTTAGCCATCTCATCCTCTGTCGTCCCCTTCTCCTCCTGCCTTCAATGTTTCCCAACATCAGGGTCTTCTCAAGTGAGTCAGCTCTTCACATCAGGTGGCCAAATGCTATTGATAAAACATCTTAGGCTTTGCAAGCAACTACTCAACTCTGCTTTACCACTGTAGTACAAGACAGCTGCAAAGTATGGCTATGTGCCAATAAAACTTTATGAAAATGCAGTGGGTCAGATTTGGCTCGTAGGCTGTATTTGCCTACCCCTAAATCTAGACTAAATCCCATCCATTCAACATTCTCCCACATCTCTCATGGCTGAGATGCTTTCCATGTACATGATATTAGTGTTAAATGACAAAATGTACTTGGTAACATTCAGCCCAAACATTTTAACCACCAATGTGCATTGCTCAGGTCATTCACTGCCCTTGAATAGGAAGAAGAATTGTATGATGTAAAGAACTGTTGCAACTGACAGAAAACCGGACCCAAACTGGCTTAAAGCAAAGAGGAAATGTGTTGACTCATAAACTGTAACGTTCAGGAATTAGCGTAGCTTTTTAAGTGGCTTCAATGGGTTTCTCTCCATCTTTCTATAATGGCTCTGGCGTCAGGCTCTCTCCACGTGATTCTAAAATGGCAGCAGCAATAACTCCAGACCTTATATACCCTTAGGGTCAAGTTCAGCAGACAAGAGCAGCAGGCACTTGCTTCCCAGTGAGTATCATAGCATTTCACTGGCTTTGACCAAGCCAAGTGCTTTTCTGAGACTCAGTCCCATGGCCAGGAGACTACAATACACTGATTGATCACATGCTTCTCCCATGAGCAGGAAATGGGGCTCGATCAGAAGCACAAAGATCAAGAATAGGGAAAGAATGAAGCCTCAGTACAAATTCGTAGTGTGTGTGAAACTAGCTCAGTTGTGTCTGACTTTTTGTGACCCCATGGACTACAACCTGCCAGGCTCCTCTGTCCATGGAATTCTCCAGGCCAGAGAACTGGAGTGGGTACCCATTCCCTTCTCCAGGAGATCTTCCCAACCTAGGGATCAAACCCAGGTCTCCCACATTGCAGGTGGATTGTTTACTGTCTGAGCCACCAGGGAAGCCCAAGAATACTGGAGTGGGTAGCTTATCCTTTCTCCAGTGGATCTTCCCAACCCAGGAATTGAACCAGGGTTTCCTGCATTGCAGGCTGATTCTTAAAAGAGATGGATGCTAGCGATCTAATCACTATGTTCTCCATAATGGTGGATTCTAGAAGCCTGTCGTGGACGTTGTGGCATCCATTCCTTCCCTCCCCAACTATGGCAGCCAAAAGGCTTGTGTGAGTGTTCCCCCTCAACCCCCATCCAGGCCAGGTCATCCTGATTGGCCCAAGCCAATCATTTTAATTTATCCTTCTGCTTCAGCAACTTGTTCAGGTTTAATAATAACCCAGGCCTAAGCCAATCAGCACGGTTTGTCCTAGCCTTGGTGATTGATCTAGAGCCCAGGATGTGAGGGAAGCCCTAGGCATCTGATGACTGGGGAAAGCAGCTCTCTCCTGCTAGGGATGGTGGAATGTGTGGCCTGGAACTCCAACAACCATTTTCCGACCTAGAAGGAAGCTGTCTTAGAGGCCAGTCCACACAGACTCCTTGAGAGACTTACTGAGAAACAGCCACAGCTCTGTCACACTGCTCCTGCAGCCTGGATCTACCTCTGGACTTTTCAGTTAGGTAAGCTGATTTGAGTTGGATTGATTATTTACTATTGCTTGCAACCAAAAGCATCCTGACACACACAAAATTCTATCCCCCAAGTTATGAAGTCCTCACCTGCTACCTGAAGAATGCTGATTGTCAGGGATTCCCTGGNTGGATTGATTATTTACTATTGCTTGCAACCAAAAGCATCCTGACACACACAAAATTCTATCCCCCAAGTTATGAAGTCCTCACCTGCTACCTGAAGAATGCTGATTGTCAGGGATTCCCTGGTGGTCCAGTGACTAAGATTCTGTGCTCCAATGCATGGGGCCCAGCTTTGATTCCTGGTCAGGGAACTAGATCCCATATGTTACAGCTAAGGATCCTGTGTGCTGCAACTAAGACACAGGACAGACAATGGAAAAAAAAGAATGCTGATTGTCCTTGCCACCTCCATCCAAACAAGAACCCGAGGGAGACGGCCTCCTGGTCACTGCCCCTCGTCACTTGATGCTTGATTCAGTCTCAAGGTGGGTGGGGCAGGTGTGTTATCTGTATTTTACAGCTGGAGAAACAGGTCAGAGAGCTGGAGTGACTCACCAGCTATCAAATCGTGGAGTCTGGACCTGAACCCAGGTCTGCTGCCTCCAAAGGCCACGTGCTCCCACCACTCCCAGGCTCTGAAATGGGTGGTCTCAGGGGGTGGGGAACAGACAAAATGTGCAGGAGTTTCCCCTAGGGTGGACAACCAAGGCCGTGAACGCCTACTCCCGTCTTTCACCAGGATGTGGATGATGATAATGCAGAGTGGGGGCAGGCTCACCTTACCCCTCTGGCCAGCCCCCCTGCCACCCCCACCCCTCAACTGTCAGTTCCCAGCATAAAGCAGTGCTGTCCGCACCACATGCGGGCCACCCGGCGCGCAGTGTGACGCTGCGTGACTCACAGGCAAGGCACGGTGAGTCAGTTTTCCCGGGAGCTGACCACAGCCAGCCTTCTCCACTCCAGCCCGGCACGCCTAACGGGTTCCTGGACATCCTCTTTCACTTCCTCGCAGTAAGCTTGGCTCTGTGTTTTACTAGCTAATGCAGGAGGTTCAGAGCATAGGGCCCAGTGGCTACTATTTCTCGTTCCTATTTCTTAGGCATGTCCAACAACAAAACCAGGCAGGTGGGTGGAGGGCTCATTAACAGCCCAGGTTAATGGGACACTTTCTCTGCCCTCTGCAGACACACAGCTGTGAGACAGAACAACAAAAATACATTTTAAATAAACTTTCACAGAGTTCCCTTCTGCCCCTTAGCCAGTTTCCCCTCTTGTTAGTATCTCACATTAATATAGTACATTCATCATAACTAAGGGCAAATACTGACCTATTAACTAAAGCCCATACTTTATTTCCCCTGGAAAAGGAAATGGCAACCCACTCCAGTTTCTCGCCTGGAAAATGGCATGGACAGAGGAGTCTGGCCGGCCATATAGTTCAGGGGGTTGCAAAGGACTGGACACGACTGAGCACATACTTTATTTGGAATTCCTTCACTTTTACCTGTGCCCTTTCTCTGTCCCAGGATCCCATTCGAGATACCTCCTTACCTCATGACATTTAGCTTGCTCTTGGCTGTGATATTTTCAGACTCACCTTGCTTTGGGTGATCTTGACAGTCTTGAAGAGGACTCATCAAGTATTTTGTAGGCTGCCCAACCCACTGGGATTTGTGTCAGTTTTTTCTCATGATTAGACTGAGTTTTGGGGAGAAAGACCACAAAGGTCAAGTGTCTTTTCATCCCATCCTATCAGTGGCGCATGCCATCAGCATGGCTCCTCACTGACGTTGTTAACCTTGGCCACCTGGCTGCGGTTTGTCCCCCCATAAGGTTCCTCTTTCTCCCCCTTTCCACACTGTTCCCTTTAGAAGGAAGCTCATGTGCACAGCCCAGCTGAGGGGTGGGGAGTTATACCCCCACATCCTTGAGGGCAGAGTAGCTACATAAATTATTTGCAGTTTGTTTGGGAAGTTTATGCTCTATTTATTTATTCATTCAATCATTTATATCATGATTAATATTTTATACTTTGGGTTATATATCAATGTTTTAATACTGTGTTGTTTATTTTACTGCTCAAATTGTTCCAGATTTGGCTATTAGGAGTTCTTTCAATTGGCTCCTGTGTCCCTCTTTCATATCCATTCTATTCTTTTTCTTTCAAGAAGTATTGCATGTTGGTCATTGGAAAATGGGTACCTTAGGGTTCAGTAGACTCCTTTCTCAATCTTTGGTCACAACTAAATTCTTTTCAAAATAAAAGGTACTGCGTGCTGGTTACCTTGGATGGGGGACTTCATGTTGCCATCTGCCAGACCTGTGATGGCCTGGGCCCACAGGCCAGGAGCCCGTGCAGGGTAGAGGCTTTGGCCCACCTTCCTTCCCCCCATAGCCTCCACCCTGCTCCTCTGCCGGCTGCACCGGGGGCCTGAGGCTGGCACTGTGGTGGGGAGAGGCAGGAGGGAGAGCACAGGAAGAGGATGAGAAGTGATGACCTGGCCCTGTTCCCTGCCCCTTCCACATGCCAACCCTCCCTGGACGGAGGGCCCAGCCTCTGAACTCTGGCATCTGTAGCCTGGACAAGCACACTTGTGCCAAGTGCATGAATCTGCTCTCCACCTACTCTAAGCTTCTGGGAGGAAGGGCCCAGGCTTCATCAGCTGCCCCGAACCTCCCCAGTGATTGACACAGTGCTGGGCTGAGAATACAGGCTGCTCAAATACCCATGGACTGAACTTACGCAGAACCAACCCCAGGACGGACCCAACAGTGCTCCGAGACGGACATTCACCAGAGAGCCGGAGTCCGCTGGCCCACACACTCCTGGTATGTGTGGGGTACTCGTGACAGGCCAGGCATTGTGCTCAGGGTATGGCAGCAAACATGAGGACCAGACCTGGGCTCGTGGGGCAACCAGGTGGAAAGCAGGCCTGCCAAAAGCCTCGTGGCAGCTCTCTGAGAAGGACGGGGCCCTGGACTCACTCCCTGGTTGGGGAATAGTCAAGTCATTCAAACCAGAGTTCCTGTACCCGAAGTCTCCACTGCAGTAGGTATCTGCTGTGGACGTGACATTCCTCCTCTCAGCTGGCTGGCCTTCCTGTGGCCTTTTGGCCCAAAGCCTTTGGCCACTGTCCTTTAGCCCCAGATCTGTCCCTGCCACCTCCCAGCCGTTGATGCCTCCGGGAGATACGAAACAATGAGACTCTCAAGCCTGTGCCTGGGACCACAGTGCCAGCTGGACTCCTCTCTGCCGATGAGCGCCCAGGGGTGTGGGCGGCAGCTCCACACGCCTGTTTGGTTATTTTCTGAACCAGACTCTGCGTGGCTCATTGGGGGCCTTGCAGGAACTGGCCTGTGAAGGGCTTACCTTTCCCTTTGGCCCTGCAGTGGAGCTGTCAGCTTTCTGCTTTTCTTGGCAGGAGGCTCAAACCCTCACCATGTTCAGCGCTGGAGTGGAAGATTCTGGCACAGATTTCTTAACATGGGATCCTTGATTCTTCGTTTCCTTTTCTTTCCCCCTCTGGCCTTTAATGTACTGGAAAAAATTAATAGCAGAGATTGTGCTGGATAATTTGGCCCAGAGAAGGCTGTAGGTATACAAGGACCCCACCCGTGTAATGGACATCAGAGGAAAACAACCCTAAATGGGGCCTGGCAGTCAGACCTGGGCCTGCTGGTGCGGCTGGCATCCCACATGGGCACGGGAGGGAACTGGCTCGGCTGGTTGTGAATTGTCCAGGCCCACCTGTTTGGCTCTTTTCTAGACACACCCGTTCTGCTGGGGGTGTGTGTGTGTGTGCACTCAGGGCACACACGTCAGCCAGGGAGAGCTAGAGCACGTGGGCCCTGGATCTAGTCATCAGACCGCATGGAGCCAGCAGGTGAGTCTGTCCCCACCTCACCCCTGCTCAAGGGGCCCTGTAAATAACAAGGTTCCACCCTTATCGTAATGAGGCCCCAGCAGGAAACACAGGGCAGGCACAGGATGGTTCTGTGTCTCTGTGGCTAGCTTAATGCAGGTCATCAGGAAGGCACTGTAGAAATATGAATTGAAACCGGGATGGAGAACGGGGTGAAGAAACCAGAAAGGTCATGGGTAATGGTTCTGACCCAGCCAGCAAGGGTGTATTTCATTTCCCAAGTTGAGATATTTTCAAACAATAGCAGACCATGTTTTGCTAGAGTCCCTTCAGAAAGCAAACAAAACCTGTTACCATGCCCTTTGGTATTCAACATGTATTTACTGCCCCTTCTTTGTGAGAATTTTAACATACTAAAGGAGAGAGCTAATTCACTCCATACCTCAACAAAACTCAAATGGCTGCAAGGCCAGGATCTATGCTGGCAGACAGACCTAAGAACTGCTAACGTGCGTGTCCTCCCCAAGTGCCAGACGTTCCAACTTAGGCCTCCCCGCCTCACAGCGGCACTTTGTGCTACTGCTGTCCTCGGGTCATGCCTCAGGAAACCATGGCAGAGTCATCCAGAGCCAGGCAGTCCAGACAGGTGGGCTCAGAGCCCGTGACCTAAAGCACGCAGGCTCTGGTTCTGAAGCTCAGTCTCCTTGTCCCTAGCTTGACCTAACGGAGCAGTGACGACACTTGCCCACTGGGGGATGCTGCTGCTGGCAAAGCCTCCAGAGAAGGCAAGCAGGGGCCTGCCCAGTGCCGGCAGTCCCGTGTCCACCTCAGCCTGCTTCTCCAAGCTGGTCCGGGAATGAGTTGGCCAATTTGATTCTCTATCTGAGAAATAAACTAGAAAATACTTTTGTTTATCCCCTTCTCAGGGAAAGTATGGGAATATATTAAGCCCATGCCTTCAGTAAACCCCAAACTATCGACCCTCAAAATTGTAGGACATTCTGTCTTGCCCACTCATGATCCAGCAGAGTCAGAGGCTCCTAGTTCCTAACATGATTTTTCCCGTGTATCCAACGTAGAGGCTGGCAAACTCCTTTTGCCTACATGGGTTTCCTCCTCAGGCCAGAGAAACTGTTTTGAGCAAAGAAAAGCTCTAGTTTCATGTTGTGCAGAACTAAGCCTGGCAAATGGGCCTGAGAGATAGCCTTGCTCCAGCTGGCTTATAAACCAGCTTGGTGACACAGGACAGTCAGTGTGGCATAAAAATGGGTGCTGCCCCATGATATCACCTTTGCTTGGGGCTTCAACAAGTGGCGAGGCAGCTGTCATGAGCATTTGAGCCCCACCGGGAGAAGGCAAACACCGTCGAGGTAATTCTATCCATTGGACTTATAAAAACCGTCTCCCCCGCCCTTTCCCCAAGCCTTCGAGAGCCTGGTCTCAGACTCCCCTGGCTGCTTCAACTCAGCTGACTCACTTGTCCCAACAGCTTCCTTTTGTTCTCTGGTTTATTTTGCTTTGGGGAGTCAAACCTGAGTGCACGAGAACCACCTTGTTAAACAGCCTGACTGGTTGGTGGGCCATGGTGGGCTGCTGGTCAGGGGAGCAGGGGCCTGAGAATCCTCTTAACAAGCACCCAAGGGTCCACTTTAAGTAACACCACCACGGGGGTTTCTGGGCAGTTCTGCCAGCCAGAGTACCAAGTGTCCCGAGTTTAGAGCCGCCACTGAGTAGCAGAGGAAGAGGATGACACAGCCTCATTTGGGGTGACAACAGAACTAAGGTGCGTTCTCCGGTTTTGAGCACTGGACTGGGTCACCAGTTCTGGGGTCCCGTGCCCTCTCTGCATTCACCCTGCCTTGTATGGGGAGCGCATATCTCAGGGGCGGGAAGCAGTTGTGAGACACAGAGAAGCCCACCCTCATGCAATCCAGGGGAGACCTGGGTTTTTTGCATCTTGCAGATTTAGCTCTGGTCACATGTTGTGTGTGATAAGGGCAGCTGGCACTTGAGTCTCCCTTGGTCCTGAGGTCAAGTGCATTATAAACATTATTTCCTCTGCTTCTCACAATCACATTATGAGGTTAAAGCTATTATTATCCTCATTTTATATACGAGGACACTGAGCTGAGAGAAGTAACTTGCCCAAAATTAAAGCGACGAACAAGAGCCAGAATTTTGAACTCAGGCAAGCAGACTTCAGAACCCAAGAGTTAATACACTACAACTCTAATATTAGAGATCGAATTCAGCTCTCTTCAGTCTTAGCTCAGGGCTATCATCTGCTCTAGTCTTTTTAAGTCTTTCTGAGTTGATAGCTTTTTGAGCTTTAGGCAATTCTTTGCTGAAGTGGTAGCTACTCTACAGATGGGATTAGCATATTAAAAATTAAAAAAAACCATTAATACCCTTGCCCTTGGGGCAAATTGTAAAGGGAGGAAAATATCAAGCTCTCCCCATGGCAAGAGGCAGAGGTGGCTTTTCACAGGACCAAGTCCTCAGCAGCTTTTCTGGCTTTGTGCTGGGCTGTCCAGAGTGCAGTGCCTTGAGGGCCAATCACAGAGCAACCTGCAAGAGAACTGCGGTCCCTCTGGTGAACTGGGGGACACACACTGGCTTCCTACACACGCACACTGGAAGGAACTTAAGCCATGGCTTTCACTTGTTTCCCTTTAGCGAGCACAGCCTCCAGCCCAGGGGCTCTCACCTGGTTCTCCTTTTCAAGCAGCTGCTCCCAGTAGCACCTCTTCCTCTCCACGGCTTGTCAGCGCACCAGCCAGGTTTCGATTTTCCCAGGTGAACCCGCTATCCTGTTGTGGCCTTTTTCTTCCAACTGGTTTATGGGAATTTCGAGATGCCTAAAACTCAACTCCTTTTCCAGCCAATATCCTGGAGCCGGGGACTGGATCTCGGGGATGCCACCTCTTCCAGGATGGCTCGACTGTTTGCTTCACCAACACGGCCACACCTGCAACTTGATTCTAATGCCCACCTTGACCAAGCCCATTGTGTGTAATATGGAATCTATAATTAAAAGTCTGGATATACAAAGGTACGATGTAGTAAAGGGCAATAAAGGGGAAGGGAAGAAAGCACACTCACTTTGAAGGCTGAGGAAATCACCAGACTGCTCAGTCCCTATTTTTTCTCCCTTATTCATGTCTCTTTTTGTCTTGAAAAGGAATGTCATTAATAAATACGATCCTGCTCTCTCCCTGCATCCTTGTTTTCCTTACTGAGATCACGGTTTTGGGAGTTGGCTTGGCACGTTACAAAATACCTTTTATAAATATGAATAAGAATATATATATAACTGAGTCACTTTGCCATATAGCAGAAATTAACACATTGTAAAAATGCCTCTTAAAGAAACACAATCCACCACCTGTCAACTCCCGTTAATCAACAAGAGATGCTACAGATTCGACATCCAACAGATAGGAGCCCCGGCACCACCACTCTAAAGAGTGACAACTCAAAGACCTGATTGGACTTCTCTCCCTCCCTTGGTCTAGGAGCAGCAGTATTTCCTGTCAACTAGACAGGAAAACCAAAGCTGAGCTGTATTCTGGCCATAAATCCTTTCTTTCAAGGTCAAACAAGTTCAGGCCAGGGTTGGTCCCTAGCCCGAGGAGAGCTAACTGGATGCTGTTGAAGCCTCTCTGACTTCCAGCCCATAGCAGCCCTGCTGCCTCCTATTACTATGCTGGAACTCTCTAGAAACTGGAAAGTCCTAGAGAATACCAGTCTCCCCTGGACTGTTCATGACATTCATTACCAGAAGAAACCCAAACCCACAGCTCTGCACTACCAGTTCCCCAAGGGTCATCTATTTAGCTGGAGCTGGATCCAGAAATGTTGCCCTGGATAACCCTATCCCTGTTGGATCTTTCAAAGCTTCCATGCAATGAGCAAAGTCACCACCACTGGTGTATCCACCCCGTGCCCTGTTCGGGCCAGGCTGAGTCCTTAAAACACAAAGGGAACCACTCCGGCTATGGTGGCTCCCAGCCTGTGGGCTCTTTTCAGGGCCCCACATGGGCCCAGTGGCCTCCACCATCTTGGCCTTTGCCAGGGCAAGAAGACACCACCACCAAGAAGGATAAAATAAGTTTTTATTTATAGTCTTATAGTAAAGGGGAAAGCCTTAACTTGCAAGACAATTCTTCAGCAGTATGTACAACATACTTTTTATTTCCATGGAATGGAATCAAACACGGACTGAGACTACAGAGTATACACTAGAAATCAGCAAATGCCGGGAACAGAGTAGGAAAAAAGACAAAGAAATGAGGCCTAAACACACAAAACCCTTCACTGGGATCTGCTGACCGCAGCCAGAACCAGGGCTGGATCACATAATGGGGACAGGTTCCAGGACAGTCGGAAGGGGAGGGGCGGGCGAGGGTGGGGAGAGGGCCGCACTGGGGTGCGGGTTTAGTACGAGGTGAACTGCTCTTGGTATTTACATACAAAATCAGTTGGCTCTATTTCTTAGAAATACACACGGTAAGAAACGAAGATTTGATCATTTCTTTATGAATCTGTCGCTTTGCAATACCGACATCATCAGAAATAGGGACAATTCACTCAGGTTCAAATTTCAGTAGCAGGAAATAAATATCAAAACATTTNCTGGGTCACCAGTTCTGGGGTCCCGTGCCCTCTCTGCATTCACCCTGCCTTGTATGGGGAGCGCATATCTCAGGGGCGGGAAGCAGTTGTGAGACACAGAGAAGCCCACCCTCATGCAATCCAGGGGAGACCTGGGTTTTTTGCATCTTGCAGATTTAGCTCTGGTCACATGTTGTGTGTGATAAGGGCAGCTGGCACTTGAGTCTCCCTTGGTCCTGAGGTCAAGTGCATTATAAACATTATTTCCTCTGCTTCTCACAATCACATTATGAGGTTAAAGCTATTATTATCCTCATTTTATATACGAGGACACTGAGCTGAGAGAAGTAACTTGCCCAAAATTAAAGCGACGAACAAGAGCCAGAATTTTGAACTCAGGCAAGCAGACTTCAGAACCCAAGAGTTAATACACTACAACTCTAATATTAGAGATCGAATTCAGCTCTCTTCAGTCTTAGCTCAGGGCTATCATCTGCTCTAGTCTTTTTAAGTCTTTCTGAGTTGATAGCTTTTTGAGCTTTAGGCAATTCTTTGCTGAAGTGGTAGCTACTCTACAGATGGGATTAGCATATTAAAAATTAAAAAAAACCATTAATACCCTTGCCCTTGGGGCAAATTGTAAAGGGAGGAAAATATCAAGCTCTCCCCATGGCAAGAGGCAGAGGTGGCTTTTCACAGGACCAAGTCCTCAGCAGCTTTTCTGGCTTTGTGCTGGGCTGTCCAGAGTGCAGTGCCTTGAGGGCCAATCACAGAGCAACCTGCAAGAGAACTGCGGTCCCTCTGGTGAACTGGGGGACACACACTGGCTTCCTACACACGCACACTGGAAGGAACTTAAGCCATGGCTTTCACTTGTTTCCCTTTAGCGAGCACAGCCTCCAGCCCAGGGGCTCTCACCTGGTTCTCCTTTTCAAGCAGCTGCTCCCAGTAGCACCTCTTCCTCTCCACGGCTTGTCAGCGCACCAGCCAGGTTTCGATTTTCCCAGGTGAACCCGCTATCCTGTTGTGGCCTTTTTCTTCCAACTGGTTTATGGGAATTTCGAGATGCCTAAAACTCAACTCCTTTTCCAGCCAATATCCTGGAGCCGGGGACTGGATCTCGGGGATGCCACCTCTTCCAGGATGGCTCGACTGTTTGCTTCACCAACACGGCCACACCTGCAACTTGATTCTAATGCCCACCTTGACCAAGCCCATTGTGTGTAATATGGAATCTATAATTAAAAGTCTGGATATACAAAGGTACGATGTAGTAAAGGGCAATAAAGGGGAAGGGAAGAAAGCACACTCACTTTGAAGGCTGAGGAAATCACCAGACTGCTCAGTCCCTATTTTTTCTCCCTTATTCATGTCTCTTTTTGTCTTGAAAAGGAATGTCATTAATAAATACGATCCTGCTCTCTCCCTGCATCCTTGTTTTCCTTACTGAGATCACGGTTTTGGGAGTTGGCTTGGCACGTTACAAAATACCTTTTATAAATATGAATAAGAATATATATATAACTGAGTCACTTTGCCATATAGCAGAAATTAACACATTGTAAAAATGCCTCTTAAAGAAACACAATCCACCACCTGTCAACTCCCGTTAATCAACAAGAGATGCTACAGATTCGACATCCAACAGATAGGAGCCCCGGCACCACCACTCTAAAGAGTGACAACTCAAAGACCTGATTGGACTTCTCTCCCTCCCTTGGTCTAGGAGCAGCAGTATTTCCTGTCAACTAGACAGGAAAACCAAAGCTGAGCTGTATTCTGGCCATAAATCCTTTCTTTCAAGGTCAAACAAGTTCAGGCCAGGGTTGGTCCCTAGCCCGAGGAGAGCTAACTGGATGCTGTTGAAGCCTCTCTGACTTCCAGCCCATAGCAGCCCTGCTGCCTCCTATTACTATGCTGGAACTCTCTAGAAACTGGAAAGTCCTAGAGAATACCAGTCTCCCCTGGACTGTTCATGACATTCATTACCAGAAGAAACCCAAACCCACAGCTCTGCACTACCAGTTCCCCAAGGGTCATCTATTTAGCTGGAGCTGGATCCAGAAATGTTGCCCTGGATAACCCTATCCCTGTTGGATCTTTCAAAGCTTCCATGCAATGAGCAAAGTCACCACCACTGGTGTATCCACCCCGTGCCCTGTTCGGGCCAGGCTGAGTCCTTAAAACACAAAGGGAACCACTCCGGCTATGGTGGCTCCCAGCCTGTGGGCTCTTTTCAGGGCCCCACATGGGCCCAGTGGCCTCCACCATCTTGGCCTTTGCCAGGGCAAGAAGACACCACCACCAAGAAGGATAAAATAAGTTTTTATTTATAGTCTTATAGTAAAGGGGAAAGCCTTAACTTGCAAGACAATTCTTCAGCAGTATGTACAACATACTTTTTATTTCCATGGAATGGAATCAAACACGGACTGAGACTACAGAGTATACACTAGAAATCAGCAAATGCCAGGAACAGAGTAGGAAAAACGACAAAGGAATGAGGCCTAAACACACAAAACCCTTCACTGGGATCTGCTGACCGCAGCCAGAACCAGGGCTGGATCACATAATGGGGACAGGTTCCAGGACAGTCGGAAGGGGAGGGGCGGGCGAGGGTGGGGAGAGGGCCGCACTGGGGTGCGGGTTTAGTACGAGGTGAACTGCTCTTGGTATTTACATACAAAATCAGTTGGCTCTATTTCTTAGAAATACACACGGTAAGAAACGAAGATTTGATCATTTCTTTATGAATCTGTCGCTTTGCAATACCAACATCATCAGAAATAGGGACAATTCACTCAGGTTCAAATTTCACTAGCAGGAAATAAATATCAAAACATTTATCACTGGCCCTCAATACAAAACCTCTACCCAACCCGATCTTCCCTCCTTGGCCTACCCACCCTCTGCCACCCCCTGGCGACTCCCGCTCCATTGCTGCCATCCCCTCACACCACACAGGCGTCACACGGCCTCCCTAAGGCTAGCTGAGAGAAGCAGGAGTGAAACAGGCCGAGACTGTGCTGCAAATCTGTCCCCACTTCCTTTTATACCACAAACTTCTCCAAGGATCTGGTCTTTCAATAGGAGCAATAAATAGCCTTTTAGGGGGAAAAAAATCCTTAAAAAGAAGGGGGAATAATACTGATTACTCTAAACTGGTCATCTTCTGAAAGTAGAGCAGTCCACAGATTCACAAAGTCTATCAAACAGAGGTGAGGATGGCCGGAAGGAGAGGCCTGGCTGGGGCAGGAGTCCCCGGGCGTGTGCCTGGAGGGGCTGGAGGAGCTGGTGGGTGGTCAGGACACCATGTGCTCAGAGGTCTGGCTGGCCANGAAAGTAGAGCAGTCCACAGATTCACAAAGTCTATCAAACAGAGGTGAGGCTGGCCGGAAGGAGAGGCCTGGCTGGGGCAGGAGTCCCCCGGGCGTGTGCCTGGAGGGGCTGGAGGAGCTGGTGGGTGGTCAGGACACCATGTGCTCAGAGGTCTGGCCAGCCGTCTGTCCTCCACAGAGAAAGCTGCCAAGTTGGGGTGTTTTGGTTTAAAAATTCCTGGTGGGGACAGGGAATCCCTGAAGGGAAACGTTAAAAAAATAAAAAGTGGAACCGGGGAAGGAGAACGAGAGCTGTTGTCCAAGAGCTTCTACGTAAAACTAAAATTTAAAAAAAAATGAGAAAGAGGGAAAAATAAAAAAACAGAGTCTCTTAAATGGNAAAAAAAAAAAAAAAAAAAGTGGAAACGGGGAAGGAGAACGAGAGCTGTTGTCCAAGAGCTTCTACGTAAAAATAAAATTAAAAAAAAATGAGAAAGAGGGAAAAATAAAAAAACAAAGAGTCTCTTAAATGGTTCTGAGGGTTCTAAAGATGAACTGAAAGGAGGATAAGACGACGGAGGAGACAGACAGTTTTTATTGCTGGCCTGCCCCGCAGAGCTTAGCTGGCCTCCATCCGGAGCTTCTTCCTGCTTTGGGGCTCTTCGGGCTCCGACTCCGAGCTGGAGTCCGAGCCCCCATCGAAGGCAGAGATGGTGCTGCCCTTGGCGTTGGTGTAGAGGCTGCTGTCTGAGGAGGGGTAGTTGGTCTGCAGTTGGGCACTCGACCTCGCCTTCTCCAGTGCACGGACTGAAAGGCAACCAAGCGAGCGGGTTACAGCCTTCTGGAGACTAGGGGAGGAACCGAGTCTTGGGTTGGGGTCCAGCCTGTTCTTCCGAAGGGCATGCTGGCCCCCGAGGCTCAGGGTGGCTCATAAGTAACTCCCTTCTGCTGGCTGGTCCACCTGCATACTTCATTTCCCTTTGCCTCTCCCAGCCAGACACAAGTGCTCAGTGGATATGGCCAGCCACTCTGCAATGCCACCCAACCCTAAAGAGAAGGCGTGTGAGGTCACCATCCTGCCATGGAAGCCCAGTACAGGAAGAGGAACACGAGCTCCCTGTGGGGACCAGCAGTGCAGGAACAGTGCAGCTGGCTCCGGCAATGCCTGGCTCCACAAGGGTGTGAGGGTCACACATCAGCAGGAAAGGATGACAGAAGATGTACCAGCCAAAGAAAAGTTTTGGCTTAGCTCTCATATACAAGATCCACTTGGAAAGACAAGCTGGACACTTGGAAGCAAGTCACCAATACACAGAGTACCTGGGTTTTCCAACACGGAGCCTCTACATGCAGGCTGCTCGGCCAGGTAACCAACCCACTGCCGCCTCCCACTGCCCATCCCTCAGTTCAGCTCGTCTTGAGCCTGGAAGGTCAACCCATTTATTGTGGTTTATTTTATTTTATTTGAGATGTTCTAACCCAGATGGTTACTTGCATTTCCTTTTACTTGCATCTTCCATGAGGGAGGAAGAGAAGTGAATTCCCCAGGAACAAAGAACTTGATCAGCTCTCGCTTTCCCCTGTGGTTGTAGGAAAAGGCGGGTGTGAGCATTGGAGAACAGCATGGGCCTGGCCCATAGGCTGCCCTGAGTGGACTACTGTTGACATGGGGAGCGCTCACTGTCCCTGAACACCTGGAGTCTCTGGCTCTTACACAGCACACTCCAATCCAAGGACCTCACAGCTCTTCTGAGGCACCTGAGGCCAGCTGCGATCTCTACTACCAGTGAAACACTTGAGCCCCAAGAAGGGGAGAGCGAGCAGGTCAGAAAAAAGTCTCCAGATGGCTAAGCCTTAGACTCCACTGCTCCCTCAACAAGGGCTCAGGTCCTTCCTCAGGATGGCTACACTTGACTACAGGCCCAAGCAGCAGGGCGACAGCTGCTCAGGAGCATGGCTCCGTCACTGGTTCTGACTCGGCAGGCCCCGGTGTGAGGCCCTGACCTGGCTGGCGCACAGCAGGGCCAGCTGCCCCACGAGCTCCACTGCTCACCTTGCTGCTCCAGGAGAGCATTCTGCCGCTTGAGGTCATCGATATCTTGCTGGTGTGTGTGGTTTTTCCTTCGCATATACTGGATATACTCTGTGGCTTTGTCTAGGATTTGGGCCCGGGATGCCTGTTGCAATATGAGAAAAAGCAGAGGGGACAAAATAAAGACCTAGTCCATGCAGCAAGGAAACCATTCCTTTCAGCAAAGGCCACATGAGGGGACTGAAGTAGGAGGGGAAGGGCACGAAGTGCTAAGTGCTGTCGAGAATCTTCTTTTTGCCGGTCAAGGCACCAGTTGCTTTCCACAGCTTACCTCACTGGCACTCTGAGAGAGGTGGTTCCACTAGGAACCCAAGTCTCAGAGAAGTTTACTGGTTTATTCAAAATCACCAGCTAAAGGGTGTAGAGCCTGGATTCAAACTCAGCTCTGTCTCAATCCTGAACTTGTTTCCCAGCCAGCCCCTTTGGTTCTTCAGGTTGCTTTCATGTCTTCAGCCAGGCTGTTCTGAAAAAATTAAAATACTACTTAACTGAGAGCTAAGGTCACTCACTCTCTGCTGGGCCTGGCTATAGGCAGCTGGTCCAGAAAGACAAGATCAAGATCTCAGCTGGAGCTGGCTCAGGATGCGGATGGCTACAAAGGTTTTCATCAAGGTCTGAGACTTCAGACAAGTACTCAGACTGTTGTTAACTAGTTCCAACTAAGCCCTGTGACCGAGTCACTATTTCAACCTCTCTGGCTAAAGAGACATTTGTGAAAGCTGTCAGAGCTTGGTGTCAACACAGGAAGGGCACGAGCCTGAGCCATTTCAGGAAGCAACCACACCTCTACCATGGCTGATGGTAGCCTAGGGACTGCCCTGCAGAGGAACAAGTTAATGAGCTAATAAAATGGATGTCAGGTTACTTGGATCCTGGAGGTCAAACTTGTCTGGGAGATTCCCTGCAGGGTTGCAAACATGGCCTGAGTTACTCATGACCAAGCAGTCAACTGACTGAACTGGCAGAATGGAACAAGGCCCAGAGAACTGAAGCCCAAGACGAGCTAGTCTAGAAGCTGATGTCCGGCAGTCATGCCACGGAGGCTCCTGAGCAGGAGCAAAGCTTCTGAAATGGCAAAGAAAACAGCCACACTTGGGCGAGCAAAACTATACCCACTTGTAGTAAACCCTGATAATCGCAACTCATAGACTCCAGCATGGCTGGGTATCAGAGAGGTTTGGAAGACCTAGGTTTATTCACCAGTTCTCACAAGTACTAGAGTGTCCAGGCTTTCCTCTTATGGCATCCTTAAGGCAATTTCCTCAAAAGGAAACTGTTCATATTCAACCATTTTTATATGGTGTGAATTATGTGTGGGGCACAGAGCAGACACTGTGGGGAAACAAAGTGTATTAGTCATAGCCTCTTTGCCCAGATGCTTGCTTACTATCTAGTTGAGGAGATAAACATATCTATATACAGACAAACCACAGGGCAGTACCAGCACGCGTAACTTGAGTGGTACAAATTACAAAGGCCACGGGAAGGATGGCTTTTGGCTGGGGTGGTCACCTTGTGTGTGGCAGGAATTAGCCTTGGCTCTGCACACACAGGCTCCCATCTGAGCCAGTGGGTCAGGGTGGGTTAGACTGAGGCGGACTTTGTGGGAAAGGGTTGCTCTGGGCGAGGAGAACAGCATAGGCAAGGGCATGAGGGTGGAGACAGGACCAGGTCTCCGTCTTCAGTTGAGTAAGTCAGCTGATGGAGAGAGTGAGGGCACCTACCAGTGGGGGGTGGAGGGCAGAGTGCGCGACTCTTGTTACAAGGCCACTTCAGAGCTGTTTCCCATTTCTGCCAAAGGAGACTTATTAGGGTTAATTATTGGGTGATAAAATCGGGGGTGGGGGGAAGAAGGGCACATATTTAGAAGGGAGACTAATTTAAATACCCTGCCTCTCTGGATGCTAGAGAGGGGATTAAGAACATGTATCGTCAGATAGGTGGCAGGATGGCAGGGTGGGGAGAAGAGCTTAGGAATCCAGCAGACGGGTGCCTCTGGAGTCCTGTCCCTAATGTGCTCTGGGACCCCAGACACAGTCTTTCTCGCGGGGCTATTTCTTATCTGACAAGAAACTCTCTGACCCCACTGAGCTCTCCATCATTCTATGCATTCCATCACTGATCTAACTGCCATGCATATTTATATCACAGTCTCTCTTTAAATTTGCTGTTGTTTCCCCAACTAACTGTTGCTCCCAGAATGCAACATTAACCTCATTTAACTCCGCATTCGTATCTAACACAGGGAAAAAAGCAAAATCTCTGCACAGGAGAGCACTTGCAAATGCTTAGTGATAATTTTTAACAAATGACCCCACTGAGTAGCGGCCTGAGTGCTACCACTTTCTTCTTCACACGTTCATATATGAAATCACGAGGTGTTCATACACGAAATCACGAAGTGAAACGTGAGCTGTGAGCACAGCGCAACAAACCAAAGAGAAAGACGCCATGAGAGAAGGAAGTCTTTCTACCTCAGGGCATTTTCTGGATGAAAATACAATTCATAGCTGCTCAGAAAACAGAATGTATTGGGATCAAGAGGTCTCCATTGAAGGAGAGACTGGAATTAACCCAGCACCCTCTAGAATGCTAACAAGCACCGCCCTTCTTCCATACCCACCCCTTGCTAAGCAGAAGTACCCAGGCTACTTCAGGTTGTCCCTGACTCCCCCCTTAGCAAGTTCAAAAGCATGGTTCAGTTAACTTTATTTTGCCTTCTCCAGTGTTCTCAACAAGAAGTAAGATCCCACAAGAAAAAATTTGAAGTATAAATGACAGAATTCCCCCAAATTTACAAGTGCATGAAGTCCACAGGGGAAAGAAAAGCAAAAGGTTGAAGGTAGAAAAGGACAGACTCATTGAAAACCCCCTCTCTACAAATCAACCCCCCAGTTTAACAAACCATACAAGATCATGTGACCAGCCACAGGGAGAAGGTGTGGGCAGGACCTTGCCTTTATGAGTTTATACTATGAACAGTAAACATGAAGCCTGCAAGAATCCTGGGCCTCGTGGCCCGGACTATGGCGTGGCCCTGGGCTTTGGTTTTCTGTTTCCTAAACGGTGCCCAGTTGCTGAGTCGGCAATCTTCACGTGTGTGTCCCTGAGCAGATGATCAACATGTCCATAGATTGACTATTGCCTTTGGGTATCCAGGAAGGATGTGAATGAATAATCTTTCCTGCTAGTTTTTACAATGAGAGGGCACTAATTCTTATTCTGCCTTTCCTAGCAGAGACAGAACCCTTCAATGGTCTGGACAATCCCAGCACAGGAGGGTCTGTGGCTGTGGGACCGAAGCAGCACTGGGCCTTCTGGATAGCTGTGTGAGTTAATGCACAGCAACTGGGGCTTCTCTTTCCATCTGGAAGCCATGTGAAATGACACTGGACACCCTTGCCAGATGGTGTTCCAGAGCCATGGCTGCACACAGCAGTATCAAGAATGAGGATAATGGCAGCATCTAAGGACTTACACAATGTCAGGTACCCTCACACAACCTTCTGATGTGTTCAGTTCAGTTGTTCAGTCATGCCCAACTTTTTGCGACACCATGGACTGCAGCATGCCAGGCCTTCTGTCCATCACCAACTTCCAGAGTTGACTCAAACTCATGTACATTGAGTCGGTGATGCCATCCAGCCATCTCATCCTCTGTCGTCCCCTTTTCTTCCTGCCTTCAATCTTTCCCAGCATCAGGGTCTTTTCCAATGAGTCAACTCTTCACAGGAGGTGGCGAAAGTACTGGAGTTTCAGCTTCAGCATCAGTCCATCCAATGAACACCCAGGACTGATCTCCTTTAGGATGGACTGGTTGGATCTCCTTGCAGTCCAAGGGACTCTCAAGGTCTTCTCCAACACCACAGTTCAAAAGCATCAATTCTTCAGCGCTCAGCTTTCTTCATAGTCCAACCCTCACATCCATACACGACCACTGGAAAAACCATAGCCTTGACTAGATGGACCTTAGTTGCGTTAGTTCTAATGTGTTAGTCCCCCTACTTTATACATGATGAAACTGAGGCACAGAGTTGTAACTTGTCTGATGTTAAATAACCAGTAGGTAATATAGTCAAGATTTGAACCCAGGCCTCTAGGACACTCTTATTTTGGGACCAGAGAGGAGGCTGTGGAACTAAGGAAGATCAATGAAACGTGGATAGTTAGAGCAGGAAGACAAGGACTACAAAAGAATCGCCCAATTTGTCTATAAGGACATCAGTGAAGAGCCTGGTGAGGGCGGTTTCCTTGAAGAAGTGAGTTTAGGTAAATCATCTTCACAAAGGTCAATGGGTGCAAAAGTGACTTGAAGCTGAAGCAAAGATGAAGGCTGGTTTTTACAATGAGGTTGAAAAAGTAAGAAATGGAAAAAAAAAAGTAGTGTATAATAATAGCAGCATAGAAGGAAGATTGTTTTTCTTTTTCTTCGAGAGGCAAGTGAAACCCAAAAAGTCTCTTAGCAGAGAAGCAGCAGATACAGAGGGAAAGCCAGAAGACGCAAGCTAGCCTGAAGAGAACTGAGTGAAGTTGGGCCACGGCTAAGAGGAGACGCGGGCTCCCCACACTGCTCTGGCTTTATCACCTAAGAGGAGAAACCTAAAATGGACAGTGGAGACAGCCCAGTGTGGCTCAGGGGCCCAGCGGTTCCTGCCTCCTCCTGCTCGTCCGCAGCTGCTTGCCTGTTTGCATCTGTGCCCCGAGCAGTGAGGAGATGGAGAAAAAGGCCGCCCCAGCCTCCAAAGGCGCCCACTTGAACAGAACTCTGCTTGGGAACAGAGTACACTCACCTTGTGTGCTGCGGCAAGAATCAACTACGTATTTCACCAGAGGCCCCAAGCCCAAGAGTTTGATTCTAATCTGTACCTTTTAAAGGTCCCAAATGATTCTTGAAGTACTTAACAATGATGTTTAAAATGACATCCACGGTTATTAAATCCCAGTTAAGGCAGTGGCTCTCAGAATGTTTCATATAGGGCAAGAGTCCCGTTCATTTCTGGAGCTGTACATCTTTGCGTTTGTGTATCAGCCCAAGTTGTTTTAGAAAGCAGGTGGGGAAAGGCGAGGAAGAGAAGAGTAGTGCTAGACTGTTAACAACGGAAACATCATTGCTGTTCCCCAGGGTCCTAATGCTGATCTGAGAAACAGTCATCTTTGCTGAATTTATCATGTTTTTCCTCCTGTCAAAATCAGATCATACTGGGCTGATGCGACAGTTGCCCTGTTCTCCTAAGATCCAAAACCCCATATCCTGGGGAATGAAAAACCACTGGCTGACTTATCAACTGACATGTTTTATTTTGTACTAGTTATTTTAAAGAAAATAAACCCATTATTTTCTGAAACCTGCACAAACTTTCACACAACGGTAAGGAAAGGGCGGGCGAGGGCAAAGCTGGTATATGCTTTCAACTGATGAAGCCATTTTCTGGAAACAAAAATTAAACAGACAATAAATTTGGGTCTCCAGTAAACTAGTTCATCCCAAAATGGAACCACCATCAGTGTCAACAAGGGAGGCTAGAAGGCTGTGGGGTCAGAACCAGCACAGCCGTGTGGCCCCTCCAAGATCTCCTGTGCCTAGCCCAAGGGACCATGTTCTCGATTACTAGAGGAGGCAAAGGTATCACACCCCATAAAGGACCTAGTTAAAGCTGGGAGCCAGACATCTGTTTAAGGGTCAACACAAGTCGCGTTTCAAACTCTGTATTCTTTCATCTTGGGCCCTTGGTAGTTTGAAATGAAGGTGTGACACTGTCCCATCCAACTTTGATCACATGGGACAGGAGCACAGGGCTCCTACAAAGAGGAAATACAACTAGTAAATAAACATGTGGCAAAGGACTTACTCTTACAGGCAACAGACAAAACACAAAATTACTATCTTTGGCTTACTAAATTAGTCTCACCCCCTTAAAAAAAAAAATCCAGTGATGGCAAAATCGGTACTCTCAAAACAATACCAAAAGACTAATCTTTAGAATTTACTTGAAAATGAAAAGAAAAAACACATGAAAACTACCCTCCTGGAAAGCGTTTTGACAACATACAGCAAAAAATCACTAGACCCAACAACCCAACTTGTAGTAATCTATTTTATGGAAATAGTCACATGCACCAGGATGTGCATCACAACATTATTTGTTGAGTTAAAAAACTGGAGGAAACCTAAATGGTCCAAAGAAACATGCCTGATGTCTACATATGAACATTCTATCACTTGGAGAAAGGACATGTTATATGAATGCAACAAATTATGGCCTTTACCCATGTGAAGCGTGCATACGAAAAGGCCAGGAGCAGACCACTTTACTCCTGCTTCTGAGACTCCATCAGCAGACATATGGATTTAATAACAGCAGCTTTAGGGAGAGAGGGAAGAGGAGCCAGCTTTGTTTGACATCCACTTGGAGATGTCCAATTTCGGTCATATTAAAATGGGGTATGGGATGGGGACAGTGTATCTCTGAACCGTACTGTCTGGTACAATAGCCACTAGCCATGTGTGGATAATGAGTACTGAAATGTGACTAGTCTGTACTGAGAAGTGCTATAAGTATAAAACATACTGGATTATAAAACAGTGCAAGAAAATAATATAAAATCCCATTAGTAATTCTTAACATATTGATTACATATGGAAGTCATACTTATTTTTGTGTTGTGTTACTTGCTCAGTACTATCTGACTCTTTGTGACTGTAGCCCGCCAGGCCTCTGTCTATGAAATCGGTGGTATTGGTTTCCAGGCCAGAATACTAGAGTTGTTTGCCATTCCCTTCTCAAGGGAATCTTCCCAACCCAGGGACTGAACCTGGGTCTCCTGCATTGCAGACAGATTCTTTAATGCTTGAGCCACCCAGGGAGCATAAATAAAGCATACTATTAATTTTATCTACTATTTTTGTTTTTTTACTATGTCAACTAGAAATTTTAGTTGTATTTAAACTAAACTATATTTCAAATGTATTTGTGGTTCACACTGAACTTTCACTGGACACCACTTATCTTAGAATCTTAGAATAAAGCAAAGGTTGTAGTTTTACTATAGGAATGGAAGGGCTGTTCCTTTTCTTCCCATTTTCCCAGTTTTTTGCAACTTTATTAGAGGGGAAAAAAGAAAAAAAAATGCTAGAGGGAAGGCCTAGTAACCAATTCCTAGCCTTTCAAGTCGCTGAGTTTCATGGCTCTACAGTCTTCTCCGCGTAGCGAGCCCTCTAGCACTGTGTAGCAGACTTCCAGAAGGATGGACAAAGTTCCTGCCCTCAGGGAGTGCACCCTTTAGTTAGGTGATAAGACTGTTACACACAAAAAAAGGAAGACAGAGGAGAGGCCCCATGAAGGTCCACTGGGGTGTCAGGGACCGTGATACCCAGGGTTCTCAAAGTGCTGAGGCATTTGATGTGAGCTGTGACAATGGACAGGTGGAGATTGACTGGCAGGGAGAAACGCACGAAGGCACAAGAGCAGGAAACACAGGGAACTGGGGAGTCCTTGAAGTGGGTCTCCTCATTGTGAAACCCCAATGTCATCCGGGTGGTGAGGTTGGAGTTGGGACCTCGGTGGAAGGAAAGAATTCAGATAAACCTGAGGATGACATTCCTGCACAGAGGAGGGCGTGCACTCCTCCACAGCAAGGGAAGCAGCAGAAAAAGCAGGAGGGCAAGTTGGGAACCTTATTTAGAGAACATGAATACCAGTCCCTACCTCAATGGGCACTGAGAAACCCTTGGAGGCTTTCACAGTGCAGAAGTATGAAGAAGTCAGATACAAACGGTACATTTACAGTTACTGAGCTCAGAGCTTAAGGGAGATCTGGGCAACTGTGGACATCAACTTAAGATGTAGAAATTTTAAGAAGAAATGCCCAAGTTGGAGTCTGGTCAGATACTAACTGATGGGTAATGAGGTGAAATGGGTAGGGCTATGGTTTACATTTCACTTAAAAGACAATCCTTTCAGCAGCCCAGATATGACACAGAAATAGTGCTGCGAAATGAACTGCCTGCCTCAAAGGGTATCCACCAGAGTGAGCCCCTCCCAATGGAACAAGGCCAGGTGGAGAGGGGGCTTCCTTCAGTTAATAAACACTCACTCTGCTTCCTACTGTGTGCCAGGCGCCAAGGGAATAAATATGACCAAAGATATTCTCCCTGCCTTCAGTACTTACTATGGTGAAGTATGGGATATGGGTAGACAGCCATTAAGTAACTACACAAACACATGTACAGTTACATCTGGAATAAGTGCCTGGGCCACAGGACTGAGTGAGATTAACAGGAATACTGACCTTCAGCTGTAGAACTGTTACGTTTCCTGGTATAAGGGAGCTATTTGATTTCAACATTTACCTGTTAAGGACACTGGGCTTTAATGAATTTGAAACAAATTAGCTCCGTGTTTTGACCTCTTACTTGATGTTCATCATGTTGTTATTGTTGTTACATATAATTCTCTCCTCTAACAAGAGAGCTAGGTGCTCAAGAGCAGACACCATGCATTAAACCTCTATGGCGCTCATACTTAAACACATGAGCACAGCCACACTGGCTGTGCTGTCAAAGGGCGGAGCAAGCTCAGTTTCCTCTGGCGCTCACGTCTCAGCTCTGTCCTGGGGACCTACCACGAGCCGGAGTNGTGCTGAGGCATTTGATGTGAGCTGTGACAATGGACAGGTGGAGATTGACTGGCAGGGAGAAACGCACGAAGGCACAAGAGCAGGAAACACAGGGAACTGGGGAGTCCTTGAAGTGGGTCTCCTCATTGTGAAACCCCAATGTCATCCGGGTGGTGAGGTTGGAGTTGGGACCTCGGTGGAAGGAAAGAATTCAGATAAACCTGAGGATGACATTCCTGCACAGAGGAGGGCGTGCACTCCTCCACAGCAAGGGAAGCAGCAGAAAAAGCAGGAGGGCAAGTTGGGAACCTTATTTAGAGAACATGAATACCAGTCCCTACCTCAATGGGCACTGAGAAACCCTTGGAGGCTTTCACAGTGCAGAAGTATGAAGAAGTCAGATACAAACGGTACATTTACAGTTACTGAGCTCAGAGCTTAAGGGAGATCTGGGCAACTGTGGACATCAACTTAAGATGTAGAAATTTTAAGAAGAAATGCCCAAGTTGGAGTCTGGTCAGATACTAACTGATGGGTAATGAGGTGAAATGGGTAGGGCTATGGTTTACATTTCACTTAAAAGACAATCCTTTCAGCAGCCCAGATATGACACAGAAATAGTGCTGCGAAATGAACTGCCTGCCTCAAAGGGTATCCACCAGAGTGAGCCCCTCCCAATGGAACAAGGCCAGGTGGAGAGGGGGCTTCCTTCAGTTAATAAACACTCACTCTGCTTCCTACTGTGTGCCAGGCGCCAAGGGAATAAATATGACCAAAGATATTCTCCCTGCCTTCAGTACTTACTATGGTGAAGTATGGGATATGGGTAGACAGCCATTAAGTAACTACACAAACACATGTACAGTTACATCTGGAATAAGTGCCTGGGCCACAGGACTGAGTGAGATTAACAGGAATACTGACCTTCAGCTGTAGAACTGTTACGTTTCCTGGTATAAGGGAGCTATTTGATTTCAACATTTACCTGTTAAGGACACTGGGCTTTAATGAATTTGAAACAAATTAGCTCCGTGTTTTGACCTCTTACTTGATGTTCATCATGTTGTTATTGTTGTTACATATAATTCTCTCCTCTAACAAGAGAGCTAGGTGCTCAAGAGCAGACACCATGCATTAAACCTCTATGGCGCTCATACTTAAACACATGAGCACAGCCACACTGGCTGTGCTGTCAAAGGGCGGAGCAAGCTCAGTTTCCTCTGGCGCTCACGTCTCAGCTCTGTCCTGGGGACCTACCACGAGCCGGAGTCTGTGACAGGAGCTGGCAGAGGCAGTGCCTTCACAGTCTCACCCAAACAGAAGGGACTCTGACTTACTGCCTAGAAGAACGCTCAATTGTTGAGCAGAAGAAACACTGTTTTCCTTTATTTTCATCTTAGCTTATAATCTCTTTTTAACATAGCTCTATCCAAAAAGGAGAAATCCAGAGCACCACTGCCTAAGAGAGCAATGAAGTATGATAAACAGGCATTTAGGAAGAGACATAGAAGATGAGAAATTACTATAAACCACCGTTTAGCTACACATGGCAATGCTGAAACACAACCTTGTATCACTTAAGTCAACCATGCCAAGCAGACACTGTGATTGGAAGCAATGTCTCTGGTGCAGGGGCTGGAGCTAACTTATTGAGGGTAGAGGCAGTGTTAGGGCTGAAGGCAAACTGACACACTCACCACCAAGTATACCATTCCCCACCACCCCACCCCAAACACACACAACAGGCTGAGCTCAGAGCCAGCAAGCCGTTGGGCAACACTCCCTAGGACCCAACTAAGGACCCTTAAAACAAAGAATTAATTCTGTTCAAGAACAGTAGTGTCTTCCTTTGCAAAATGGGGTCACAGTTGTTTTTGCCCTTGTTTCATTAATCCTGGTGGCTCAGATGGTAAAGCGTCTGCCTGCAATCACAATGCGGGACCCAGGTTTGATTCCTGGGTCAGGAAGATCCCCTGGAGGAGGGAATGGCAACCCACTCCAGTACTCTGACCTAGAGAATTCCATGGACGGAGGAGCCTGGGAGGCTACAGTCCATGGGGGTCGCAAAGAGTCGGACACGACTGAGCGACTTCACTTTCACTCACTTTCCTTCCTCTGGTTGACTGGCTTATGGTTCTAATTCCATTCTATCTTTGCTGTGGGCTTCAAGTCCAGCTGAAAAACTATGGGAAACGAGACTCAGCAACAGGAGCTGAAGAGGCCACTTGCAAACAATTCGATCTATGGCAAAATCCAACTAGACTGCCAACTATAATCATCTATTTCTCAGAGCAGCAATACAGACCCAGACAAATTTATAAACTTCAGTGATGCTTAACTCTGCACTTCAGTGTTGCCTACACATACTACTTCAGGGGAGAACATTTGTAGTAACCCTAGTATGACACACTGCCAAGATACTGGCTCTATCCAGGTGAAACTCCCAATATGAAGACAAGGTATAAGAATTTAAGGAAATTTCTTTAAAATGTTCTAAAGTTGTTTATCCTCAGGGTGTGGTAGAAAGACTAACTCGGCAATCGGCAGTCCTGAGTTCTAGTCCCTGTCTAGCTACGGACTAGAATCATGATCTTGAGCCTGCTCCCTCATCTCTCATACGTAACAATGGCAGGAGCTAGCAGTAGTAATTGTCCAATTATGACAGTGTGTAATATCTCAAAGAACTACTGTGCAGACTTCATCTTATATTGCAATACAGATATTAGTTAATACCAACATTTTATTTAAGCAAAAGGTAAATATCTTATAGTAAAATATAGGAAACAAAGGATAGGGCTTGGGTCTCACATTTAAAGCTGTTTTTTTTTGGGGGGGGGTGTTTTTTAGTATAAAGTATCCCCCATTCTTGGCTAGGATCCAATTCAATCAGTATTAGTTTTCCTTTAAAAGACAAAAGGCTTAGCACATGTAGGACAAACAGTCCCAAAACTAAGAGGGAAGTCAGCTGGAACATACAGATGCACAAACCAAAGGAGACTGGGGGCCTCCCCTTCAAAGAAACTGATCTAAGCGCCGCCACAGCTCACAGGGCAGAAGTATCACTTCAGGATTATTTACGTAATGTCAGAACCTTGACTGCTGCAATCCGAATCAAGAGTTAGCCAATTTCCTTTGGTTTGAATACCACTTAAAAAAAAATTTGCAACATTTAGTGAAAACTCGGAAGCCTGAGGGACCAGAGTATTCTGTGAGACTCAGCACAGCACCTGTGAACAGTGTCAGCAGACAAGGAAAATAAGATTGTGAAACTTAGTGGGAAAGGGCTGGGGTTCAACCAGAGGTAATAGCCACTTCCTCTATTCATGCTCAACACGAACATTTGGACTAGAACCCACAGAAGCATCCTGAAACTGGGAAGGAACCTGGTCAACTACCACTGTGGCTCCATTCACCTGCCCAAAGAAACCTGGGCCCTGACCACTCCTCTCCCTTATTCCCGCTCCTTCTCTGACTTCATCTCCTGCCACTATCCCTTCACTCACTCCATTCTGGCCACCCCGGCCTCTGTCTCCTTGAGAGGCCCAGGGATGCTCCCAGGCTCCCGGCCCTGGGCTGTTCCACTTGCCTCCCCTGGCGTGGAATGCTCATCACCAGACAGATACATGGTTGAAGTCTGTGGCTTTGCCAGTGTGTGTTTTTTTGGCCTGCCCCAATGAAACCTGCAACTCTTCTCTCCTTATTTAATTTTCTCAATAGCACTTATCTGACATAAAACGTATATATATTCAATTATTAGCTCGTTTTCAATCTTTTCCTCACCAGACTAAGAGCTGCTTTCATCTGCTTTGTTCACTGCTGTATTCCTAGTATCTGAGACAATGCCTAGCATCCAGCAGATCCCCAGTATTTGTGAATGGAGTCAGTGAGTAAATGAATGGGTTACGATGAATGACAACTATCTGTAAGGTTTGTAAGGTTACCAAATTCAAACTGTCAACTTCCTTGAAGAAATGAGACAACAGGATTATGGTAATGTGATTTTTCAGGACCTAAGGAAGAACATTACAATAATGTAAAAAAGACTAGGTAAGAAAAAGTAAGCTCTTAAGAACTGACCTCTCCCAAAGTGCTCTCAAACTTAAGAATCATCTGACTGCTAGCTATAAATACAGATCTCCAGGACTACCTCCAGAAAGACAGACTCAGTAGTGATTCTGAGGGAGATGGTCTACAGGCCATCTCTTGGGATATACTGGAGCGGCACCACTCCTCGTTAGATGTGAGACTTAGAAAAAGGTAGCTCTTGTCCGTTTACTTCACCAAGGCCATTTTAATTGGTATCACGGCACATGAATATGCACCCACGTCAGCAGTTCAGGTAAGCACAAGAGATAATCCTTTGCACGTGTGCACTCTGACTAAAAGGGTGAGCCTCTCTCCCCATCATAAAGATTTCCTGTGGTGCTCTGACAGTGTTGTACCCAGGAATGCTGTTATTCTAGGTAAGCACCTTGGACTAAGGCCATTAAGTCAAGTCCACAATAAGTAGGCCTAACCCACGGCAAATTCTGGTTTTGCAATACTAGGTATTTATATGGACTGCTTTATGTTTTTCATAAAGGTCAGACCCACCTCATGCTTCAACCACACAGTCACACCTTAGATTAGGTATACAGCACATGGCTTACCAGAGTGGCAGTATAAATAAAATGAAACCATCATGGCATCCAGTTTCACTGGCCCAAGTTTAATTCTGGATAACCAGACAAACCCAAAACTCCTACCACAGAGCTAAATCTGGACAGCCATTCAAAGCATACCTGAGAGCAATGGTTTTTCTTAACATGGTTGCTTCTTGAAACACGGCATTATTGAACCAACAAAACAACCAAACAGACAAATAAAAAAACAGGTCCTCTTCCAAATTTGCCACCTACACCACTGAACAGCTGCAGAGAGCAGCCAGTTATACTGTGTGTCAAGGATGGAACTAACTGTGCAAACACATATTTCTCCAAATTTCAAGGACTGACCCTAACCTATAGGCTTTTTAGTCAAAGCTTTGGACTTTGTTTTTCAAACGTATTAACAGTTGGTGCCTACCTCTCCAGGGAAAACAGTTTCTGGAAGGCCACCAATGGGGTAGAGGGATGGGGGAAGAAGAGTGGTTATTTTTCTCTTTCATTTTGTGTGAACATGCCTCTTCACTCAAGTTCACATTTAAAATGCTCTCTCTATATATATGCCTTTGGAATAATAACTACTCTTAGACTGGGAGATCACTGGTGTCCAGATGGGTTTACATACATTCCTGGGAGGTTTCATTTAAAATGAGTATCACTTTGAACCATACAAAAGGAATTTCCATGGAGGTCCACAGAATCACTGACCTCAGAAATCTTTAGCATTATCCCAAACTACTGTATGTTTGTTATAATGATTTCTTGAATGAGTAATTTATTCTATGTAATATTAATTTTAAAAGATAGCTCCTACTGATGTCTTAACAAGCAGCTCCATTACATCTGACATCGTTTTTTAAGGATGAACTAGAGAGTAAGTAAGGTGTGTGATGACTCCCCGAAGAATCAAAGATGAAGGAAACCACATCACCCAAATATCCCAGACTCCATTTCTTTCTGGAAAGGTGAGCACCCTGCTAAGCCCCACAGCGTGTTCTAAGCTAGTTGTGGCACATCAGCTTTCTCAATAAACTCACCTTCTCTCCTTGGAGTGAGGGGACCGAGTCCCGCAAACTGTGAAAGCTGTCTTTGATGTGGTCCCTGCGTTTTCGTTCCAGTGCATTATGATGAGCCCGTTTGTCAGCCTGGAAGAATGGGAGAAACAGCACATTAGCAGTGGCGCTCCTCCTGCCGTGTACAGCTGAGCGGGTGCAGCCTGGAAGTATGTGTTGTCAGCGCAGTCCCACGTGACTGGACTGGGAAGGATTTGTCGAGGTGGGCAGTTAGGAGTCTCCAGAATTAGGCTCTGCTAAAGGGGGAGAAAGAGGTGAGCAAGGCTTGTGACAGGAACATCCAAAGTAGCTCGATGCATCCAGCTCATGCATAAGTAAAATAAAAGTTATTCACGGGGACAAAGTGTGACTCTCCTGGAACGTCAGTTTTCTCCCACAACTTACTTATGTGACACAACAGCCATCAGTCCCACGGCTAGGAGGTGGCCAGGGAAAAGCTGCAGTGGGCCCCTTCATAAGAGGTGATCGCCCCCACTGTAAGAGATTCCCCTTGGTGGGAACCCAGGAAAGGAGTCAGGTCACTGCTACAGCACTTCTTTCACGTGAAAACATCACCGTGAGTCTGCTCCGGTCTTCACCTTGCTAAAGGGTACTAGTTTTAAGACCTGCTTGCCAAATCATATATGAGAAACTAAAACCTCTGGAAAACCCAGATGCATGAATCTGAGATCACCATGACAAAGCTGATATAGACGCCAACTGCATTCTGAGCTCCTATTTTCTTTTTTTTAAGTGCATCCAAGTGCTATTCTGCCAAGGCCTTCCCTTCACAGGCTGCCAGAAAGGTAGTTCTTAGACAGCAAAACTTCTGACAGTCACATACTCTGAATAAATTTCTTCAGGCACCTGTGGCAGGTCATGCTTATTTGGCAGTAGCTAAATACCCACGTACCAAAGTCCTTATCCTGTCCTGCTTAGAATCACAAAGAACAATCAGCTGAGAGCGACAAAGACAGCCAACAAATCAGGGATGGCAAAACACACTGGGTTCAGACGGAAGACAGTGCGGGTGAACACTGCAGGGAGCTTCGGCAGATCCCCATTACAGGGGCAGTCCCTCCAATGGAGGGCAAATGCTGGCTTAACCAAAGCAGGAACATCACATCCGCACTTCGGCAATTAGTGGAAATACTGTACTCTGAGAATTTACCCCCAATACATGAGGCTGCACTGAGCTAACCTAAAGAGGAAGTCTGGACATAGGAAGTTCAGGTAGCTTGAACCTACCCAGACACAGAACCCGCAATTTTAAAAATGAAGCAACAGGAGTGAACCAATTGGCTTAGCACAAGAAAGCCTCAAATGAATCTTTGTACTAGACAAGATGTTCAGATAAAGGTCTATAAAGACAAGACTTACGGGAATGAAAGGACTTGAAATTCTAGTATCTAATCCTAAAAGTCTGAGTCATGACAGAGGAAGAAGAGGCTGGGAGCAGCTGTGTTAATTTTAGTCACTTCCTGGTCTCTCAAGCACAACACCTCACCTACAGCTCTGTTGAACAGGACACACGGTTCCCATCACAGCCACGGTTCTCCATGGCATAGCACTTGTTTTTAGGGCAGATGCCTGGAACACAGCTAAAGCTCTCCTAATTTTACGTCTGGATTCTGTGTAAAAATGAGTGTCTACTGAACTTCAGCGATAATGTGGAATTTACGGGGAAACTGAGGGAATGACCAGATCACCTGAGGCTAGAAGGTATCATATAGCATTAGAGCAAGAAAATTGCAGGTACTTTCTGTCAGCTATATGGATAGCTTGAAGGAATTAAACATATTTAAGTACCTAGTCCTTTATCTAACTTACCATTCCCTCTAGTCATCTATTGATAAAGTAGTTAAGTTGGGCTGGTTCTCAGACCAAAACCTTCAGAGGGCTGAGAGATGGCATTTGGCATCTATCTGTCTCCCCTGTGTTTGCTACACACTCCCTAAGATGGTTTATTTACATGCAAATTAATTGTCCAGCTTTGGTATCCAGCAGCAGCCCAAGATACTCCTGTCTACTAAATCACCCTGATTCCTGGCCCTTCTCCCAGCTTAAGAGCTGTGCACAGAAGCAGTGACACCAGTTACCCACAATCCTTCTTGTTGATACACATAAAATTCTAATTGTCTGTTTTCGTTCTGGGAGAGCCCTGCAAATCTCAAATGGCTAGAATCAAGTTGGACCTGGTTTCACTCAGGCCTGCACTAGAAGGGTGGAGCTAAGTATAATCTAACACCAAAATCATCCCCACAATGCATTACCCCCTTCCCATTCACTGAGCCCTGAAAGGACTCAAATGGACAAGTCTTTCGGTTAGAGGACTGTAAGTGAACTTGGCTGTGGACCATCAGCAGAAATCTTGGCTTCTCATCTGGGGAGCCAGCCAACTTTGAGAAGTTGGCTCAACAAGGAAAGGCAGCAGTCCACTGCCTGGTAGAAAGCCTGGCCTGGGGACTGCTGTTCTCAAAGCAGTGGATGGAATTTCTGCAGTGGTTCCAGGCCCCATTTAACCAGCAGAAGAGTGGAATCTTAGACCAATCCCTGCTGCCATGTCCATCCCCAAGCTGCTCCACTTAACCAGAGGCCATTTTAAAGCTCTCTGAGACAATGTCAATGATGTATTTTTTCTTCTCAAGCCTCATTTGAAAGAGCAAGTTAAAAACATGCAGAACTAACATGCCTAATTCCAGGCAACTCTGATTAAATAATATCTCTAGTGGCTTGAAAGACCATATGAAAAACTTTTATACAAGACTGAGAATTCTGTTTGGGAAACAATTTCCAAATGTCTAGCTGGATGAATTCCCCTCCCCCGCAATTCACCCAAATGAAGGGCCAATTGCCAGGCTTATCACTACTTTGTTAACTATCTTTACTTGCTGGCAACCCTTTTTGAAAGGGCCAAGATTTCAGAACTGAGAATGAAAAACTGGGTGAAGATTCCCTGTATAAGGCATCTGAGATCCTTCTACAAATGCAAAACTAATTAAGAATAAAAAAAAGGGGGGTGAGGGTGGGAAAGGGCCAAACAATTGTGTGTCTTGAACAAATAAAGCTCAACTCAGATGAGCCAGCTTTCTCTTACCTATACTGAGGAAGATGTTTGATAATAACAGGTGCTACCAGACAAGTTCTAGAAGACAAAAGAGGCATTCTAGGGTGTACAGCAGGCCCCCAAATACCTCCCCTATACATCCTACAGGAGCGGGCTGGATGCTGTCACTCTTTAAGCAAGCTGGATTTGCAGTTCCTGCCAGACAAGCCCTCCTTCGGGGCATCCCAGGCTAACAGCAACACTAAACGGCCGTGTGATACTGAAGAGTGGCCCACAGATGCTCAACAGGAACTCCAACACCAAATCGATTCCAGCTTTGACATCTCTGCCAAGGTTTTTCTTCAGCCTCTCAGTATTATTTCCCCCAAACTTTCCATACTGGCAGCCAGAACACAAGTCTTCACCTACAATTTGTCCATCTCCGACACTAACAAGCACGTGTTATCTTAAGTGTTGTTAAATGTTGAAGGCAAACATTATTTCCTTAGCCAAGAAGTTGCTAAACTGGCAGCAGGTCATTCAAGCTAAGGAAAGCTGTTAAAAACTGAGGGATTTAAAAAAGTTATTTCATTCCAACTAACTGCATAGAGCCTACATCTTCCTTTGAGGTGTTACATCAGACAGCAGCATTATTTCCCACAAGTTCTAGGGAGGCAAATCGCATGGGGAAATGAATGTTCCATTATGCAAGGATGCCTAAGGTTCTCCAGAGCAATGCCATCTCTTGCAGATTACCTGACACCTAATTCCATCTGTAAGGGGAATCTTCTCGAATCAATATAGAAAACTCCCACCACATATGGGATTAAGAGTTGCTCTTTAAACATTTACTGGCTTTAAGAAATTTAAAAGTTTTATTTGAGAAGGAAGATACTTAATAAGTATTTTGATTATGTAGTAAGGTATTCTTATTAAACACTAATGCTGGAAATATATAGGCTCAAAATTTTCATCAGCAGATTTACTATTTCTGATGGGAAGTAGATAGGATAAATAAAACTGAACTTCTAAGCAACTTAATTCACTTTAGTCAACATGAAAACTGCAATATGAAACTATGGGCAGCTTGGATGAGAAACTCACTAAGGTCCTTAATAGGAGATATAAATGGCAACTTCCCAACACCTCTCCAGCTTGAAGCCAACTGCCTCGTATACATTTTTACTATCCCATACATATGTGTATTTTCTAGGCTACTCAAAAAAAATCACTTGGTGCCTTAAAAAACTTGGGAAACATATCATATAAATATGCCATCATTCTATAGCCATTTTCCTTGATCAACGATGTTACTATTACTGGCATCTTGGAAAACGACTTATATATAGGATCACCCTTCCATAAATATTTTTAGGAACCAAACTTGGCATCCACATCACTGTGAACACTCTAAGCTGACACAAAGTACATGTATCATGTAGCACTTTTGCCATGCAACTAATTCAGGGTAAAAGACACTAATTTCCTGACTAAATTTCAATCTCAAAGGTGACCAACCAAGCTCATTCCCCTCTGAATACATTGCAATTCCTAAAAAAACAAAGAGCTCTCAGAGGTTAAAAATATTTCTTACCAGAAAGGTCCAGAAACAGAACTGTACAAATCTGTTTCTAACCAACCCCCCAGATAGGTATGCTGTAACTGAAACACGTGCAGCTGTCATGAAGAATAAGCTGAAAAAGACCGTGGGTTTCTAACACACTAACCCTAGCCCTATGTTTCTCATATACTTTCATTTCTTCAAAAAAAAAAAAAAAAAAA
>SJYW01046273.1:392719-403414 GCA_006410735.1 Raphicerus campestris | reverse complement strand
AGGTTAATACTTATTTCTCCTATATGCTAGTTATATTCATTATAAGGGCAGGGAATATGAAGATTTTAGCAACAAACATCAGTCCAACAAATGAAAATCCTTTCACCAATGTTCCTCTTAAGATCTACTTAGTCTTAATGATAGTGACAAAGTTACATTTTTACATAGCAAGGACACAGTGATTTATAACAAAGTACAGTAATCTATTACAAGAGAGAAAATTCATTAACTCAAAAAGTCTAATATTGCTAACATCAAAAACTACTATATTTCCTTTTCTATATTCCAGATACATTGATTAATATATTCCCAGGTGTCTAAGGATATGGAGGCCTGCCTGGCGGCAATCATTGACTCAAGGACAAGAAAAAGCCCTATGTTAATTAAGATTCTCAGAATACTCCAAAACTCTGTGCTGTTTATGGTTGAGAGGTAGTAAACAATCATGTGTCCGCAGAGAGGTTTAACCTGAGACGCCCTTGTCCCACCTAAGGCAGGGAATTAGTGGCAATTATTGACACAACAAGTGAAAAAACCCTTTACCAATATACCCCAACCAACCCACTATACTAATAATTTCTAACTTCCCACAAGAATTTGCCTTTAGTAAGTCAAAACATCTCATGCCTCTCATGGTTGGAGGGCTGTTGTGGCCGGAGGAAACTATACAGGCAGGCTAGATAACCTTCAGAGGAGTCCAGTAAGTTGAAACACTCTAGTTACGCCCAGGAATTTTTACTGCCTTGGAGCTGCACGTTTACTCCTTCTCGGAGAGAAACGGTTATGGGGGAGAGCCCCCCCGTAGGTGAGAGTATAGGACAGACTCTGGTTTTGGGGTTAGATGCTCGGGAGCGGGGGAATTTCCTGAGGCTTCATCACGCCTTTGCGCATACCGAAGCCCCCTTCCTCATGACCTTTGCCATGGGAGGAGTTTCTCACGCTGGCCACCAACAGATCACCTCCATTTTCTCCTCAGCTCTTTTCAATTTGGGTTCCACTTTACCACTTGACTAAAGTCACTCTCTCTCTCTCTCTCTCTTTTTTTTTTTTTTTGCCACGCTGTGCTCCTTGCTGGATCTTA
Organism: Raphicerus campestris; assembly: GCA_006410735.1. NCBI lineage: Eukaryota > Metazoa > Chordata > Mammalia > Artiodactyla > Bovidae > Raphicerus > Raphicerus campestris. Next base: position 402,333 of record SJYW01046273.1, on the reverse strand, counting down.
CTTCTCCAACTGGGGATCGAACCTGGGCCCTGGCTGTGAAAGCACCAAGTCTTAGCCATGGTACTTACTGCCAGAGAATCCCCACCTAAAAGCACTCTTTTCCAGGCTACCAGCCACCTTTTTATTGGTAAATCCTTTGAGCTGACAGTAGCCTTCTTCACTGTGGACCGCCCCTATTTCTCAAAGGCCAGGAACTCTCCGGGCTTCCTCTTACCTCCTCAGCTGCTCCTTCTCTGTACCCTTTGGGTCTTCCTGCCCTGTCAGTGTTTGCGGTCCAGTGGCTCTGTGGTGGCCTCCACCTCTTCCCCTCCTGCTCTCTGCCTGATAGGATCCTCTGCCTCCTGAGGCTTTCCTGGTTGTCTTTCTTTTCTCTGATGGCAGCCCCAAGACTTGAACTCTAGATGATTATATTCAGTTTGTTTCTCAACAGGTCTACTTGGAGTCACCCCAGGCAACTCAAAACCTGAGGCTTATGAATGAGAAAAAGTAGGTTTGGCTCAGCATTTGGAGTAAAATTCATTTATATAAAGTTGCATGTATCTGTTTGAGTATGTATGTACAGAGAAATATGTAGGAGAATATTGAGCAAAAACGTTAGTAGCATTTGCCTCTGGGAGGTGCGGTTTCCAGAGATTTTTCTTTTTCTTCCCTTTTTAAGTGAGCAGCGTTATTCTCACCCAAACAGTAGGGCTATTAAAAGACAACCACTATCTCAGTAAGTCGGTTATCTTTCCTAAGCAGCAAACTTCTCAAGCCATCATTTCGAGGAGGAGGGCTCCTCCTTTTCCACGCCGCTTATGCTTGCTTTCGCTTTATTTGCAGGGGAGACGGAGGGTGTAGCCACAGAGATACCAGCAGGAACCAGCTGGCATACTCAAATTAGGATCACTTGAGGGGTTATTAATAACAAAGTTGCTTACAAATATGTGGGCAGGGTGTAAAGAAACTGCAAGGAATCGCACAGTACCGTGGGGACTCTGTGCCCACCGCTCGGCCTGCAGGGGCGAGGGAAGAAGTGGTTATTGGAGCTGGGATAAGGGCCACATGCAGAAGGCCCTCTGACAGGAGCTCAGAGCTGGGGCCCAGGACAATTTGATGTGGCGATCCAAAAGGAAGATGACGCAGTGCAGCAAAGCACCCTTGCCTCCTTTTCTCACCTTTTCAGAGAGTGCGGAAGAATTGCAATCTTTCTTCTGTTTTCTGCTCTCCAGCCAGTTTGACCTAGGAATGGTATATCTTCACTCTCTTCATTAAACTTTTCTCTCTCTGGTGGCTCAGACAGTAAAGAGTCAGTCTGCCATGTGAGATACCCAGGTTCGATCCCTGAATTGGGAAGATCCACTGGAGAAGGAAAGGGCAACCCACTCCAGTATTCTTGCCTGGAAAATCCCATGGACAGAGGAGCCTGGCAGGCTATAGTTCATGGGTCACAGAGAGTTGGACACGATTGAAAGACTGAGCCAACGATCCCTCTCAATACCCTTAGGATAAAGTTTACACTCCATAGTTTGGCACATAATGCTCTTCATGATCTGGCTTTTTTGCCAGTGTTATCTCTTAGCTCCTAATCTCTTACCCTCTGTACTCCAACTGTGCAGAACTTTTTGCCTTTCCCCCAAATGACCATGTTTTCTTTTGCCTCTAGGAATTTCCACGTTCTGGTATCTCCCCCAAACCATTCCCACTTACTTATTCACCGTTTCTTCTCATTCTTTGGGACTTTGCCATCACCTCCTCCAGGAAGTCCTCCTGGATTCTCCAGAGCTGGATTAGTGGGAATGGAGCGAGCCACAGGCAATCAGTTTCTTCTCTTGTTCTCCAAGCTGATGAGTCACTCCTCCTCTAGAGGATCATAAAAGAGGAAGCACAGAGCCACAGTATTTCTACTATATTTTTTTCTCTCTGCAGAATAGAATAGACTGTTCAGTTGAACTTTCAGTCTCCAGAACCATGAGCAATAGAGGTCTGTGTTTATAAACCATCCAGTCTGTGGTATTTTGTTAGAGCAGCATGAATCGACTAAGACAATCACCATCTGTTTCTATTTGATGTTTACTTACTTGTTTATGGACTATCACCCCACTAGACCATAAACTCTGTGAGGTCAGGGACCATGCCTATTTTGCTCTTAATCATATCCCTGGCATCTAGCATGGTAGCTAGCCTGTGGCAAGTACACAATAAATAGTGTAGGCCTGAACCTAAGAATTGTTTATTTCAAGGCCATCATACTTTATAGACTCCATCAGTCAGTCAGTTCAGTTGCTCAGTCATGTCTGACTCTTTGCGACCCCACGGACTGCAGCACGCCAGGCTTCCCTGTCCATCACCAACTCTTGGAGCTTACTCAAACTCATGTCCATCAAGTTGGTGATGCCCTCCAACCATCTCATCCTCTGTCATTCCCTTCTACTCCTGCCTTCAATCTTTCCCAGCATCAGGGTCTTTTCCAATGAGTCAGTTCTTCGTATCAGGTGGCCAAGGTACTGGAGTTTCAGCTTCAGCATTAGTCCTTCCAATGAATAATTAGTACTGATTTCCTTTAGGATGGACTGGTATGATCTCCTTGCAGTCCAAGGGACTCTCAAGAGTCTTCTCCAACACCACAGAATCCATTGGTAAATGTTAATTCATTCTTAGAAGTATCTGGAGAAAGAATTATGAAAATGGTTTCATCTTTGCCAGAAAGCTAAGTAGAGCTTCCCTACCTGACCTGAATCCCTGGAGCTGATAGGAAACAAAGAGGCTATTTGTTTGGGTTTTGCTCCACACATTGTGCTTGGCAGGGCGGTCCCTGCTAATAATGCCCTGCTCTGAATTCTTCTCAAAATGTGTTTCAATAATTCTGAGGACTTAGGGGTCAGGATGGAGAGGAGGAGATTATGTCAAGGGCCAATCTGTGTTTAGCCTATGCTTTACTTGTAGTCCTTGAACTAATTTGACTCCTTTGTCAGAAAAGCAAAGGCATCTGTTCACAGCTTTCTTAAGGGCCTGCAGAGGATGTTTTGTTTGATAGAGTTCGTTTTCTTATAGATGTTGGTATTTGTTCATGGAAGCTGTTACACTGATCACTTTGGCTTACTGGTATGGTATATGAATACAATAGCTTATTAGGTAGGATAAATTTTAGTATAATGGAATAATATTTTTCACATTAGGTAGGAGAAACTTTAATATAATGGAATAATATTTCTCATATGTTTGACCATATAATCAAAGCCCAATTTAAGAAGAGTAAACAAACAGAAATTACAGATCTTTCATGAGATGTTTGAGGTTGAATGGGACAACAGCTTTTATTTTAAATAATATTTCAATCAGAGTCTTCATTGTGAGGCTCTTCAAAATCAAAATGTACTCCTCAAGGCAATTTGGAAATCACGACTAAGTATCCAATATGATAGATTTTGCAACTTTAATCCAGCTTCTTGCTGACTGTGGCAAGAACATTTTGCCTACCAGCTCCAAGTTCCTTTTACATTAGAGGAACATTTGTGCCCCAGGGCACGTGGTTTCTTCAAAGAGATGTCTTTTGTCTCCTGCCTGTGACAAAACTGGGCACCGTAGAAGGAATATGTCTCTCTGAAGCTTTGTGGAATTTAAATAGCCACCACCAAACATTTAATTAACAAATAAATTGATTAATTCTTGGTGTTATTTAAATGGATGGCTCAAAACATTAGATATTTATGGAAAAGGAAAGATGGGAGAAAGAAGTGACTGTAGGGGTTATTACCTGGAGTCCCCCACAATCAGAGTGGATGCAGCTAGTAAACGGGTGGTCCTGATTCTACTGGAGCTCCAGGGCTTCTACAAGCCTCTGTCCCAGAGCAAACAGGAGAGAACCTGCCCTAGGGGATGGAGCTATGCAGATAAAATGAGATTATGCATGTGCCGATATTCTCTTTTGTTTTTTAAGAATTGAGGTATAATTTATATACAGTAAAATTCACTTTTTAGTGTACATTTCTGCCAGTTTGACAAATGCAGACCGTCATGCAACCTCTCACCACAATCTAATCAAGTATAGGACTGTTCTACCAGCCCCCCAAATTCTTCTATGCCTTCCTAGTCAACACCCCCCATGACCTCAAGCCTTTGAAAGCCACCACTGATCTGTTTTCTATATCTATAATTTTACCTGTTCTAGAATATCACAGAAACAGCATCATACAGTATGTAGCCTTTTGTGTCTCGCTTCTTTCGCTTTGCATTTGGGATTCATCCAGCTTATTGCATATGTTACCAGTTGTTCTTGTTACTGTGAGGTGGTATTCCATTGATGGAGATACTAGTTTGTTTACCCATTCACCAGCTGAAGGACATGTGGGTTATTTCCAGTTTTTGACAATTAGGAATAGAGCCGCTATAAACATTTGCATACAGGTTTTTGTGTGAACATAACTTTTCATTTCTCTTGGATAAGTATCTAAGAGTGGAATTGCTGGGTCATATGGTAAGTGTATGTTTAATTTTATAAGAGACTGTCAGGCTGTTTTTCAAAGTGACTGTACTATTTTGCGTCCCCAGCAGCAATATATGAGTGTGTATGACAATATTTTGAAAAATCAAAATTCTACACATCACTTTTAAAGGCAAGTATAAAGTAACTTTCCCAGGATTGGGAGGAATTTTCAGAGACAACTCGAAATCTGTTTGCCAAACTCGCAAACAGAGGCCACAGAAATTAGCTGAGAAGGTTGACTGAGTATTTGGAGCAGTTCTTCAAAGGAGAGTGTTTATTTCAAATCCCAGTTAATATGGACAGACATCTGTTGAGCACTTTCCATGTCCTGGGCACTGGGCTTCCTGTTTTACATGCATTTTCACAATGACTGCTGTTATGATCCCACCTTACATGTGAGGACAGGAGGCCAGAGAAGGTAATGACATACCAATTACAACCCAGCTCATAAGAGACCTCACAGGCAATAAAATCCAAGTGTGCTGAATTCCAGACACTGTACCCTTTTAACTGCTCCCCTGTGCTAGCCTCTTAGCTGCTGAGAGTTACTACTAGCTATTAATGCTTCTCAGATTGTACCTTCTGCATATCTTTGCACACAGACACCAGGCTGGAACATGGGCAGATATGAAACTTTCTCCCAGCTAACCCTGAGCTCCGCTGCTCTTCCTTTAGTCCAAACCCACAAGTCTACCCTGCCAGGCGGTGCTCCCAGCTCTCAGACTTACTGGCTTCCTCTGAATCGTTCTGTAAGCTGCACATTGTGTCTTTGGAGAAGATTTGGAGAATATTCTAGGAAGAAAGCCTTCTGCCATTGAATGTGGGGAAGTCCAATGGAATGACCTTTCTCTTCTAGTTTGAGAAGGTCAGGCTGAGAGTGTGCTGCCAAGCCTGGGTCGGGCTCTTTCTCTCCAGCTCTTGCTTTGATGTGGGTCATTCCCAACACCACACAGAAGTACAAAGAGGCAGAGTTTTAGGGGGCTTACCTTGTGCTTCAAATGTTGGGTGCCTCAGAGTGCCTTAGAATCCTAACTCCTCAGAGCCATATGGTGTGATTTAGAGCTGACAGGGACTCTGTTGCGTTCTGATTCCCCTGGATCCACTGAATTAAATCACTGCCAGAATTCTGACTCTGCCACTTACTGGCTGTGGGACCTTGGGCAACATGATTAACCTTTCTGTGCCTGAATTTCTCTGTCATAAATTAGGGAAGTGATGCTTATACATGGGGTGTTTTAAGGACTGAATGAACAGGACTGAATTCAAGTACAGTGCCAGGCAAATCGCAAGTGCTTACTAAATGGTTATTGCTATTGTTTTTCAGTCACCAAGTCATGTCCTGCTCTTTGCGGCCCCACGGACTGTAGCCTGCCAGGATTTCCCAGGCGAGAGTGCTAGAGTGGGCTGCCATTTCCTGCTCCAGGGGATCTTCCTGACCCAGGGACTGAGTCTGCCTCTCCTGCGTGTGTCTTCTGCATTGTAGGAGGATTCTTTACCGCTGAGCCACCAGGGTAGCTTAATACTAATACAACCCAGAGACTCTGAGTGATACTTCTAATACCAAGGTATCTCAGAGCACAGTTAAGAGTTAGCAGTGTGGTGCTCAAATAGGATGCTTGATTGGGACACAGGAGAAATCTGAGATTAAGAGCAGATTGGCCAATTAATTAGCTTTGTGACCTTGAGCGGTCATTTGACCTCCCCCCTCACTTTCCTTCAGTAATTACCTCTGAGGATTGTTCCTTATGGCTATCCCTCTGACCTTTTAGAGTAAAAACTAAAAAGAACCAGCTGAACCTTCAGATTGCCACATCCTCTTTTATTCTACTCAGTTTCAAAAGGGAAGGATCCTGGTTTTTAGAAAAACTTTGTGTTTTCCCCAGAAAGAGACATTTTAAAATAGTAATAATGATGGTAGCCACAGGGCAGGGTGACCCACTCCAATATTCTTGCCTGGAGAATCCCCATGGACAGAGGAGCCTGGCAGGCTATGGTCCACGGGGTTGGCTGCAAAGAGTCGGACACCACCAAGCAACTAAACGTAGCATAGCAGGCATAAGTACTGAGCATTTTTGCTGCGCCAGGTGCTGGACTGAGTCCTGCATCGTGTCACAGAAGCCTCCCAATAGCCCGGTGAAGATGAAGAAACAGGCTGAGCAAGGTCGAGTCGCTGGCCCAGCATCACTTAGCTGATGAAGGGCTGAGCCATGATTTGAACCCAAGCCTCTCTTGTGCCCTGTGTGCATTTGTGCTCGCTCAGTTGGTCTGACTCTGTGACCCCATGGACTATAGCCCATCAGGCTCCACTGTCCATGGGATTTTCCAGGCAAGAATATTGGAGTGGGTTGCCATTTCCTCCTCCAATATATCTTCCTGACCCAGGGATTGAACCTGTGTCTGTTGCCTCTTGTGCATTGACTGGCGGAGTCTTTACCACTATGCCACCTGGGGCTTCTCTGGTCGCTTAGACAATAAAGGATCCACCCGCAATGCGGAAGACCTGGGTTTGATCCCTGGGGTGGGAAGATCCCCTGGAGGAGGGCATGGTAACCCACTCCTGTATTCTTGCCTGGAGAATCCCCATGGACCGTGGAGCTGGGTGGGCTACAATCCATGGGGTCGCAGAGTCGGACCAACTGAGCGACTAAGCAAGCNTGTATGACAATATTTTGAAAAATCAAAATTCTACACATCACTTTTAAAGGCAAGTATAAAGTAACTTTCCCAGGATTGGGAGGAATTTTCAGAGACAACTCGAAATCTGTTTGCCAAACTCGCAAACAGAGGCCACAGAAATTAGCTGAGAAGGTTGACTGAGTATTTGGAGCAGTTCTTCAAAGGAGAGTGTTTATTTCAAATCCCAGTTAATATGGACAGACATCTGTTGAGCACTTTCCATGTCCTGGGCACTGGGCTTCCTGTTTTACATGCATTTTCACAATGACTGCTGTTATGATCCCACCTTACATGTGAGGACAGGAGGCCAGAGAAGGTAATGACATACCAATTACAACCCAGCTCATAAGAGACCTCACAGGCAATAAAATCCAAGTGTGCTGAATTCCAGACACTGTACCCTTTTAACTGCTCCCCTGTGCTAGCCTCTTAGCTGCTGAGAGTTACTACTAGCTATTAATGCTTCTCAGATTGTACCTTCTGCATATCTTTGCACACAGACACCAGGCTGGAACATGGGCAGATATGAAACTTTCTCCCAGCTAACCCTGAGCTCCGCTGCTCTTCCTTTAGTCCAAACCCACAAGTCTACCCTGCCAGGCGGTGCTCCCAGCTCTCAGACTTACTGGCTTCCTCTGAATCGTTCTGTAAGCTGCACATTGTGTCTTTGGAGAAGATTTGGAGAATATTCTAGGAAGAAAGCCTTCTGCCATTGAATGTGGGGAAGTCCAATGGAATGACCTTTCTCTTCTAGTTTGAGAAGGTCAGGCTGAGAGTGTGCTGCCAAGCCTGGGTCGGGCTCTTTCTCTCCAGCTCTTGCTTTGATGTGGGTCATTCCCAACACCACACAGAAGTACAAAGAGGCAGAGTTTTAGGGGGCTTACCTTGTGCTTCAAATGTTGGGTGCCTCAGAGTGCCTTAGAATCCTAACTCCTCAGAGCCATATGGTGTGATTTAGAGCTGACAGGGACTCTGTTGCGTTCTGATTCCCCTGGATCCACTGAATTAAATCACTGCCAGAATTCTGACTCTGCCACTTACTGGCTGTGGGACCTTGGGCAACATGATTAACCTTTCTGTGCCTGAATTTCTCTGTCATAAATTAGGGAAGTGATGCTTATACATGGGGTGTTTTAAGGACTGAATGAACAGGACTGAATTCAAGTACAGTGCCAGGCAAATCGCAAGTGCTTACTAAATGGTTATTGCTATTGTTTTTCAGTCACCAAGTCATGTCCTGCTCTTTGCGGCCCCACGGACTGTAGCCTGCCAGGATTTCCCAGGCGAGAGTGCTAGAGTGGGCTGCCATTTCCTGCTCCAGGGGATCTTCCTGACCCAGGGACTGAGTCTGCCTCTCCTGCGTGTGTCTTCTGCATTGTAGGAGGATTCTTTACCGCTGAGCCACCAGGGTAGCTTAATACTAATACAACCCAGAGACTCTGAGTGATACTTCTAATACCAAGGTATCTCAGAGCACAGTTAAGAGTTAGCAGTGTGGTGCTCAAATAGGATGCTTGATTGGGACACAGGAGAAATCTGAGATTAAGAGCAGATTGGCCAATTAATTAGCTTTGTGACCTTGAGCGGTCATTTGACCTCCCCCCTCACTTTCCTTCAGTAATTACCTCTGAGGATTGTTCCTTATGGCTATCCCTCTGACCTTTTAGAGTAAAAACTAAAAAGAACCAGCTGAACCTTCAGATTGCCACATCCTCTTTTATTCTACTCAGTTTCAAAAGGGAAGGATCCTGGTTTTTAGAAAAACTTTGTGTTTTCCCCAGAAAGAGACATTTTAAAATAGTAATAATGATGGTAGCCACAGGGCAGGGTGACCCACTCCAATATTCTTGCCTGGAGAATCCCCATGGACAGAGGAGCCTGGCAGGCTATGGTCCACGGGGTTGGCTGCAAAGAGTCGGACACCACCAAGCAACTAAACGTAGCATAGCAGGCATAAGTACTGAGCATTTTTGCTGCGCCAGGTGCTGGACTGAGTCCTGCATCGTGTCACAGAAGCCTCCCAATAGCCCGGTGAAGATGAAGAAACAGGCTGAGCAAGGTCGAGTCGCTGGCCCAGCATCACTTAGCTGATGAAGGGCTGAGCCATGATTTGAACCCAAGCCTCTCTTGTGCCCTGTGTGCATTTGTGCTCGCTCAGTTGGTCTGACTCTGTGACCCCATGGACTATAGCCCATCAGGCTCCACTGTCCATGGGATTTTCCAGGCAAGAATATTGGAGTGGGTTGCCATTTCCTCCTCCAATATATCTTCCTGACCCAGGGATTGAACCTGTGTCTGTTGCCTCTTGTGCATTGACTGGCGGAGTCTTTACCACTATGCCACCTGGGGCTTCTCTGGTCGCTTAGACAATAAAGGATCCACCCGCAATGCGGAAGACCTGGGTTTGATCCCTGGGGTGGGAAGATCCCCTGGAGGAGGGCATGGTAACCCACTCCTGTATTCTTGCCTGGAG